>LPNX010767703.1:25517-82532 GCA_001517045.1 Pseudotsuga menziesii
TTTTTTGCGCCATTTCCAGGGATAAATCTTTTTATTCCCAAGTACGACTTAGCTTAACTTTTTTCTAAATAACTAAAAAGATAAAAACTTTTGATTGATCTAGTCTTTAAAAAACATAAAAATTAGAACTCGATCCATCTGACGACTCCATTGTCTAACATCCCTTCAAGAATTTCTACTCGAAGAAACCACCGACAATTATTCAATCCTCTCCCTGATCCCAAAAGGTTTATTAGGGAAATATTGAATAGGCATACTTCTCATACAAACCTTGAAAATTTAGGAGACCAATCCCTCTCAGATATCCATCACATATCTGTAGAGAGTCATACCTTCCAATCTCAAGAAATGATAGAATTTTACAAACCCCTTGACTTTTCTCAGATAGCAGGTAACCCTCATGACATTCCAAATGATGCTATCAAGAAGCTCCCCATATTCCAGGGAAATAATGCCATCACTGCCAAGTCTCACATCTGAAAGTTTGAAAAGCACCTGGTCAGTTATTGCAATGATGCTGCCCATAACCATGAAGATGTCAAAATGAAGCTCTTTGCTTTATCCTTAGAGGATTATGCTGTAGAATGGTACTTCGACCTTGTCGATGATTCATAAAAACTCTTAATGAATTCCTAGAGGGTTTTAAGAAGAAATGGGGGGAAAAGAAAGAACCAAGACATCTGCTTGCTGCCCTTCATAACATAAAGATGGAGAATGAAGCCATTGATGAATTTAATACTAAGTTCAGGCGTGTGGTTGCGAACCTCCCTAGAGAAATCAAGCCAAAGGATGCCTCCATCCTCATATCTTACATTGAAGCTTTCACTGGTGATTTGAGGTACTAGTTAAGGGACAAAGAGCCGACCGATCTAAAAACTGCTCAGGAATTGGATGAGAAAATAGAAAAGAATATGCAGTCTTCAGGAAAATACAACATTCCAGGTTACACTAGGGGAAACACTTCATACAACAAAGAGAAGGGAAAAGCCGTTGAATTAGAGGAAGAGGAAACCTCTAAAGACCCCATGGAAAAG
Organism: Pseudotsuga menziesii; assembly: GCA_001517045.1. NCBI lineage: Eukaryota > Viridiplantae > Streptophyta > Pinopsida > Pinales > Pinaceae > Pseudotsuga > Pseudotsuga menziesii. The sequence goes on from LPNX010767703.1 coordinate 26,552, forward strand.
GTAACTAACATGATAAAAGAATTGGTTACTAGTCAAAACCAAATCATGGCAAATCATTCTGCACAACTGAATCATATTCAGAATAGAATAGTCACAATGGAAAGAAATAATGGACCTAGGAACTTTCAGCCTAAACAGAATCAGATGTATCAGAAGAAAGCTCCTCAGCAAGAACCTAGAATTCCAAACCAGTTAGACTCAACTAACCTGGTAGAAGAAGTCATTCCATGGTGTAGACCTTATGATCAATTCCATAAAGAAATCACTTGTTATATCACAAACCAAGTTATAGAAGATGGAATGGTCGAGGTCAGTAATCAAGAAACAACATCAGGTGAGTTTGATCATGTGTACATGGTAGGCCGAACCTATCCTTTATCAAACCAGCATTGGCAGCAGGCCACGGATTACAGTTACGAGAAGGATCTCCTTTCCAACTCTTATGGTGTAATGCCTTCTCCGGAAACAATCAAGGAAATGAAGGAGGCTAGATTCAAGGGAGCAGTGTATCAAAGAAAGGAGAATCCATCACCGTCTAAACAGTACAAGCCAAAGATAACCGCTCCTCCTCTCCTAGATCCTCCTGTTATCCTTGAATCAAATTTTGATATGGGAGAAAGGATAAGTAGTGCTAAGATTCATGTTTATGCAACTGATGTCCTTAAAATTCCTGGTCAAAAAGAAAAGTTGTTGAATTCCTTAGAGGATAGTCAAAGTAAAGCTCATAATATTGTCAAAGAGGATCCTCTTCCTAATAATAATGATATATTTGAAGATGAACATATTGAACCTATAGATATGCCTATAATCCTCAATAGTGTTGATCCGAGAAGAGAAGACCACCCGCCTTTTTATGTCTCCCTCTTAGTTGATAACCTTCTCCTTCATAATTGCATGTTAGATTCAGGTGCTTCATCAAATGTCATGACAAGAAAAGTAATGAAACAGCTAAATCTAAGGGTCACCCGACCCTACCACAATGTTTGTGCTATGGATGCAAGAGAATTTGAAGTGGTAGGAATAATCTTAAATTTACAAGTTAAGTTGGCCAAGTATCCTGATATCAACATGTCGATGGATGTGGTAGTGATAGATGTTTCGGATAATTGGGGTATGTTGCTATCTAGAAAATGGGCCGCAACTCTTGGTGGGTACATTCAAATTGATTGGACATATGCTACTATACCTACATCAAAAAACACTAGGGTGATTCTCCACAGAGAGAAGCTAAGGAAATGACATGTAGAAAACCCTAAGAAGCCCAGAAATGAATTTGTTCATTTCATTGATAACTTTGGAAACTACACTATTTTGTCGAATTTCATGGCCCCTATTAAGGAAAACATTAAAAATGAAAAGATAGATGAAGTTTGGCAAATGTACTTTGACGGGGCTTATTCCAAAGCCGGAAAAGGTGTAGGCATTGTGATCATTTCTCCTTCAAATAAATTCTACAACTTTTCTTTCAGGTTAGAGTTTGAAGCATCAAACAATGTAGCCGAGTATGAGGCATTGCTCCTAGGGTTAGAAACTGCTAAATATATGGGGATAAAGATGTTGAACATAAAGGGTGATTCAGATTTAGTTGTCCTCCAGATTAAGAATCAGTATCAATGCAAAAATGACAGACTAAGAAAGTATAGAAATGCCACATGGGACACTATGGAGTGGTTTGATGCACTTAACATTCAAAAGATCCATAGGGAAATGAATGGGTTAGTAGATAAATTGGCAGTAGCAGCATCCAACCTCTAGCCATCAGATGAAATGATTAGTGGGAATGGAAAGATGGAAATTAATTTCAGACCTTCAATTCCAGATAATATAGATCACTGGCAGGTGTTTAAAGATGATGAGCAACTCTTGAGATTCATCCACAATCTACAAGAGTTTGAAGGTTGCAAGATTAGTTATCAACAGGAGGGTAAAGAGTATCAGGAATGTGAGGATAATGTAAGGAATCACATCTCGAGTAGCATTATAGCATTCGAGAATCTTTTTGATTGACGGGATCATCATAAAAAACAAAAAGAAGAAATAAAAATTGGGAATTATATAGAAATAAACATAGGAACTGACGAGGACCCCAAGTTAATAAAAATTGGAAAAGGTACTTCAGAAAAGGAAAGGAACAATTTGATCAACTTAATCAAATAGTATAGAGATGTGTTGGCCTTTAGTTATGATGAGCTTAAAGCCTATCAGGAGGATGTGTTTCAACACACTATTCCCCTCATAGAAGAAGCTAAGGAGGTCAAACCTTTCCGACAAAAACTTAGGTGAATAAATCCTAAGTTGGCCCCCATTGTGCAGAAGGAACTTTAGAAGATGTTAGCAACAGGGATCATAGCACCTACAAGACATTCATCTTGGTGCTCCAACTTAGTTGTTGTTAGAAATAAGAATGGGTCAATTAGAATATGTATAGATTTTAGAAATCTGAATACATCATGCCTCAAAGATAATTACCCATTACCTAACATGGAAACATTGCTTCAAAGAGTAACAGGATCAGGAGTGATGTCCATGTTGGATGTCTTTTTCGGTTATAACCAGGTGTTTGTAAATAAGGAGGATTAACATAAGACTATATTCACCACACCTTAGGGTACCTATAAATTTTTAAGAATGCCTTTTGGCTTATTAAATGCTGGTGCCACCTTCCAAAGAGCCATGGATTTTTCCTTCAAAGAACTTATAGGCAAAATAATCGAAATATATCAAGATGACTTAACTATTTTTTCAAAGGAAAGATCTGACCACATAAGTCATCTTAGGCAGGTTTTTATAAGATATCGGAAATATGGTATTTCCTTGAACCCTGCCAAGTCAATCTTTGGATTTGATGAAGGCAAGTTGTTGGGGAACATCACTTCTAAGGATGGTGTCAAGGTTGATCTTGAGAGAGTTGAAGCCATTAAGAAAGTCCCCTTGCCTCAGAATATAAAAGCTCTCCATTCTTTTAATGGTCAGATCAATTTCATAAGAAGATTCATCCCAAATTTAGTAGAATTAATGAAAAATCTACAAAAGTTATTAAAGAAAGATGCTAAGTTTGAGTGGATGGATGAAGGGAGATTTGCATTCAAGTCTATCAAAAATGCCATATCCATGTCCCCGGTCTTGATTAGTCTAGATTATTCCAAGGAATTCCAGATATTTTCCTTTTCCTCAAAAGACACCATTGCCGGTGTTTTGCTTGAAAAGAATAAGGAGGGACAAGAGCAACCTATAGCCTTTATGAGTAGCGCCTTGCAAAATTCAGAGTTGAAGTATACCACCATGGAGAAACAGGCCTATTCTCTTGTCAAGTCCCTTAAACATTTTAGAACTTATGTAGGTTACTCCAAAATCATTGGGTATGTACCCCATGCAGCTGTCAAGGATATCATGTCTCAACAGGATTGTCTAGGAATCAGGGGTAAGTGGGTTTCAAAGATTCAAGAATATGATTTGGAGATAAAATATACTAAGTTAATTAAGGGACAAGGTCTTGCAAATATGTTGACCCAAGGAAATGAAAAGGCCTTAGGAATAATCTACCAGAACAGTAATTCAGAACAAAGTGTATCAGATGAGCTTCAGAGATTAGAGCAGCACCCTTGGTACACCGGCATCATATTCTTCCTCCACAACCTTACATTCCCCGATGACTTACTTAGCCATATAATAAGAGCATTAAGGTTAAAAGCAACTAAGTATTGTTTAACAAAAGATGGTTTGGGTTGGAGAAACCCCGATGGTTTAATACTTAGATGTGTCGATGAACCTGAGTCCAAAAAACTCATGGTTGAGTTCAATTTAGGATTTTGTGGTGGACATTTTGCAGCAAGAACAACCGCCCATAAAATCCTTAGAGAATGCTACTATTGGTTGAACCTATTTTCAGATGTGCACAAGGCTGTCAGATTTTTCCCCTAGTGTCAGTTATTCACTAGAAAGCAACAAATGAAAGCCTTACCTTTAAATCCAATAGTAGTCCAAGCCCCTTTCCAGCAGCGGGGGCTTGATTTCATCGGTAAGTTCAAAGATAACTTGAGCAATGGTTATTCTTGGATTCTTACTACCACTGATTATTTTACCAAGTGGGTAGAGGCGATACCCACCAAGAAGGAAACCGATGCTATAGTCATGGATTTCTTAGAAGATAAGATTATCACAAGATTCGGTGTGCCAGCCAGAATCATCACGGATAATGGCCCATGCTTTGTTTCCTCTGAGATGTCATCTTTCTGTTTCAAGTACAGCATTGTCCTATCCCACTCATCCAATTATTATCCCCAGGGAAATGGTCTAGTTGAATCAAGTAACAATAACTTAATGACCATAATCAAGAAAATGGTGGGTGACAATAAGAAGGCTTGGGATAGCAAGGTCAAATTAGCATTATGGGAAAATAGAATCACCAAGAAAATTTCAATGAGGAGGAGCCCTTTCGAACTAGTCTATGGCCTAGATGTCACCTTACTGGTCCATTTAAAGCTTCCAGTGTATCATCTTCTCCAGACTTTTAGCTCAGATCAGGAGGCCATTCAGAACAGAATAAACCAATTGATCGAGTTAGATGAGAGTCAAAGAAGTTCCCTTGACCAAAGTATCAGAAACTCAGACAAGGTTAAGAGAACCTTTGACAGATCTACCCGGCTGGGATCCTTTCAAGTAGGTGACATAGTCTTGTGTTGGGACAAACGATGGGAGAAACCTGGGAAACATGGAAAGCTCGACAGCTTATGGTTGGGGCCGTACATCATTGATGAAATAGCAAGAATGAACTCTTTCTATCTAAATGACCTAGAAGGAGAAAGGTTGAGCCTTCCAATGAATGGTTTCCTCTGCAAGATGTTTTTCGCCGAGACAGTTTGATGCCTTTATTGGCATTGGTGGTTTCAGGGCCAATTTCTAAACCTTGCCCTACATGTATTTCTAAATTTTATATATCATGTTATTGTATTATAGATACTGTTGTATTATAGTTATTTTCTACCATGTTCGAAAATTTTCCTTTGTATATTAGTTTTGTAAAATATTTCCTTTGGCATATCATAGACTAATTATGTACATTAGTTTTCTTTTATAGTTGATTTTTTATACATGTTACTGACAAACTTTGATTGCTATGCAGGACCCAGAGATTCTAGAGTTCTCACATCCTCTCCTTTGAACAGAAGATCAGTCAGAGAATATGTCCCTAGATGGAGCCAGAATGTTACCACCTAAGTTTTACTTAGTGGTTTTTTATTAAGTGAGCTTGGTGAACCGGACAAGGATAACTTGTTCATACTTTAGAAGACCTTTGGAAGTACTTTTGGGAAGTGTTTGTTGTACTATATCACATGTTCATACCCCATGGGGAAATTGTAATAAATGTTATAGCATGCTAGTGTCTATAAAAGACTCGGTCTCTTAGACTTTATTTGTCAATCCAATCAGCCCTAGGTGTTTTTTCCCTTGGTTATTATTGGTTGTCCGATAAACGATTGATAATTTTTGAGCTTTTCACTCCATACCTCCAAAGTTGGGGTGGTCAGCTTGGCATTTAGGCCTATTGAGGTTATTAGAGTCTATGTGTCAATGTATAAACATTCTAGGCATCATGGTCGAGTCATATGAACATGTCTAAGTCCCCCTAGGTTTTTTCAACTTTTTTAAAATTTAAATTTTTTCAGTGTTTTTTATTAAAATTTAATATTTCAAAAACTTAGGCTATTTTTTAATAGTTTAATTAGAAAAATTGGTTTTGTAATAAAAGTGGGCTCGGAAGTCAGATTCAGTCATGTAGGTGCTCATTTTCAAGCTAAGAGCACCCAGTAAACCTATAGACCCACTATTTCCTAGTTTTGAGTGATTTTCCATCACTCAGGTCAAAAAGCCCCAAAAAATCATTTATTGATTATTTTAATTAATAAATTGATGAATAATGGAGCAAATCCAAAATCATAGATCAATGGATTCTTAGCCAATTTGATTGAAATCGGTCATATCTGAACCAGATTGACTGGATCTAGCAAATCCTTAACTGAAGGACGTGATGTGGACAGATCCAGAGTTGATCTTCAGTAGTCTTTATGGGGAATTGCACCCTCTCTCTCTCCTCCACATGTGTGGGCTCTCCTAGGAGCTCTGTGGACTGATGTGTCGGTTTATGGGTTGATGTGTCAGCTCAATCAACCCCCCGATTGACAAGTAGGATCAATTTAGCTTCAGATATGCATTTATTGACTCTCCATCAGCTGATTTGGTCTGTCTCCTTGGGATTTGCACCCCCCCTGGGCTGGATCTCCCGGTTTTTGTATAAATCAAAGCACAAGCTACCTATTCAAAGCTAGTTAGAATTGGGATTGAGGTGCTGTTGCTATTGTATTGTTGTTATTGTTCATTTTAAATAAAGAGAAGATTTGGAGGAAAGACGGTGTTATGCCATTGTATGTGTGGATGATCATTGCCATTTTTTACTGAGGTAACCTGTATCTATGTTCATAATTTGCTAATTGTTTGTGGATTCATTGAAAAGATTGATAATAAGCTTATTATAATCTTGATAGGAAAGGTGATTTTCAATAATTTTATTGGCCATCTCTTTCCTACGATGCATGTTTAGAGATCTAGATTCAACATGTTTTATAAGTTTATATGCATGTTATTTTGAATCTCTGTGTATGTTCTAATCAAATCTCACAAGTATTTCGGCAAGTATTTGATTTTAGTTGCAGGTTCTTAGATTGGGGAGGATGCTGATATATTTTGCTTCTTTACTCTCTCCAAAAACATCCAAAGGCATAGTCCCTCGACATTCCACTTGAAAGCTCCACGGTGGATCTTCAAGGCTACCAACACTTCTCTTCTCCTCTTCCTCCTTCAAAATCTTAAATTCTCTTCAAATTGGTTACTATTAAAGAATCTTATTGCTTAGATCTGTATCATTAATAAAATCACATATATATCTAGTTAGTAATATCCTTTCTTAAGTTTAGATCTCAGTTCCTTTTTTCATCTAAAGTTATATTTTAAGAGATCTAGCTGAAATTACCCTCTTTTTTGCAAGCATTTTAAAGAAAATTTGTAGCTTGTTAATAAGGTAGTTTCCTTTGCTATACTTTAAAGTTTCATATTCTACAAGAAAATTGCATATCTCATTGGCTTCCCAAATAGCAAGCCAATATCCCAAGGAAAGCTTGCTTTCCTTGGTTCCTTTTTTGCAAAACTAGATTACCCCAACTTAACAATTTTTTACTTAGTTTTTTTTCGGTAACTAGCATGGTGAACCAAAACACTTTTAAAGTGTGTTTGGGCACATTTGATTTTAATTGCTCACTATTTTTTAGTAGGTCTAACAAACAAGAGAAGGAGACTCTGCCCATTTTCTGACTCTTGGACGAACCAAAGCTTCCTGGAAGCTTCCCCCACCGTTGTGTTTAATTTTAGCTTGTTATAAGTTTGTTGTAAGCCTTTGGATCCCAGATAACAAGGACCAAAGTGCATCAATTTCAATTTTCTGATATTGTAAATTTCTACTAATAAAAAGAAAAGGTCTTTTCGAATAGGCTCTTTCGAGCCTATTCACCATCCCCCGTGGGGGGGTTTGTGTCTGTGTCAATTTTTTACTTTTTGTTCATCTCTTTTCAATCTAGAGTAGTTCTAATCTGTATGGTAGTATACTTTGATTTATAATCATTTCCATATCCCATATTTGAGGTTTCAAAGTAATTTTAATACTTACCCCATGACTTCTCGATTGACCCAAAAGGGGAAAGAGATGTGTGGTAGGAATAATTAGAAAATAGGCATTGTGTATCTTTGTTTTCCTTTTCATCAACTATTTCATCAGCTTTAATAAAATTAACCCCTCCTTGATTTCCTGATTGAAATACACTTGGATCAAAATAGGTTCCTGGAGGGTTTTCTTTTAAACAATAACACCTATCTTAAAATTTACTAAAATTGACAAGACTCCGGTGTGTATGCTCTACACTTGGATGCAGTTCATCCGATCAGTCAAGTTGCATCAAAAGCACTTGAGTGACTAGAATAACTAGGATTCACTTTCCCAAATTGACAAACCATCAGGTGAAAATCCAACACCTAGATCAAACCATTACGGTGGCAAAATACCCAAAGGAAGTGGGAACTCCTGAAAAGTGACCTCGGGGCACGAATCTCTATTACACCTGCAGGTGCATTATGAACAATAGCCTTAGAGACTCCATTTGGCCCGCATATTCCTTGCGGGTAGCCGTGACGGTTTAGTTTTGGACATACTCCAAGTACTCTCGGGTATATCTGGAGTCCCCCCCCTTCGCCTAATTTTAATCAACTCATATTTCACATTAACTTAAAACGTACCAAGAGGCAATTGCAAAACATTCACTCCAAGCACATGCAAGTACATTGATTATCTTTTGACTCCATTTTAAGGCACTGGCTATTTTCTTTCTTTCTATATATATATATATATATATATATATATATATATTGTGTCTTAGTATTGTGTTTTCGTGTGCTCATTTTGTATCTTGTCATATATGGTTGTTTATGGTTAAATTTCAAACTCCTAAGTAACTCATTCAATTTAACATCACCATACTAAATAATTTTGCCTTGGTAACTTAATAGGGTCTACCCCCTTAGATTCATTAGGAGTTGATCCTAAACAGAGGAGTCAAGAACAAGGTGACATCCTTGACTCAAGACTTTCCCCCAAGGACACATCGATTGGCTTGAAGATTTTTGCCACGTGACCTAGGTGTGTGAAAGGCGGCAACATGATCCTCTATAGCTTTCCCATGAAAGCGTGGTGATATTGATGGTGAGATGTTCTTCATGGGGGCTTGACCAATTGGTTGTCGAATGGGGAACTGGTGTGTGGAAATGGTCTCCTCATGTGGAGGGTCTCCATCATTATGATGGTTATCCCTTACTCCTTCTTCATGATCATTACGGTCACATCTGTTATTCATGTTTTCCTCTGCTTCCTCCTATCTTTGCTTCCTCTGATTTTCCAACTCCCACTGAAGTTGTAACCACTCCTCCTTTGTAACCTCCTTTTTGTCAATGTTGTAAAACACCTCTAGCTCACCTCCTCCCATAGCACTACCTCTGTCTTCATCCACAGGGACACCAAATGGTGCTGCAGCTTCTCATGTTTTCTCCACCATAGAAACCGATGCTTCCAGCCAGGGGTAACATGGATTCTTCTGAGATATGATGGTCCCTGATGGAGAGATCCAGTAGAAGAATTAGCTCTAGCAACTAGATCTTCAATGAATATCCTTCTTCCCAAGGTTGGACTGCTTCCACGACCTCGACCACCTGCAAATTTTATATTCTGGGGAGTTCTGGGGGTTCTTGGAATATCACGTTGTACTCTCCTTGTATTCATGGAACCCAAAAATCATGCAAGCTTAAAAAATACTGAAGAAAAATGAAAAAATGCAACTACTATTGTCTCTATCAATTATCTTCCCCGGCAACGATGCCAAAATGTTGGTCACCCTATACGCTAATTAATTACAACTAACACACAGAATGTTCAATATGAATTGTCGACCCAGGGAAGTCTTTTTGTGTCAAAGATAATTAACACAATATGTGCATAAACAATTAAGTAGCTGATTGAATAAATGAAAGATGATTGTCCTACCTACCTTCTCATTCAAACTCTTCTCATGGCTAAAACTAATCTAATTTACCCATCTAAGAATTCAGAAATGCAATTACCTTCCTACAACATCAATCCAACAATAACAAATCTAAGAATAGATTACTAGAATTACTTTTTCAAGAAGTTAAATCCTAACATTATCAGACTAAAAGTGAATCAATCATAACCTGTTTAGTTCAACTAATTTAAGAATTGGAAACAACAGTAATTGAACCAAACAATCTCCAAACCATAATCTGAATAAATTAGTAAACCTAAGAAAGATAAGTAACTGAAAGGAACTAGAGCTAAGCTTGACTATAACAACTATTGGCACACATGCATAATAGAAACTATCATACACAGTTGACTGTCACACAAAACAGTTGCAGTTTAATAGGAATGCAAACATTAACTATCAAAGGAAACACAATGATCAACCATTACTGTTGCAGCTAACTGTAAATGAGTCTACTGTAATTTCCACACCACACAACAGAAATAATCAAAGAATCTAATTAACTCAACAATCTCTATGGGAAGGTGGTCCCAGCCTTTGAACAGAGATGCCAAGACTAAGACAAATTAAGACACAGAAACCTGAAGAATCCTTCTCCTTGTATTAAAATGGTGAATTACAGTTATAGCTCGCTGTCACATCTTACGCAGTATGAAAATAATCAACCAACCGCAGGATCATATTGCCTCCCCATATTTATACATGAACACCATAATCCTCACCCAGTAATATCGAGCAGCCATGAAGATCTATGATCTTTAGGTTGCCTTGTTACAACAAGTTATTACAACTGTGAGTGAAATTGAATGGAGATAGAGAATATATGGAGTGTTGTTGTTGTTAATGGATCAAACATAATCAATTAGATGGAAGATACCATGTGTGTTGCAGCTATACCCTGAGTAGCGGCGTGCTATTGCAGTTGAATTCTGTTGCAACTACCACGTGGAGCAATGATCATTATTCCCATTTAGCATATGGAACTTGGACTGAAGAGTAACAGTTGGTACCAAATCCATACTAAGCGGGCTGCTAGGGCCTGTGTTCCTCAAGGCTTGAACTATATTTATAAAATCAAGACATATTAGCACAATTCAAGAGACAGAGTTCTAACCATAACAATCTTAGGCATCAATAGAATAAAAAATTAATTAATCATACATGTAAATATTTAAGCTCATTGTGAGGAAAAATATATGTCTCGTGTGTATAAATGAAGTAGGATAAGGAAAAAAGATATAATGGGTGTGGTCAAAAGGGGGCTATTACAGGACCCAACAATATGATTTGTTGTGAACACCTTGAGTCAACATCTAGTTAATCCTAGATGTGTTCACCTGATAGATGCAAAGCATGTGATGATGTACCTGAAAGGTACAATAGACGTTGGTATATACTATGTTGGAGATCTTGAATACAGATTGTATGGTTATACAAATGCAGATTGGGCTAGAAGTGTATCAGATAGGAAGCGAAATTCAGGTCGATGTTATTATCTGGGATCTACCATGATCTCATGGTTTAGCAGGAATCAATATAGTGTTTCTCTCAGCACATTTGAAGCGGAGTATATAGCAGCTTTTTTTGCTAGTTGTAAAGCCATATGTCTTCAAAAATTGATGTCACATCTATTTCACCTGGAGTTGGATACCATGGTGATTCTATGTGACAAACATAGTTTTATAAAGATGTCAAAGAACCCAGTGTTCCATGACAAGTCAAAGCACATAGACATCCGATATTTTTACATATGGGATAGGTACAAAAGGGAGCTATAAATCTCCAATATGTGAGCAATGATGAGAAAGTTGTTAATGTGTTGACTAAGCCTCTGTCTCGAGTAAAGTTTGAATACTTCCATGATAAGCTTGGCGTGGTTCAAAATGACATTCCTTGAAAGGGGGGGGATCAGTGATGATGATGTGGTAGTGGGATTGTATAATCCCTGGACATTAGTCCTAAAATGATCTGCATACTTGTGTCTCCATGATGTGGTTGGGATTGTATCATTCCTGGACATTAGTCCTAAAGTGATCTGCAAACTTTTGTCTCCGTGATGTGGTTGGGATTGTATCATCCCTGGACATTAGTCCTCAAGTGATCCACTGAATTTTGTCTGCGTTATGTGGTTGGGATTGTATCATCCCTAGACATTAGTCCTAAAGTGATCCGCAGACTTTTTTCTCCATGATAATGATGTTGCAGTGGGATTGTATCATCCCTAGACATTAGTTCTAAAGTGATCCATAGAATTTTGTCTCCATTATGATGATGTTGCACTAGGATTGTATCATCCCTAAACATTAGTAATAGGAATATTTGTAGACATTTATCTCTCTAATGTGGTTGGGATTGTATCATCCTTGGACATTAGTCCTAAAGAGATCCTCAGACTTTTGTCTTAGTGGTGTGGTTAGGATTTCATCATCCTTGGACTTATGTCCTAAAGTGAGAGGGATTGATCATCCCATAATTGGATCATCTGTCTTACAGGTTATGTTGCTGCAGATGATGTTGCTACTCATCGAAAGATAAAGGGTTGTTGTAGATGATGTTTTTATTGATTGAAAGATCAAATGTTGCTGCAGATGATGTTGTTGCTGATCGAAAGATCAAGTGTTGTTGTAGATGATGTTATTGTTGATCAAGCGATCAAATGCTGCAGAAGATGAAGATCAAATATGAATACTCAGTGTTGTAGAAGATGATGCTCCAATACTAAAGATATTAAATATGTTCCAGTAATTGTTCCAGTTGTTGATGTTGTTGAAAACTTCCAAGGATTTATAGATGTATAACCTTGATGTTGTTGATGATTCTCTCTCTCCTTGCTCCTACTATTGATTATGATCTCTCTCCTTGCTCCTACAGTTGATGTTGTTGTTGTCAATAGAATACCCTTCTCGTTAAGGGGAAGTATTGAAATATTGTAACTTCGAAGAATATTCTATTGTATTTTATTATTGTAATTTATTCGGAGATGTTTTATTCCTCCGTCAGGATGTTCTTATTGTATTTGGTCATCATAGAGTCATGAGGTAAAACCTCCGTTGTAATTCAGATCGATAGAACCCTCCAGAGATTAATATTATATTGTTTTGAGTCTTCCTAGGTAAGTCAACCTAGTTAAGTTTGTTGGGGCCGACCTAGTTAGGGAAAAAGTCAAGTGGAAGATAAAGTATAAACATGAGTGATGTGCTCCTCATTTGAACACATGTCACACTCACTGTGTAATGCGCATAGGATATATATATATATATATATATATACAAGGGGAAGGAGCACTTGTTTGGGATTTGTCTTTGTACTTTTGATCACCTATATTGAGAAATTTTTGTTGGGTTTTCTTCCCCTAGAGGGTTCCACAGAATAAATCAGTGTCTATCTTGTGATTATGTTTCTTTGAGTGATCCTATATATGGTATTGTTGTGAAATTAAATTGAATACTAATGTTATCTATCTTATCATATTGAATCTTAACACCCTTGAATATAACTTTATCTAAGTTGTTGTGTCTTTGAGGATTTATACCTGTTTATGTTAACAACCTTATAGATAAACCCAAGGATTTTAGGTAGAAATATTATAATTTTCTTATTTGCTTAAGCTATCATTTTATTCTTTTTTCTATGAAGTATCCTTTTGACCTGCTTGAAATAGTATGTTATTATCCTTTCTTTTGTTAATCAAAAAATCATCGTTACACTGGTGTCTAATTGATTCTTAGACTATTTTTTGTGTTGATTTATCTAGGAACATCTGATTACAAATAAATAGTCTAAGTTTGGCCATTTCCATTTTTCCTCTGAAGACTTTGTTCAATCCTCACCCTTTCTGGCAGGAATGTATATGATTGCTCTCAACATTCTATACATGTATGTTTCATGATATTTGTACATAATTTATTCGTCTTATCAACAACATTATCAGAGTGTAAAGAACAAAAGAAAACATAAAATTTATGTAGAAAGAATAATAGTATTAAGTGGACAACATAGTTGATTGTACCAACTGAAGTTCTTGTTGTTCCAAAGCCTAAGGATTCATTAAATGGTCCAAGTCATGAATTTTTCCCACCTGCCACGCTCCCCCGTAATTTGGAAAAGGATAGGAATATTTGTGAAGAAGAGGAACACAAAGTGTTCAATGATGAGGTCTGTTAATTTTTTACATAACTCTTTAGTTTCTATAAATTGGTTAAGGGGATATTGTCAACATTTTGTATGTATTTTCTCTCATTTCAAATCGTTGTCAGGATTGTTGTTTCCTGCATGACATTTCTAGCACTGTTTTCAACAAATGCCATTAAAACTTATCCAACACTTAAAAATGGAACATCTCATTAGCATGGAAAATGGATACATGCATCCTTCTACATGGATTCATGTGGAAAAAATTCTTAGACTCTGCAACAAACACTTATAGCCCTTTCGATATAGCTGGTTACAGTATAAAAAAATCCCATAGAATTTGCAATAGGGAAATACATGACTTTATCTAGTTCTTTAGAATTTACACAGAGTCAAGGAAATGTTGGCATCATCATCAACATAGAGGTACATTTCTTCAATCTGATTACTAATCCAAAGTTTTACATCTAAAATAGCTCATGAAATATGAACAATATATTACTGTAAATTTTTTTTATTTGCACCATTTTCATCTTGCCACCACGACAACCAAAAATATAACACCCAAGTGACAAATTTATCTTTCCCCTTGTTAGAAAACAGGACCGCAGAGCAATAACAGATATACAGTTAAATCTTTAACAATATGCAAAACACATTAAAACATTACAGAGAGACACATATATAACATGGTTCACCCAAACAATGGACTATGTCCACAAAGAAATTTCCAGTCCTTGTATTATGGTCTAGAAAGATGAAGGGATACAGCCTACAACAAAACCGCTGCACTTCCTCTTCACGCTCTCACAGTCTCTCTTCCAATACGATACCATACCATACTTAGTCATTTTACAATGCTTTCTTTTATAGGGGAAATACAATGGGAAAATTATAGGGTTAACCCAATACCATGGGTCCGCAATACTGTTGTCCAACACACATCCCAAAAAAAATTCTCGGGGGCTCCACCCTCGAACCCCCATTTCTCGGGGGTGCTTCCCCCGAACCCCCTTTTTCGGGATGCTTCCCCGAACCCCGAGGTAGGGGGAATGAGTGTACAGTACACCTGGGTTGCAAACACGACTGAATAATATCTCTCAATATGGAATATTAGGCTCCACAACCAACAATCTCCCACTTGGAGACTGATCACAGCAACTCTGCCGCTACTGCAATTTATGAACTATGCTCTGGACCTTGGACTCGAAAAATTTCTTATTTTCACCTTCATGCTTGAAGGCCAAGAGAAACTGAGCAGGAACTCAGTTTCTCTTTGGTTACTCCCTTTGTCAACATGTCTGTAGGATTCTGGCTAGTATGTATCTTTTCCAGTTTTAACAGTTCTTCATCTAGAACAGATCTTATGAAGTGGTACTTGAGTTGTATATGTTTAGTCTCGAATGAAAGGCTGAGTTCTTTGCAATATGAATGGCACTCTGGCTGTGGTTGTACAACCTACTATTCTTCTTCTTCTTACCCAATTCTTCCATGAACCTTTGCAACCAAATCATCTCCTTACTAGCCTCTGTAGCAGCAACATACTCTGCTTTCATTGTTGAAAGTGCAACAACCTATTGCAGCTTTGAAATCCAACTTAATGCTATTCCACCCACAGTAAACACATACCCTGTGGTGCTCCTCCTATTGTCTTTATCACCAGCCATATCTACATCAACATATCCCTGTAGAACAATGTCTGAACCTCCAAAACATAATGCACGTGAAGTTGTACCTCTCAAATACCTGAGAATCCACTGTACTGCTTTCCAATGCTCTTTACCTAGATTATTCATATACCTACTCACAACTGCCATTGCATGTGCAATATCTGGTCCTATGCACACCATGGCATACATCAAGCTTCCAACCACTGATGAATAGGGAATCTTGGACATGTAATCTATCTCTTCCTGTGTCTCTGGACACATATCCTTGCTTAGTTTGAAATGGCCAGCCAAAGGTGTACTAACTAGGTTTGCATTCGGCATTCTAAACCTCTGCAACACCTTTTCTATGTACTCACCTTGAGACAACGTCAATTTGCGGTTTTTCCTGCCTCTTGTTATTCTCATACCAAGGATTTGCTTTGCAGCACCCAAATCCTTCATCGTAAATAATTTAGCTAGTTTTCTTTTGAGCACATTTATATCCTGCATGTTAGAGCCTGCAATAAGCATGTCATCCACATACAATAACAAGATAATATATCTTCCGTTATCTAGCCTCTTGAAATAAACACAGTGGTTAGAATGGCATCTATCACAACCTTATTTTCTCATAAACTTATCAAATTTTAAATACCACTGCCTTGGAGCTTGTTTCAGGCCATACAAGCTCTTCTTCAACCTGCAAACCAAATTCTCCTTCCCTTTGACCTCATACCCTTGTGGCTGCTGCATATAAATCTCTTCCTCCAAATCCCAATGGAGAAAAGTTGTTTTTACATCTAACTGTTCAAGATGCAAATATTCTACTACCACTAGACTTAAAATAGTTCTAATTGAAGTCATTTTAACAACATGAGAAAATATTTCATCAAAGTCTATACCTTTCTTTTGTGTAAACCCCTTTACAACAAGTCTATCCTTGTACCGCTTCTTTCCTCCATCTTCTTCCTTCAACCTATAAACCCATTTATTCTGCAATGCCCTTTTTTCTGCAAGCAACTTAACCAGATCCCAAGTTTGGTTTCTTACCAATGAGTCAATCTCCTCATCCATGCCTTGCTCCCACTTCTTTCTAGTTTCTACCTGCATTGCTTGTTCAAAACATTCTGGTTCACCAAAATAAGTCATCAATAAATAATACAGTGAAGGAGAGAATCATTCAGGGGGTCTACTTAACCTGGTAGATTTTCTTACATTTGTAGGAGTTTCAGGTACCTCCTGCTACTCTTGATTTTCCGCTGCCTTTGGAACTTCATTTTCTTTGTTTTCATCAAGCACTGTGTACTCTGTGTTTTCCTTTTCTTCCTTCTTTCCCTACAACTGATCTTTGTACATGACCTTTTCATTGAATACTTCATCTCTACTCCTAATGATTTTGTGATTTTTAAGATCCCATAAGCGATAACCAAAATCATCAACCCCGTATCCAATAAAGGTACATTTCTTGGATTTAGCCTCAAGCTTTGTTCTATCATCTTTATCAATATCGACAAATGCTTCACAACCAAAAGTTCTCAGAAATGAGTATTTTACCTGTTTACCTATCCATGCCTCCTCTGGAATACCACCATCCAAAGCACTTGAAGGCCTTCTGTTTATTAAATAAACAACAGTGTTTATAGCATCATCCCAAAACTGTAAGGGAAACCCTGCATGCAATCTCATACACCTTGCACGCTCCATTATCGTTATGTTCATCCTTTCTGACACACCATTTTCTTGTGGTGTTCCAGGGACTGTCTTCTCTCTGCAAATCCCATTGTGTGAACAGTAACTATCAAACTCCTTGCTGCAGTACTCGCCTCCATTATCAGATTTGAGACATTTCAACCTTTTTCCTGTCTCATTATCATCCAAAGCTTTCCACTTCTTAAAAGTATCAAACACATCATATTTTTTTCTAATGCAATAAACCCAAGTTTTTCTAGTTGCATCATCAATAAAAGTAACATAATAACGAGAGCCATCAAGAGATTGTACCTGAGCTGGTCCCCATACATCTGTATGGACAAGCTCTAACTTTTCACTCTTCTTTTGTTTCCCAACCCTAAGAAATCTAACTCTCTTCTGTTTTCCATAAACACAGTTCTCACAGAATTCCAAACTTGCCTGCTTCAAATCTGGAAGCAGTTTCCTTGAGTGGAGAATCTGCATCCCCTTCTCACTCATGTGGCCAAGCCTATGATGCCACAGTGCCGCACCTGTTTCTGTGGAAGCTACAGAGATAGAATAATCAGTATTATGAGGACATAAATATAACGTACCTACCCTATCTCCTTTTGCTATTACCAGTGATCCTTTAGTGATCTTCCACCACGTTTGTCCAAACGTAGACAAACAGTCGCTATCTCCCAACTGCCCTATTGAGATCAAATTTCTTTTCATAGAAGGAATGTGTCTTACATCCTTTAGTAGCCAGTCATTTCCATTATTTAACTTAATCTGTAACTTGCCCTGTATAACAATTTTACATGGTTCATCATCCCCCAATAGCACATGCCCAAAATCACCTTGAACATAGTCATGAAAGAATTTCCTATGGGTTGTAGCATGACATGAAGCCCCTAAATCTACTACCCAGTAATCACTAGTATTATCTAATGCAAGAATCAAAGCATCTTGTAACATATCACCTGCTACATTCGCTTCCTGAGTAGTCTCTTGCTGTCTGTCTCCTTTCTTCTTTGGAGCTCTGCAGTCTTTCTTCAGATGTCCTTTCTTACCACAGTTCTAGCACTCTATTTTTCTGAATCTGGACTTGGATCTGCCCTTTTTAGACTTGTTGCGATTTCTTGGGCTCCTTCCTCTCTCTTTTTGTCTCCTTCTACTCTCCATGTTCAACGCATTACCTGATGTCTCACCTGTGCTTTTTCTTCGCATTTCCTTGCTAAGAATAACACCAACAACATCATCAAACTTAAGAGTGTTTGAACTAGGGATAGAGTTACTTGCAGCCATGACCAAGCTATTCCAGCTTTCTGGCAATGAGCACAAGATTAGAAGAGCCCTAACCTCATCATCAAAGTTCACTTTTACAGAACTTAACTAATTGGTAAGTCTATTAAACTCATTTAAATGGTCAGCAATAGATCCACCTTCCGACATCTTCATATTAGATAAATGCTTCATTAAAAATACCTTGTTAGAAGCCGAGGGTTTTTCGTAGAGCTTACTCAATGTGCTCATCACACCCTCTATTGTTTTTTCTTTCGAAATATTGAAGGCCACCGAGAAGCCAGGCACAACCGTATTGTTCCCAATGCCTTTCTATCAAGAACCTCCCATTCTTCATCCTTCATAGCCGCCGACTATTTCTCTTTTTCTCCCAACGACATGTATAGATCCTTCTGGTATAGATAGTCCTCCATTTGCATCTTCCATAACTGATAGTTTTGGCCGTTAAATTTCTCGACCCTAAACTTTCCTTCTTTCGCCATTTCTCAACCATGAACCCTTCTTTCCTGTGAGTTTACCAACCAAATAGACCTTTTGGCTCTGATACCAATTGTTAGAAAACAGGACCCTAGAGCAATAACAGATATATAGTTAAATCATTAATGAGATGAAAAACACATTAAAACATTACAGAGAGACACAGATATAACGTGGTTCACCCAATCGATGGGATACATCCACAAAGAAATTTCCAGTACTTGTATTACAGTCCAGAAAGATGAAGGGATACAACCTACAGCAAAACTGCTGCACTTCCTCTTCATGCTCTCACAGTATCTCTTCCAATACAATACAATACCATACCATACTCAGTAGTTTTACAATGCTTTCTTTTATAGGGGAAATACAATGGGAAAATTATAGGGTTAACCCAATACCATGGGTCCACAATACTATTGGCCAACACACATCCCAAAAAAATTTCTTGGGGGCTTCGCCCCCGAACCCCCATTTCTCGAGGGTGCTGCCCCGGAACCCCCTTTTTCGGGGCATTGCCCTGAACCCCAAGGTAGGGGGAATGAGTGTACAGTACACCTGGGTTACAAACACGACTGAATAATATCTCTCAATCTATAAGATTAGGCTCCACAACCAACACCCCTTTGTTGCGATTTAGGGTTTGGAGGGTGTCAAATTGCAAGGAAATCCCTCTGATTTCTGGAGCTTGCGGGGTATACTCAGTCTACATTTTACATCTTTGAAATTATTTCCACCATTTTTATCTCACCACCACAACAACAAAAAATATAAAACCTAAGTGACATATTTCTCTTTCGCCTTTGTCACGATTTAGGTTTTGGAAGCTGTCAAATTGCAAACAAATCCCTTTGATTTCTAAATCTTGCAGGGTATACTCAGTCTTCATTTTACAGGTTTGAAATCCTATATGTTTTTTAGGATTGTTAAATTGTTTACAAGTTTCATGCTTGCTGTTAATTCACTGTTTTGATAGTGGATCGTAACTTTTTTATAGGTATTATGTTCGCACTGACAAAGCCATGGCGAATACCATGATCAAACTTCCTCCTAAAGGTGGCTTCAACCTTGATTTGTGTAGGAAAAATGCAATGATCATGAACAAAGGTGTTCTCCTCCTTCATTCCACAGCACAGGAACGACCATTGTAGGCCTCGTTTTCCAGGTCAGTTTCACTGTTATTACTTAGTATCATTTCTTCGTTAGGGCTTACGCTTCCCATCTCAAGCGATCAGGGAGGGTATTTACTGTTTCTTTTTTATGTTCCGCTAAAATTTCTCTTCATGTATTTTCTGTATCTTCCAGAATGTTTATGCTAGAACTTAAGATTATATTGATATTCATATTGATGGTTATCATACATCCCATATTGAGCTTCCCCATTGGACCAATATTGTGAAGAATGCCACATACAAGGTACTTGCTCCATATGACCCTGATTAGTACTATGTTAGAGCAAGTATTCCAATACCATCCCTGCAATAAGTAATTGCATTGTTTTTCTATTCGGATTTAGAGATTCAATAGTATAGGTGATAATGTCTTTGGTTTATTTCAGCTTCTATGGCACACAAGATCTATCTGATAAATGTAATTGAATTTGGTGCTTTCCACAATATCTATGGTGGAATCTAGAGAAATGGGGCCTGCCTACCACATTTTTGTAAAAGTAGTGGTTCTGTAGTATGCCATATATTGCAACAACTGAAAAAAATGAGCATTATTGAGATGGGCCCTAATGGGTGAGTTCCACAACACTTTTCTTTCTTACTAGGTTATTAATAGTTTAGCAAATCAAGTGTTAGTTGTTCATTTTTGAGGTTAAGTTATAGTGTTGGAAATTTTTGTTAGGTTTCATTCTCGCAATGTTCTTTCGTAGTCACAGGGAAGGGGTGAAAGAAACTTGGTGGAACATTGATATTTTATAGTTTTATTTGTAGTTTTTCTTGGGGTAGACAATTTTACAAATCTGGACAAACCTTGTTCACATTTTATGGTACTCTTATAGAATATATTACAATCCCTTTAGGAACAATGTGGTCCATCTACCTTAGACAAAGAGTAGAGGGAGAAACGATGCCTATTTGGAGACGTTGTGTAGAATATTTTAGTTGCATATGTAAAGGATGCAAGATGTGTCTTATGGTGGTTTTTAGTTTGCATATGTGCAAGCTATAAAAAATGTTCATGTAAATATCAGTAGCATTGCCAGAATAGATGTATATCTTTATCAATATTCAACCCCAGACATGGAAGAAAATGAAAGAATCTTGAAGGAAAATGTTGTTTCCTTTAGCCTACTTCTTATTGGACATCCATAAGACTTGACTTTCATGTTGACAATATTGGTCTAAACCTTGGTTTTAATGATAGTATTTTCTCTACATATAAATATGTTTATTCTTCTATTTTTGTTTTCTAATTTGGTCCTCAAGAAATTTTACATCCCAATTTACACTCTTCAGTCATTTTGTCACGTGTCTCCATTGTTAGGCTAAAATCCATGCTTTAATTAAAATATTTTTTTTAACCCAAGTTATATTTCCTTTGATTGCATTCACATCTAACCTATGATAGAAAGATATTTTCACTCTGATCATGCTGGATCGTTGTTATTGTGTTTTCTATATGGATGTTTTATCTTGAGTTAAAAAAAATTGATTGTTTTGTACATGATACTCAATTCCAATTACATTGAATCAATCAAGACAACTTCATGCCAAGAGAGGGTTTATCTATTAAGGAACTTTGAAATTATGGTGTTGTTGGGTATAGATACCAATTTTATTGCAATAAACCCCCTTTATTTGGAGATGTGTCGTAATTTTGTTCAAAATAAGTAAAGGGAAGGGTGTTTAACCGCCATCAGGTTGACTAGGTCAAGCGATCCTGAAATATAAATAGAAGATTGGGATCATATTTAAGTCTCATTTATGTACCTCATTGTGTAATGATCTTATGAGCAAATTAACATACGAGGTGATATTAGTGTTCAACAGTTTTCAACAATGTAACATCGGAATCCTTTTAACAGTCGAGTATTCAGATGTTCAAGTGAGTATTGTCCTGGTAATAAGGTTCCCACTTTACATTGCATCTTTCTTGTGAGTTTCTTTATCTCATTGCTTTTAACTGAAACACATCAAATGATTGATAGTACTTCTATCAGTTGACACTTCAATGTTCTGGACTGTGATGTTTTAGATCTGTTACTTTTGATGATTGTCACTGGTTTATGTTATTTTGTGTTAGTTCTAGAATTATAGAGCATAATAGTCTTGTTTATTTAGATCAGGCTTAGTGTATTTTTAACATGTAAGAAAGTACCCTAGCCTCCATCCTGTAAGAAAAGGTAAGATATCTCTCATGGGTTACAACCTCAGCAACAATTGGCTCACAAAGAGTGAAACATGTCATAAGTGGGATTTGAACATGGGTGGAGAAGATAACATTTCTCCTCCCCAACCACCTCAGTGAGACCCAATTGACAAATTTGACTTACTATTTGCTTGATCAGATTTTGATTGATAATTTGTTATTGTATTTTTCTTAGCAGCAATTTACTAAAATACTCTATTCATATAAAGATCTATTTGTTATATTTTTTTTCTTGTGTAACTTGGGATATCTTGGTTCCGGTTTTGGAAATTGCTCTGAATAAAACCGATAGTGTAACTATACCTAATTGACATATCATACTTACTGTTAGGATTGATCAGGTTTTGATTCAAAATATGTTATCATAGTTTTCTAAAATACTCCATTGATATAGAGATATGTTTGTTGCATATTGGTTTCGTGTGTAACTTGGGTTATCATGGTTCTATTATAAATTCAGTCATGATTAGGAGTTCAGATATTATCAATATTTAAATATTAACAAGTGATATATTTGGAACTTTGTGATTTTAATGTGGAAGGTTGTTTATGCTTACTAGGCAGTAATGTATTGAGTTTGAAAAGATCACACTATTTTAAATTTTAATTCTCTCTCGTTATAACTCTACTTGCCAAATTTTATCCATGGCCTAAAAATCTTATTATCTAGGCAATTCATTTTGTTATTGTTATTGTTTCTGCTCATTAAAAATTATTTTTATATAGTTTTCTTTTTTCTAGTTCAGTGGAAGGCGTATCACATCCAGTGGGCAAAGAGACTTGGA
The DNA here is from genome assembly GCA_001517045.1 of Pseudotsuga menziesii. NCBI lineage: Eukaryota > Viridiplantae > Streptophyta > Pinopsida > Pinales > Pinaceae > Pseudotsuga > Pseudotsuga menziesii. Next base: position 49,604 of record LPNX010767703.1, read on the forward strand.
CCAGGTTGTTGGATGAGTTGTAGTTGTTGCACCTTGAGTGAATTGCATTTTTTTTGGTAATCCTAGACTAGAATGAAAATTCACTTCTTTCATCTGTTTCAATTTCAATCACATTTGATCTTCAAAATTTTGTTTGAAAAACAAGGGTTCTAAATCTGTTGCTAGAGGGTGTCTAGAGGTTGATTTCCACTGGATAGCTTCCATTTAGTTCTATACTTGGTGAATTTTTTTTGTATCTTTTATGTCAAGGTACAAGTTCTGTATCGGTTCTTTTGAATGTTTTTATTCTATTACCATAAGAATTACAAGGGTTTATTAATTTTGTCTTTGAACTTATTTCACCGTTATGTATCTATATGATCCTTCCACTTACAAAGTGATAAAATGAAGAGATGTATTCAATTAAGTCATTTTTGAAAGTTTGCTAGGATCTTTCCCACCGGTTTCTACAAATGTTTCGTAGACATTTTTAGCAAATCTTTTTCCTTCACTCTTTTGATGTTGATTCTCCTCTTGGGAGGGTTTACTCAAACACTCTTTCTACAATGACAAGTCAGATGGACATTGATGGTCAAACTCTTACTGACTCACCAAAATTCTCTTCTTCTATATTGATTACACCTCTTTGGCTTCTACAACGGTGCAATTAAATAATGTTGAACATATTCCACCATCTACTTTAGAAAGGCCAAGGCCTATGTCTAAATGGGCTTCTACTTATTTAGAATCTGGCAGTTTCCTTCATAAAGATGAACTTGGCAATTGTTGAAATTTACCTACTATCAAGGTCTTATTAATCCCTTTAATGATCTTAAAACAAAAATAAATTACCTTGCAAATATTTGATAGTGGATTTATTGTCGGTTTGAATTGCTATATGTTTACTTTCAATTTGACAGTTTAATTGTGTAGGTTGTTCATAATTATTGTTTCCAACATAGTTTTATCTAGCAATTAAAACTAGAACAACTCATTAACATGGCAAACAAATACACACATCCCTCTACATGGATTCATGCGGAACAATTCTCAATTTTTATTTCCCTCTGTATTAATAGTCGTAATAAATTGTTGGGGTTAAAGAGAGAGTTGGAATTTGGAGAATTGATGTAAAACATGACAGTGAAATGTTCCCAAGTCTGATATGCAGACCTGAAAATTAATACTGAAAATTAAAATTAATACTCACTCAGTGAATTGGAATTTGGAGAATTGATGTAAAACATGACAGTGAAATGTTCCCAAGTCTGATATGCAGACCTGAAAACTAATACTGAAAATTAAATTAAATTTATGATATTAACTGACACTCACTCAGTGAATCTTCAGACTAGGTAATTCAAGGTGTTTTGCTGGGAAAATTTGAAGACAAGGGAGTAGGAATTGGGAAGAAACGAAGATTAATTTCATAATAGTGAATTCCTTTCCCCTAACATATTTATATCAAGGAAAATTCAGGTTTCAGAATCTGCTCCACGGAAACCTACTCCCACGCTTCTGGGTAACCCAACTGTGAAACTAGGGAAATTCCTTCCGTTCTTTCGACTAGGGGCTTGGAGAAAAGTGCAGAGGTGTTATCAGGAATTAATATAGCATAAAATATTATTTGGAAGAGTTTCCAATAGATCTGTATTTGTCTATAATGTTGAGGGAAGAATTGGGAATTTTAGGCAATTTTGGCCTAGTGAGACCCTGTGCAACGAAAGATCCCAAATGAATTTATGACCCAAAATAAAATATGATATAGAGTTATTTATGGGAAGGTGGGTATTCTATTGATCCATATAAAGTTACAGAACTGTATTTGAGAGGGCATAACTCATTTTATAGCATAAATTGTAAAACTAGTCATTCAAAATTAGTATTCTAGATAGGGTGAAAAATTAAGCATAGAATTCATAACATATTGACTTCAAGGCAGAAAATAACATCTGAAATACATTATTACATATTCAATGGACATATATAATCATTTATACTCATTCCCACACCCTTTTCTTGCTCATTATTGCACTAAATTGATCAATTCCCCCCATTACAATGACAAATTAAGCTATTCATGAGAAACTAAGAAGGTAAAATTCAGGGACATAATTATTTTGAACTAAGAAATATAAATGGAAGATTTTATCAGTTGTTATACATCAAAGAGAATTGTAATGATTTACCATTACATTAAAGGACTCCAAAATGATGGGCAAGAGGCCTAAAATATGACAAGAGGAACGTTGAGAGCATAGGTGAAGCTTGGGCCTCACTGGAGCTCGACTTGGATGATATGGAGGCTGAAAAATATGTTTGATATGACCTTAAATGGTTGAACCTAAATCGTTCCATACCTACAAAGAGAAGAGATGGGGATGAAGGAGTGGGAAGGGAAGGTTTGGGGCTCAACTCCCAAGTGTCTGAGGCACATCACTTAGAAAGACATGCTCACATAAGCATAGATAAATAATCATATCAACAAAAATAGTAAATAGAGCTTGAATTATCCTTTAATATATCTCTAGTTGACCTTCTTAGCAAGTAGAGGCAATAGGTGACCTGTGAGAGCATGTCAACACCTAAATCTCTAACCCTATACAAGTTATGGGCCCTCCTTGAGAAAATTGGAATATAGGGTCCATGTGGAGATGTTTGCCTATCCAAGTCATCCATATGAATTGGAAATTCACCCTCCTTAGTCAAAGAGTTGCTACTTTTATCCCTTGCAACTTTTATGCTTTCCTTGCTTTTGAGACCGAGTCTCCAAAAGGAAACCACACCCTCCTTTGTCAAAACTTTCCTTCTTTTGTTCTCACAATTTTTTCGAGTCTCCAAAAGGAAACTGCACCCTCCTTTGCCAAAAAAATTCCTTCTTTTGTTATGAAAATTTTTGTCATAGATTTTGGGAACTTTCCCTTTTCTCTCTGACTACTTTTATCGTAGAGTTTCCACTTTCTTAATATCCTCCCATGACAAGTTGGATTGCCCATTGTGCTTGACATGGAAAGCTCAATTCCACATGTTATTTGCACAATAATTAATTAATGGAAATAATTAAAATCAAGTAGATTCCTTAATAATAATTATTTAGGAAAATTTCCATAGGCTAATTGATTAATGCCTCATAAATAATATTTGGAAAAAATTCCCTATGTGAGGTAATTAATGCATCTTTGACTCCCCAATGTGTTGGGAATGGTCAACACTTTTATGTTGAAAAATATGGGGACATGACAGTACTCCCCTCCCAAATTTGCCATGTCCTCAAGAAGGACTCCAAAGTGTTGCAAATTTGTCTACCATGTAGGAGAACTTGAGCATGAACTCATCTGCAAAAAAAGCTGACTTGCTCCATCAAGCCAACATGTAAAGTTTCTCCAAAAAAAACAATGTCATGGTCCCATTTCTTGAATTGCACCCCCTTCAGTGAGAATTCCTTCCCACACAACTTATCAAACAAAAATATCCCCGGATCCCATTTCCTCAACTGTAAGTATCCAAACATTAGTACCCACCATGAAAATTTATCATCATAGGAAATGAGATTCATGATGTGGAAATCATACCATTGCACTTAAAATAGGAAATTATCAATGCAAAATTGGAAATCTGCGAGATTTCCCCACCCAACATAAAGTTTTTTATGTGTTTGATGCACATCAGCATTGAGTCTCACAATGATGTTGCAGAAATGACATAGGTGTGAGCTCCATGTCCAAACCCAATGAGTATAAGTAGCATCCAACATACAAGTATTCCCAAACTACTCATACAATTTTTCTGATGTGTCTGATGTATCTCCATTGACGTAAGAAAAATATTTTCTCTCCAGAGTACACGTCTCCATCATGTGTCTAGCCACCCAATCAATGGACAAATAGACTTGCATGCTGAATAATTCAACTACCAATGATGCACTTTTCAAACCACATGGATTGACTATCAATCCCTCCACTAGAAGAGTGAAAATATCATGCTCCTCTGGTGGCATCAACAAAAAATATCCTTTCACCCAATTTTTATTCCCACATGATGTGGCTGAAATAGAGGTGTGTGGTGAAGAATTGTGAACCAACTCCTTGAAACACTCATCCATCAATCTAATGGATGTACAACTTACTCAATTGGTTGGCTCAGTGAAAGTGAAATTATGTGCCTCCTCCAAAACTGTACGACACTTCCCTAGAAGCAACTCATAATCTTGTAAGAAACATTCAAGTGTTGCTCTTCATCTTGTTTGACCTCAAGCTCCTCAAGCACATGTAAATCAGAATGCACCTCATGTGCAGGTGTGTTAGAGGTATATGATGGCTGCAAAATATATCTTTTTGGTTGACCACATATCAAGATAATCTCAGTCACAACAAATAATTTGTTGCATAAATTAAACCTTTTACCTCCCAAATTTTTTATTCCAACAGTGTTTCTATCCACCCAATCAATGGATGGATAGGGAATTTTATTTTCTGATCCATATGGAATGTGATCATACTTCTTTCTGATAGTGAAGAACACTTCACCCTTATTCCCAATCTCAATGGGTGCTTGGCCAATATTGTCTTCCTCGTAGCTTTTCTCAAGAATTTGCAAATATGTTTTTTACTCATGGTTGTCCTCCACATGTGGTTCCTCCATTATTCCCAAGATATTTCCTTCCATGTAACATGAAAGGAATGACACCTTCAAATCCTTTTTAAGTTTGTATATCTGTAACTTTGAATCTTGAAGGAATCTTTCTGTGCTCTTCAATAAGTCACTAGTGATCTCCAACTTATTAGTGAGCCTCTCCGATTCTTCTACTTTCTTATTCAATGCACTATGGTACATCTCAGCCATCTTGAGGAGATGATCTCTGGCACACAGTAAGTTCATACATCTCTCCTTAATCTTGGCCATGTCTTCTTTCAGTGCTATGCACTCCTCCATAAAGGATTCTCCTTCCATCTCTCCACCAGAATCTTTCCAACAACATCTTGCCACCAAGGCATTAATGTCAACAAAGTTTTTCATGGCTGCCATAAGCTTCTTTCTGTCCTCCTTTAGTGATCCACTCAAGTTATGTGGCTCACAAATAAGATCCTCCACCAAGGTTTATTCTTCTAACAGCTAACATACAGGACCATTTTTGTTGTGGCATGGATCCACAACACAAAACTAATTCTCGACATACAAGTCAGCCTTTGAATTTTCTACAAAATCGCTTCCATGATGTGCACTGGAGGGTATCTATGAAGGTTGGAATGACATGTGATATGGACATAAATTAGAGAGAATCTTATGCCTTGTCATTTCAGCTTCATCACGACGCAAAGGAGTCAAAAATTATGAACTATGCTCATCTCTCTGCATCATATTTTTCTCCTTCAATTTTCCTAGTTCATACCCAGCTGGTGAGGCATTTTCTTCCACTTCAGTCAGAAGTTCACATAAGTACTTCATATATTATCCAACAGATCCATTATCATCATTGGAAGTATAACCCTCCTCTCCATTGATTTTGGGTTCACTAACAGGTAAATGAGGAGCAGATTCATCTCCCTCACAATTGTCCTTCATCTTGCAAGTGAAGCTTTTCTATTCTCCCATGGATCAGATGGTTGCAGGTGTATATGGATGCTTAAAAAATAAGAACTTTTACCATTCATGTTATTCACCTTATCCTCTTTTTGTACAGATACTTTAGTGGCCTGCTCCTCCACCAAATTTCCTGGTTCACACCTAAGCGATGTGGCCTTGTTATCTTCTTCATTCTGTGGCTCAAGAGGTGACTCTAAATATGATTGGTGTACCTCTTTTGGATCTAATACAAAATATGTCTCAAGACTCGTACATGATCCAACACCTTTAGCAGTGATCTAGAGATCACCCACCCAAAAACTTGAAGTGCATTCATCTTCAACTCCTTCACCTATGCAACCACCTTGTGGTGATTTTCACTTCACCTCATGGATTTTTTATTTTCCTTGATCACTTGAAGTACTAAATGAATCATTTCCCTTTTCCATGATTGAGAATGGATTTGGTACCTCATCCTCCTCTTCATCTTTCTCATCGAGATGGTTTGGACCAACATTCTCTTCTTCTTTTTCCTCATCAATACTTCCATTAGAAGCACTAGATGTTTTTTCCTCTGGAAGGTTTATGACCTTCTCATTTGAAGGGTGGTTTGTTAGTGGCTCTTGCTTCTCCAAGCAAGTTAATGAAACTTTACTCTCTGGAATAGTACTCATGTTACCATTTTTGGAAGATCTGTTAGGAGAACACCCAAACAATATCATAATGCTTGGACCAACATATGTCTTTGTTGCATCTTCCTTTTTGGATTCTCTTTCTTCTTCCTTACTCACATAGTTGGAACAAATTAGTTCCCCTATGGATTATTTGATGCTCTTCAAAGAATGCCCATCCACATCCTTGGGCTCAAATCCAAATCTGAAATAAAAATAATCTTTGAAAGGAATGAATTTGCAAATCTCTTCCCTCAAGGAAAGATACTCTTTGTAGTGGTGGGACAAGTTTTCACTTGCATCTATCATATTTGCTAAATCCTTCTTAGGATTAGCCATTAGTGGTTCAACCATTCTGTCTTCATACTCGTCATTTCCACAAAAGTAACCATCTCGGTCTCTTGAAATTCAAATCTATCATTAACATAGATCACCTCTTCTTCTTCAATAAACTGATCAAAGTCACCATCTTCAATTACTGGTACAATCATCAGTGTTTCAACTTGAATTGGTGATATACAAAATGTATTCACTAAGAACTAACTTTCCACAGGGGTGGAGGAAAGTGCTCTGATACCACCGAAATTTTCCCAAGTCTGATATGCAGACCTAAACACTAACTAATGCTGCAAATTAAATAAAATTTCTAATATTAAATTACATCCACTCAGTGAATCTTCAGATTAGGTAATTCAAGGTGTTTTGCTGGAAAAATTTGCAGACAAAAGAGTAGGAAATGGGAAGCAACCAAGAGTAAGTTCAGAATAGTGAATTCATTTTCCCTAACACATTTAGATTGGGGATCATTCAAGTTTCGGAATACGCTCCACGGAAACGTACTCCCATGCTTCTGGGTCACCCAACTGTGAAACTAGGAAAAATTATTTCTGTTCTTTTGACTGGGGGCTTGGGGAAAATTATAGAGGTGTTATCAGGCCTTCATACAGCAAAAAATATGATTTGGGAGAGTTTCCAACATATCTGGATTTGTCTGGAAGGTTTAGGGAAGAATTGAGAATTTTAGATAATTTTGACCTAGTGAGACCCTGCGCAATGGAGGATCCCAAATGAATGTACAACCCCAACTAAAATATATTCTGGAGTTATGTATGGGAAGGCGGGTCTGTTAGTGATCCATAGAAACTTACAGAACTGGATTGGAGTGCGAAGAGCTCATTTTATAGCAAAAATGGTAAAACTAGTATTCTAGCTAGGGTGCAAAATTAAGCATAGAATTCATAACAAATCGACTTTAATGCAGAAAATAACATCTAACATACATTAATACAGCTTCAATGGACATATATAATCATTTATACTCAATCCCTTATTGCACTAAATTGATCAATTTCCCTAATTACAATGACAAATTCAACTATTCATGAGAAACTAAGAAGGTAAACTTCAGGGACAACATTATTTCGACCTGATATATATAAATGACTGATTTTATCAGTTGTTATACATCAGATAGCATTGGAATGACTAACCATTACATTAAAGGACTCCAACATGATGGGCAATGGGCCAAAATATGACAAGAGGAAGGCTGAGAGCGTAGGTGAAGCTTGGGCTTCACTGGATATCTACTTGGATGATATGGAGGCTGCAAAATATGTTTGATATGACCTTCAATGGCTGAACCTCAAGCACTCCATGTGTGCAAAGAGAAGAAATGGGGATGAAGGAGTGGGAAGGGAAGGTTTGGGGCTCAACTCCCATGTGTTTGAGGCACATCACTCAGAAAGGCATGCTCACATAATCATAGATCAATAAACACATCAACCAAACTAGTAAATGGAGCTCGAATTATCCTTTAATAGATATCTAGGTGACCTGTTTAGCAAGTAGAGACAATAGGTGACCTGTGAGAGCAAGTCAACACCTAAATCCCTAACCCTAGTCAAGTCATCGACCCTCCTTGAGCAAATTGGAATGTAGGGGCCATGAGGAGATGTTTCCCTATCCAAATTATCCATCTTACTTAGCAATTCTCCCTCCTTAGTCAAAGAGTTGCTACTTTTATCTCTTATAGCTTGTATCATTTTCCCTGCTTTTGAGAGTGAGTCTCCAAATGGAAACTGCGCCCTCCTTTGTTAAAAATTTCATGCTTTTGTTCTGATTGCTTCACTGAGTCTCCAAAAGGAAACTGCACCCTCCTTTGCCAAAACTTTCCTGCTTTTGTTATGACATCTTTTGTCATAGCATTTGGGCACTTTCCCTTTTCTCGCTGACTGCTTTTGTCATAGATTTTCCAGTTTCTTAATCTCCTCCCTTGGCAAGTTGGCTTGCCAATTGTGCTTGACATGGCAAGCTCAATTCCACATGTTATTTGCACAATAATTAATTAATGGAAATAATTAAAATCAAGTACATTCCTTAATAATAATTATTTAGCAAAATTTCCATAGGCTAATTAATTACTCCCTCATAAATATTATTTGGACAAAATTCCCTAGGTGAGGTAATTAATGCATCTTTGACCACCCAATGTGTTGGGCATGGTCAACACTTCTATGTCCAAAAATATGGGGACATGACATGATATGACATAATTTTCTATTCCTTAATATTTAATATAGGTAAGACTCAAGAAGATACATCAAACTATATAAGCCAGCTTATGATTTTTTTCAAGTCAAATTTAATAGTTTATGATTTGGACCTTCAGTTTTTTTTTGTTCTTCTATTTTTTTTCATGATTACATATTGTGTTTTTCTTTTATTTATTGATTAATTTTTTTGTTGTGGTTATCATTGAATTCACCTTCATTGTTGTCATTTTTCATTATGAGAGTATTACTCTTTTTTTTGTAAAATCACATTTTTTTATTCAAAGAATAAACTATGTTCAAGTATTTCATATTCATTTTATGTTTTGATGTTTGCTTGCAATTCTAATAGGATTTCTTTTTATGTAGGTATCAAAGAACAACTTGAATTTCTTTACATGTGTTTGCTTTCATCATTATGTGTTTCTTGTGCAGTTACTCCAATCAACTATGCAAATCTATCTCCAAGTCAGCTGCAACAATTTGTCAAAGCAAAAGATTCAAAAAGAATTTTACAATTTGCAAAAGAGAAAGAGTCATTTCCATTTCAAAGCATGAGGATTCAATCTTCATATACATGAACTCCTTATACTAGCTTGAAATGTTTCCAACACTATATTTTTCTATTAAATCTTATTGTTCATTTCATACTTTGATTCGTATTAAACATGTGTTTACTTGTTATAGTTGTTACACCATCAATTATAACAACACATTGAAATCTTGTTTATTACTAAATTTATACCTACTAAATAAATATGCTCGATGAATGCAATTTCAAGTGTTTAAATGATGATTTCAACCTTTTGGGTAGTTTTAAAATTACATAATAACCAACCGTGCATTTCACAGTCATACTTTTAACCTGATTCCGGAATCAATCACCCGGAGAAACGGGGCGTTTTGGTTGTTTTTATGCCACGCGGGGTCCCCACTCTAGACAAGCAAGAGCCCTGTCTGTCTGAGGCTAATAGAGTCTAGACAGTCCTTGTTATCATGGTGCTGCCATTAAAGTTGAGGATAGACTGTCCTTGTTCTCATGGTGCTGCCATTAAAGTCGTCAATATCCTCAACTAGTCCCCTTCTTCCTTTTTCCAATTCGCTAAACTGCAAACGTAATCGTAAATGAATTGTGAAGCCTACGAACGATATGAATAATGCCTGCCCTACGTGCACGTGAAGCATCAGAAAACAGAACTTCGTATCCGTTAATGTCGTATTCCTTCATGGCATCTTCTTTATATTTTTGGAAATATCATTACCAGATTCAGATGCCATCAGAGGCAAAATAAGAGGCAAAACAAGAACAGCGATTGAATTCCTGTAATATTCCAAGTTCCAAACATGACAGCGTGTCCCAAGAACAAGAAAAACAATGTTGAAAGGACTACAACGTTACAATCACAGGTCTCGATCCGATTTCAAAGCGTTATTCAAGTATTAATACTTTATAATGACACTCCAATCTGAGATCGTATCCTTGAAATTTAAATTTTCAACCTACCAGCAATTGATAACGTATATACCCACAACGTTCGATATAGACAGTGAAGATATCGTTCAACGATGTTTGGAAAATTTATTATTCTTTAGCTGCAAGTATCAGAATATAGGCACCTGTTCGATCGCTGTAGAAAATGGCCAACGGAACTCTGCTAATTTCTGGTAGATTTCCCTTCCAGCCCATTAATTCCTCGCAGTGAATTTGAAATTAAGATCATATAACATGATTAAGGGGAGTACTGAACATCATCCATTATCTCTGGATTCGATGATGAAGAATTCGTCAGAGATCAAGACCGGGGCATGAATATACTTGAAATTTAATGCAACAACAACTTATCTTGGCCTTCTTTTGTAGCCCAAGCATACATCCCCACAACTTCAACTGCCTCCCGTTCTCCAGTTTGCTCAATAGATCAGCTTGCTGCCCTTTCTTACCAGGTCTTCGATTCCTAATTTCCTTCAAAAGAAGCGTACTCTTTTCACATAATATCATTAGTTTATATTCTCCAAAGAAGGCCAATCATAAGGCAGCCGGGTATTCGAATCATCCGACACCGGTTTGCAGCCACTCTGCCTACATTTTGTTGAAGAATGTAATTTCAGCGGTTAATTGGTTACTTACTTAGTTGACCGGCTACATTTTGTTGTTGAAGAATGTAATTTCAATGGTTAATTGGTTAGTTAGTTAGTTGAGTAATCACTTTAACTTTAATAGCGACTCGTAGCATTTTTTAGCTCATAGTATTGGCCCATGGTATTGTTATGATGTAGTCCTTTACATACTTTATATACCGATGCTGCCACATTTTGTTGTTGAAGAATGTAATTTCAATGGTTAATTGGTTAGTTAGTTAGTTGACTAATCACTTTAACTTTAATAGTGATTTGTAGCATTTTTTGGCTGATAGTATTGGCCCATGGTATTGTTATGATGTAGTCCTTTATATACTTTATATACTGATGCTTAATAACTAGAAGGTAATCAATATGCCCATTATGTGTTCCACCATCTTTTGCTTCTTGTCTTAATCTTTAACATGGTATCATAACACACACACTGAGGTGAAGGTAATCAATATGCCCATTATGTGTTCCACCATCTTTTACTTCTTGTCTTAATCTTTAACATGGTATCAGAACACACACACTGAGGTTGTGATTGAAGCCGGAGCATGGAGAAATCGAGCGTATCTTTTTTTTCCTCACCGCACCCTATCCGTATCGAAAACTACGGTACCACATGGAGCACCACTCTTTTTACATAGACAAGTGTGGTGCCACCACTCCTTTTATTCATGCAAAGTGCGGTGCCACCACACTTTTTATTCACAAAAAGTGTGATACCAACAGGTGCAACCGCACCTTTTATTCATACAAAGTGCGGTACCACTGCCTTTTTTACTTAGCCAAAGTGCGGTGATCTGGGGTCACTTACAAGTTATACAAGTTGCGGTACCTTTTTTATATAGTTTCAAAAAAAAAGAGGGAGATCTCTAGTTGGTCATACCAGCATGGCTACTACCAGCACCAACATTTTGAAGCAGATTTATAGACCTGTAATGACTCGTGCCAACTATGAGTTTTGGTTTATCAAGATGAAGACATTTCTCTAGCTCAACAAATGTTGGGATATGGTGGAAACAGAGTTCACAGAACTTGATGTGACTGCTCTGTCTGCTATGAGTAATACCCAAAAGAATGTCGTAGATGCTCGCTGAGACCGAGATCTCGTGCAGCTAAATGGCTGATCCAAAGTTGCATCGAGGAGCCCATTTTCCCGCGCATCTCAGGAGCTACCAGTGCACATCAAGCTTGCAATCTGATTGCATCCTCCTACACATGAACAAACCGAGTAAAAATGGTAAGATTGCAAACCCTACGATTTCAGTTTGAAAATTTGAAAATGAAGGAATAAAAAACTATAGAACAGTTTATGATTAGGGCTTCGGGCATTGTAATCCAATTTCAAACCTATGGTGAACCTCTAGAACATAAGATAGTTGGTCATAAGATTTTTAGGTGTCTCACCAAGATATTTTCTATGGTAGTGACTACCATAGAAGAAGCAAAAGATCTGTCTTAGTTGAACCTAGAAGAGTTGACTGGATATCTTCTATCTCATGATGCTGGACTCAATCAAGAAGAAGAGCCGCTAACCAATTATTTTAGCACCCAATCTTCCCTCAGCAGAGGTCGAGGCAGAGGAGGACGAGGTAGAGGAAGAAGAGGCCGAGAGTCTCCTCATACAGAGGACAAAACCAATCATGAACATTCAAATCACTCATAACACTCTCACAACTCTCAAGGTTAGAGGGGGAGAGCCAAGAGATGGACCAATAGGTCCAATATTCAGTGTAACTACTGCAAAAAGGATGGCCACTATGAATGAGAATGCAAAAAGAAGAAATTTGATCAGAACAGTAACCAAAACAATAGCAGATCCAATGTCTCTAAAGAAGAAGACGGATCGTCAAAGGTGATGTTTCTGTCTTATAAAGCAACTGAAGAAAACTGCAGCTTAAATCTATGGCTACTAGATAGTGGTTGCAGCAATCACATGACAAGTAACAAGTCACTATTCTCTAGTTTGGATTCTTCTATTGTCACGAATATCAAGCTAGGAGATGATTTTCTGGTTCCAGCAAAAGGAAAATGTACTATTCTAGTAATTACAAAGAAAAATGAAAAGAAGTTTATTCATGAGGTTTTCTATGTACCACATTTGAATGTAAATCTGATCAATATAGATCAATTACTTCAGAACCAGTATGATATTCAATTTTATGATACCTATTATACTATTTATGACAAACCCCCTAGTAAGAGACTCATGGCCAAAGTTGAAATGACCAAGAACAAAATATTTCCTCTCAGTCTCAGGAGTGCTAACCTTCCACAGTTTGTAGCCCATACAGTTTCTAGTCTAGATGAATCCTGGTTATGGCATTGTAGATTCGGTCATCTTCCCTTCAAGATTCTAAATCTCTTGCACAAATAGTCCATGGTCAAGGGGTTACGAGTTATTCATGAACAATCCATCTCCTGTGAGAATTGTATCACTGGGAAACATCAAAGGGAGAACTTCCCCAGTTCCACATCTCGAGCTAAAGAACATCTTGAGATAGTTCATGCATACCTCTGTGGACCCATGCAAACCTAATCCATAAGAGGTAGCTTTTATTTTCTGACATTTATTGATGATTTTAGCAGGAAAATATGGATTTATTTCCTTGAGAACAAATCAGAGACCTTCTGTAGGTTCAAAGAGTTCAAGAATCTCTCTAAGAAGCATTCTGGAAAGTTCATTAAAGTGCTCAGGTCAGATGGTGGAGGTGAATATGATTCACATGAGTTTTCATATTTTTGCAAGCAACATGGCATCTAGAGACAGTTCACCACTGGATACACTCCACAACAAAATGGAGTTATTGAACGAAAGAACCGGACCATCATGAACATGACCCGCCGCATGTTGTCACATAAGAAGCTATCAGATGAGTATTGGGTTGAAGTTGTTGCATTCTCAATCTACTTGCTCAAAAGATCACCCACGGTGAGTGTCCAAGACAAGATACACAGCAGTGAAGGATGCACGGTGGATACAAGCAACGAATGAAGAGATTGATGCTATTAAAAAAAACCAGACTTGGGATCTTGTTGATATCCCTACGAATAAAAACAGTATTGGAGTCAAATGGGTCTATAAGACCAAACTGAATGAAAAATGAGAACTTGAAAAGCACAAGGCAAGGTTGATTTCCAAAGGATATGCACAGCAGTATGGTGTAGATTATGATGAAACCTTTTCTCCTGTAGCAAGGATGGATACCATCAAAGTTATACTTGCCATTGCAACACAAAATCAATGGCATGTTTATCAAATGGACTTAAAATCTTCCTTTCTTAATGGTATTCTTGAAGAAGAAGTTTATGTAGATCAAACACCTGGATATACTGTCAAAATTCATGAACACAAAGTGTTTAAGCTGAAAAGGCCTTCTATTTTCTAAAACAAGCTTGGCATAGTAGGATTGATTTGTACCTCATCAACAATGGTTTCGAGAGGAGCAACAATGAGCCCACTATGTATGTCAAAACATGGAAAGGTAAAATGTTGATGGTATGTCTTTATGTTGACGACATGATTTACACTAGAAATTTGATGCTTGAAGATTTAAAGACAGTCATGAAAAAAGAATTTGAAATGACTGATCTAGGACTCATGAAGTACTTCCTTGGTCTGTAAGTTACTCAAACTGATCAAGGTATTTTTATTTTCCGGCATAAGTATGTTACTGATATTTTGCAGAGATTTAGAATAGATAAACGTAAACTAGCATAACCCCCCATTGCTCTTGGCACCAAGTTAACAAAGAATGATGATGGACCAGCAGTAAATGCTACACTCTATAAAAGAATGGTAGGCAGTTTAATGTACTTGACTGCAATTAGACCTGATTTGATGTATGTTGTCTAGATTATTTCCATATCTATGGAGTCTCCCAAAGACTCTCACTAGAAATTTGGAAAAATAATATGGTCTCTGGTACACTCATATACAAGACAGTACTCTCACAAGGTACACTAACAATGATTTTGCAGACCTAGTATTGATAATAAGAAAAGCACATCTGATTATGTTTTCTATTTGAGTACAAATCTGATCTCTTGGTCATCTCAGAAACAACCCATTGTTTGCATGTCTTCTGCAGAAGCTGAATATGTAGAAGCCACCATAGAAGTTTGCCATGCGGTTTGGCTAAAAAGACTTTTAAAGGATACGGGACACGCTAAAAATGATCCCACTTCTATTTTCTGTGATAATAGCTCTGCAATACAATTGTCAAAACATAATGTATTTCATGGAAAAAACAAACACATGACACTCACTATCATTTCATTAGTGAGTTAGTCAATGATAAACAAATTTCTTTATAATTTTGTGGCTTAATAATGAGAAAGCAATCAATATGTCCATTGTGTGTTCCACTATCTTCTACTTCTTGTTTTTATCTTTAAAACATTCTACTAATAATCCTGCTGATGTTATAAACTTCTAAAGCAATTTCATTTAAGGGAAATGATCATTAAAAGATCAACCCAATTCCATACTTTACCGTGAAACAGAGCTCTTCCTCCTTGTGATAGTCGATATTCAACATATAATTTTTTATAATATGAATACTCCATTCAACTTACCACCATATACAGAAACAGAGTTAGACTTCTCTCTAGGATGTTCAAAAGCACTACAACAATGATACTTCAAACATCTTGTTTGGATAAAGAAAAACAGCGACCTATAGTTGCCATGACAGAAGAAAAACTCTGTAAACTACCAAACGGAATGAATAAATTAAATAAAAACTTGTAAAGAGTTTGCTGGAGTACCCAACAAATGGAAAACTAGATTAGAGAAACGTTGGAGGCTGTTAATATTGCCAAGATCTTTTGATAAGTCGCCGCTATGTTGGGAGACTCACTAACATTGGAGGCCTTATGATAATCTGTCCGCTCACCCCTCCCACCCATATATTCATGCCCCCTAGAAACAATTTTATTGGTACATAATTGTATAGACCGGAATAAGGAAATTAAACACAGAGAGTTGCAAACTTCACTGTTACTAGATAGCTGAGGAATTGGGAAATGGAGTTAATGGCTAAACTAATGTTAATAACAGTAACAAAAACTAAAAAATAAGGAATTGGCAAATGGAGTTAATGGCTAAACTATTGCTAATAACACTAACAAAAACTATAAAATAAAATACCATTGGGGTAATGTCATCAGGTTCCAAGAATTCACGTAAAATCCTTCGAAACAAAATCATCAGTAAAATCTAGCTCTATTAAATTCAATTAGCAGCATATATTAAAACCTTACCTCTACCAATGCAGCCTCCATATCTTTGCACCTAATTCTGGATGCCAAAACCTTGAAGGTGACCTGTAATTAGTACAACCACTTTAATTATGCTCGGTGAAGATATGTCACAAGTCAAGCACCATATGAACGGCCTATGATGGGCCTATGATCTTTGCATCATTTACCAGTTATCTATATATCAGTTACAGGTAACCATTAGTTATCTTTTGTATATATGTTCTTAATAGAATTGTTTATTTAGAAATTGGAAAGACCACCATATTAATAATAAGATTATTTCATCTTATTATCATTTAAGAAAAACATAATTACTAATTCACCTTAAATATCAACACAAGTTGAGAGATAAGGATGGAATGGAAGACACTTTGAATTTTTTTTTTCTCTATATTCTTCTAGTTAAACAGGTTCATTTCTGAGTTATCCATGCCTAGCTACATGCTATCACCTTCTTCTTGTTATCCATTTATCAACTATCATTTATTTTTTATAACTTTTTTTAAAAAACTCACATACACCTATCCGGTAACTAGGGCGTAGGCTCTATTGAACTATGAAACAACAAAATTATCAATTTAATAAAAAAACAGAAACAAACAATATTTGGCATTAAGAAATTAATACAAACAAATTCTAGGTTTTAAAAAATTTCTATGAATTTATGTCTCTTTTAATGTAAAATAAATTTAATGTAATTGGGTTAAAAAGGCTCATTCTAGAGCCCAGTAAAGAGAAAGAGTGTGTCATCCTAATAAAATATTACACAAAATAATATGTCAAATTATATTTAAAACATTTACAACTCTGTGTATATACACAAATTAGATTTATTAAAATCCTTCTTCAACTTTTACAACTTTATATTTAAAAAAAGGTTACACTTTCAAAGATTTGATCTCTAAAAGCTTGGTAAATCCCATTTAAGATGAACCTATACTAGTTCTAACAAAATTCTATTTTAGTTTATATATTTTATAATCATTATTTCTTATTACAATTTATAGTGAAAGCCAAATATATGGTATTTAGCTATGGTATGTTTGTTTAATATAGCCTAGTATTGGCATTTGAATTTAGTCTGATTCAGAGACTCATCGAAAAATCTCCATAGAGGAGTTTGGCGGAGAAATAGAGTGATTTTTGTTTGAACATTGAAATCGCTATTGAGTATCAAATTTGAATGGATGCCATCCCTTGGGTTCCCACTCAAGACAAGCAAGAGCCGTGTCAAAATTGATGTCTGTGTGAGAGGCCAGGCCATTAGACTGTGCAAGAGCCGTGTCAAAATTGATGTCCAGGTCTGTGGTCATTACAGTCTAGAAAGGCCGCCGTGTTAGTGATCTCCAGTTTCCACATGGTGCTGCCATTAAAGCTGTCGTGAACATCTTGTCGCATTCTACCTTTTTCCAATTCGCTAAAATGCAAATGTAAACCCTACGAACTATATGAAGAATATATGCCTGCCCTACATGCACGTGAAGCACCAGAAAACAGAACTTCATGTCCGGTAATGTCGTATTCCTTCATGGCATCTTCTTGACATTTTTGGAAATATCATTATCACACTAAACAATCAGAGGTTGGGACGTTTAACAGCCATTGGAATCCGGCCTGTAATATTCCAAACATGACAGCGACAGCATGTTCAAAGGACTACGAAGTTACAATCACAAATCGATCCCAATTTAAAGCGTCAATATTCAAGTATTAAGACTTCAAATTCGCACTCCAATCTGATCGGATCCGAGAAATTCGAACCTTCTCTACCAGCAATTTGATAACATATATACTACCCGCACCATTCGATCTACATAGTGAAGATATCGTTCAGCGTGTTTGGAGTGTTTATTTCCCTGTAGCTGTAATTAGTATCAGAACAGAAGCACCTGATCGATCGCTGTATAAAATGGCCAACGGAGGAGCTCTGCTAATTTCTGGCAACTTTCCATTCCAGGCCATTGATTCCTGGGCTCTGAATTCGAAATTAAGACCATATGAGATGATTAAGGGGAGTACTGACCGTCATCCATTATCTCACAGCCTGGATTCAATGATGAAGAATTCGCCACAGAGATCAAGAACCACAAGAAGAAGGAAGAGCTCTGCTTCAGGGGAAAATATGGAGTTCGGTCGATCCTCCGATGATCAGCTCCCTGTAATGAGATTGTTTCGGAAGTTTGTAACGCCAGCAGGATTATTAGTAGAATGTACCCACCTTGGTTGCAAACCGGTATCTCATGAGGAGGGGGATTCGAATACCCAGCTGCCTCATGACTGGCCTCTTTTGGAGTATATAATGGGCGATATTGTGCGAAAAGAGTACGCTGCTTTAGGAATTAATGGGCAAACTGGAGAACGAGAGGCAGTTGAAGTTGTGGGAATGTATGCTTCCTTTCTGTGGGCAACAGAAGAAGGCAATGATAAGTAGTTGTGCATGCAGAAACTTCATATGTGGGTTTTGTTATTCACTCCTACTTTGTTTTCGAGTATTGTAAGCTCTAATTTCATTTCATCGGCCTAATCTCTGTCTCTCGTTCCACGTTTGTATAAATTCAATGGTGGCATTTGTATATTTTACAAATGATTTGGCTTTTTTTTTATTGAGACTTTCATGGTTTGGATATTTTTCTCACAACTTTTTATAATATGAAACACACAGATGATGCAATTTTGACTTGTTCAAAATTTCTACCTTGTTTGCTTATTTGATTTGTATTTTTACCAATGCTCAGATCATGGTAGTGGTTCTCTCAGTTGTCTTTTTCTCATATACAATTATGATGTCACAATAGACTGTGCCCAGGGATTTATTTAAATTAGTGACTTACTCAAATTAATACAGTAGTTTTCTCAGTTATCTTTTTCTCATATACAATTATGATGTCACAATAGACTGTGCCAGGGATTTATTTAAATTAGTGACTTATTCAAATTGATACAGTAGCTTTCCCAGTTGTCTTTTTCTCATATACAATTATGATGTCACAATAGACTGTGCCCAGGGATTTATTTAAATTAGTGACTTATTCAAATTAATACAGTTCTTCAAAATAGAAAACAATGATTTCTTGTCACTTATTCAAATTAATACAGTTCTTCAAAATAGAATGTCAATAGGGCAATGGCATGAAAACAATGAATTCTTGTCATGAAATAAGGATTTTCTCTTCCCAGACCACTTTTCTTCATTTTGTTTTTATGTTTAGCTTCAATGAAAATGTGTCTTGCCTTGAAAACAATAATTTCATTGAATGGGCCAACTTGACTTTCATTTATTTTTATCTTTAACGAAATGTGTTTGCTTATAGGTTAGGGGAGAAACCAATATCGTGAAATGATTAGAATTTTCATTAGTTCTACAATATACATTTGCAATTTTCATTAAAATTCCAATCAAAACTTACAATTTTAAACTTGAACTTAAAAAACAAGAATTTCTATAGCTAAATTTATAGATGCATGAATTCGAGACTGCAGTTGATGTGAAAGTAAATATATTGGAATTGATTGTTTTTGGTCTCACGAAAAGATAAAAGATAACCCAGTAAGATATCACATGACGGCGTCAAGTGAGCCCCGATGCAAATGCTCCCATAGATAGCTTACTCCGAAATGTTTTAACGACTATCTAACCACGTAGGTTGTGTATGCATTTGTTTAACCCACCAAATTTATTGCTTTTAAAAGTAGCTATTTTATTATCCAAGTTAGATTGGTCCATTTATCGTAACGTGAGAAGGGAAGTAGATTGGGGCGCTAGGTGGGAATGAGGGGTAAGCTCTATTGGCAGATATATGTATTAGTTGGAATGCCTCTCCCAGAATATAGGGCAGTTGCATATTGAACGGAATGCGGGGACATAAGTACTGGGTCGGGTAACGTTTATTCCTTGTAAGGTGAACGCTTTTATTGTACTATGTACAAGTTTGTCAGCTTACATTAAATACGTATTATACGCCACAAATGGCTTGGCAACTTCTCAAAACTGGTTAAATCGTAAGTGAGCATGTTTAATTGGTTCCAAAAAAGACAAGAAGACACCGAATAGAACCGGACAAGCAAGCAACAGGGGGGTGGTTATTAGCCAACCTATCCGAAATGTTTTAACGACTATCTAACCACGTAGGTTGTGTATGCATTTGTTTAACCCAGTGGCAGTCCATCTCAGCCTGTGGAAAAATTCAACTCTCGTCAGTTGGTCTAAACGGTTGGTCACCAGAGAAACCACACACTAGCATGTAACCGTCTTGATGGCTTCAGAAAGCGAGTTGTAGTTATCTTGAACAAAACATTTATGCAGCGGAACGTCAACTTCAACAAAGTGGTGGCACATTACTTCAATAGTGAACGATATTGCACAATGTTAAGGTATGTAAGTAAATATTGGTGCTTTGATTCTGCAAATTTGAATCTAACTCCAAAAATTTGAATCTAACTAAAAGAAAAAAAAATCTTCCATCATTTGCTATATCTAAAAGAATTCGAAATCGTAGTTCTTGGAATGTCTACTCTGTGAAAATCACCCAGCCTGGTCTAATATTATATCTATCTATCTATTTATAATGGATTTGCCTGGTATTAAAATGAAAAAAAAAAAAAAAATGGTCGTTCAAGCAAAATTTCTTGTATTTTATTATAACTAAGGAAAATGGAAACATTAACTTAATCTTGAGACAAAACTCTATAAAAATTTATAATAAACACATCACAAAGTCATTTTAATATCAAACAAAATACAATACAAGTAAACAAAAGATCAAGAATCAAGTTAGGGTTCATGTTGTTCAAAACATATACCTGAAGTTTAAAGAAGAGCGGATGAATCTCTGTAGGAATCCGCTAACGATGGTGTTGCCAATAAATCTAAATTCTGGTGTTGCCAATAAATCTAAAATCTACAACTGCAGTGAGGTTAAAACCATTCTCGAGCTTCATGATTTACTGTCAAATTCTACCATAGAAGCTGCCTATGAGCTTGGAGGAGCAGGCCTCCTCCGATAATTCAGAAAATGAAATTGGAAAGCTCTCGAAGCTAGC
This sequence comes from Pseudotsuga menziesii, assembly GCA_001517045.1. Classification (NCBI taxonomy): domain Eukaryota; kingdom Viridiplantae; phylum Streptophyta; class Pinopsida; order Pinales; family Pinaceae; genus Pseudotsuga; species Pseudotsuga menziesii. The sequence continues at coordinate 70,800 of LPNX010767703.1, forward strand.
TTTACCCCAAGAATTTTATTTTCATTTACTGCTTGTACTGTAAAAACTTAAATGTCAACACGTGGCGTCTAGGTGGACGATGTTCAATGATCGAACACGTATAATCCACCCGAGAAGTCTGGGGCATAGGTTTGTTTTTTAATTGTTTCCTGATGTAAAAAGGAGTGGTGAGTCCCGATGATTGAGTAGCTTTATCCTGTCAATTTCCTCTTATGTACCTTAAAACTTATGTTTTTGGTCCACCTGATAGTTATGTGAAATACCCTTTCCTCAAAACCTGTTTAGCCTTAAATTTATATTCCATAGGACCTGGTCCTGCACAAACAAAAGATTATGTATATATACTTTAGTCAAAGAGGATAGGTAAACTTCACCATTTAGAACAACTTAAGCTCCTGAAAACAATGTCTTACGGGCCATAAGAACATAGAAGGTTGCTTTAGAATTATGAAATAATACTAAAACGAGTCATGTCTATATATATATATATATTATAAGATGGAATATAGCTATGGAAACCTTCAAATACTTCCCCATTTATTTTAGGATGGGAAACCCTCGAATACTTCCCCATTTATTTTAGGATGGTACCAGAGGTAAATCGTCGGACCTGATTACATGGCCTAACCCGGTGGGGATATCAAGTAAGGCCCCGACATAGCCACCTGATGATTTGACCGTGAGACCTTCTGCTAGCATAAACAACTCTCAACCACTCGAGCTAACCCACCGCGCTTATATATATATATATATATATATATATATATATATATATATATATTCCCAAGAAAAATTATTTTATTCATAGAATAAATATGAATTGCTCTATTGAGCGTACACCTTGTTCTGCCTTTAAGGCTGCTTCCTTTACCTTTTAGTTCTTCTTATAAAAAACCTTCCATATTATGGTTGCTCTTATGAGCTTACAACAAAATGTTGCTTCTTTATTTTTCATGTCTTTTTGAATTGTAGATTTGACATCTCAATTCATTATGAAGTAATGGGTGATTTGCCCATTTCTATGTTCCTCCACTTCGATAACCCCAGGTTGAATAAATAAGGCCAATTTTGATAGAGTGTCTGCCTCTTAGTTCAGCTCTCTATAAATATGTGAAAAATATATATTTTCAAAATGGGACCTTGAAGCTTGGATTTCATTTAACAGATGTTGTAGATGTCGTGACCTAATAATTTTTTGACCATTTTCCCAATCAATTACCATTTTTGAGTCGCCATAGATATGAAGACAGTGTATTTTCCTATCCTTGGCAATTTTTAGAGCTGCTAGTTCGAATTTGCTATTAGAAGCTCGCCATGTTGCATATTTTATATACAATTTCGTGTTTGATGGTAAATTGATGACCCCCCCGGCTCCTCCAAGTGGAGGTTCACCCTAAATGCCTCCTTAGAAGTAAGCCCATGTAAGATTCTTGTTTATGTTCGGGGATACAACTATTCTTCTCTTGCTTGTAGAAGGAATGATTTTGTGTTCCTGTAATTTTCCCATCAGTAGCGCACAAGTAACATTAGGAGGAACCCATATTTTGGAATATTGCTTTGTTTTGTGCTTCCCATATGCTAAAAACAAATAGAGCTAGAAAAGCATCATAGCAACGTAACCCATAATCTTACCACCATTCTTGAGTGCGATGTTCCAACGTTGCTTGACTTGGAGTGTGTGTATTGTTATTGGAGACTGTCCTTAAGACTGAGTGGGATACAACCCTTTCCTACAGACATAAACTAAACAAGTGAGAGGTATGTTCCTCGTTTGTTTTACACAGTATGCAAATTCTCGGTCCTTGAAATCCCCTTTTTTATCAAGATTTCCCAGGTGAGCAACTTGTTTCTTAGAGCCATCCACAAGGCTATAATGGTTTTCAAGGGACTGTGAATTCCCCATATTTTTCTCCACCACCACCTTTTTTCTCCTTCTACCAATTCATGGCTTGTTGCCTCATAACCTTGTTTTGCCAAGAATTCACCGTCTTTAGCATTCTTGGTCCAAATTAGTGTGTCCTTTGTTTTTTTGTCTAGAAGCAAAAAACTCGCAACACATGTGTTCACGAACGTATTCCATTCTTTCGCTCCTTCTCCCGCTAGTCCAAGATCCTGAGATGTTTTACATCCCGTCCTCCCTCTGTTTTGTGGTTGTTGTGCTTGGGCATCGATTAATACTATAATCCTCTGAGCTCTCAATTATATGATCACAGGTTCTAACAATCTATATTCCTCTCATGCCCCTTCCCACAAGTCATCTCCAATTCTGAATTTTGTCTCGTTCCCTATTCTCCACGACGCCCATTTTTCAACTAATGGAAATGCCAAAACCAGTGCTTTCTAGCTGCCTATTAATCCATTTTTATGGGTTTTAATGGGATTTATGAACCATTCGAATAATGTAGACTCAGGAAAGTACTTCGAAGTCATAACCATTCCCCACAGCATGTTTGGATTCTGTGATAGTCTCCATAGTGTCTTTGTTACTAGAGCTTTACAGAACAAGGCAGGGTTTTTACTCCCCAGCCACCCAGCTCTATTAGGAGTGCAAGGGTATACCATTTTACCATAGGTATTCCTTCTAATTGCTTGCTTGTTGTCCACAAGAAATATAATCATTTATTCCTTATCTTTGTTAGTATTCATTTAGGAATGTATGCTATAGATGCCCAATAAACTGGAATACTTTGTAAGACTTTTTTTAAAAGTACTAATTTGCCTCCTCTAGATAGGAAGCAATTTGTCCATGCTGATATTCTAGTTTCAATTTTCTTGTACATCCATACCCAATCCTAAAAATAATAACTATTAGGTTTTAGGAAGAATTCTAAATACTTGAAACCATTAGCAATTGGAACAACAAAAAAAGACACTTTTCCTTTACACTCTGATTCATTTCTTCTGAGAATTTGTTATATACAAAGTTTGATTTTTCTATATATATTACCATCCCTATTTCCTTCTTATAATTTTCCAGTATTGAGGAAAAGGCCCTGAGATTCATGATGGTTTCCTTCCAGAAAAAAGGACATCGTCTACAAAGAGTGTATGTGTAATCTCTTCTGAGTTAGATACCTTGATTCCCTCTATCTTTCTTGTTTCTTTGGAAGTATGGATTAAACGACATAATGCTTCTGCGCCTACCAATAAAAACAGGAAGGGAGATAGGGGGCATCCTTGTCTTAGGTCTCTATTTTGGCAAAAAAATCTGGATGGGGACCTGTTATCAACACCTCAAAAGAGGTTGATTGTATACATATGATGATCCATTCCACCATTTCTAGTGACATTCCAATTTGGATCAGTAAGATCCTCACAAATGTCCATATTACCCTATCATAGGATTTGGATAGATCCAGTTTAAGTGCAGAAGCACATTGTTTTTCCTTCTTAATAATATGTATGGCTTCTTGTGCTAATGAGACTGCATCATGGATTTGTCTGTTAATTAAAAAATCTAACTGTTCTTCTAATACAATCTCACTCAATATGGGTTTTAGTATTAGGGATATGATCTTTGCTATTACTTTATAAATCATATTGCGACAAGATATTGGTATGAAGTCATCAAAGGACTTGGATTTATGTTTTTTCAAGATTAGATTCAAGAAGGTTGAGTTTATCATCCCCAAAAAATTTCCTGACTTCTGCGATTCCCTCACCACTTTTAAAATATCTTCCTTTATTAGATCATAAAATCCCAAAAAGAATTCCCGAGTGAAGCCATCCAGTCCTGGGCTTTTCCCTTTTTGGAAAGAACGTAGGACTTGATTAATTTCTTTCTTTGAGATTTCCTTCATAAGATCCTCTTTCATTTCCTTTGTGATCATCCTCGGGAATAACCTTAAAACTTTCAATATCTTTGCTATTGGGCATCCTTCTGGTTTTACAAAAATGTTTCGAAAATACTCTATCCCTGCTTCCTCTTTTTCTTGAAAAATCCTTACCATATTTCCTTGGCCATTCCTGATTTCAAAAATAGTATTTATACTCCTTCTGTGTGATTCAAACCTGTGAATTTTTTTTGTGTTCATGTCTCCCTCTTCTAGCCATAATGCCCATCTTTTTAGTCTCCACATTTGTTCTTCCTTCTTCAATAAAGAATCTTTTTTTCATTACAATTGTTTCAAAGTATCCACCTCCTCTATGGTGAAAAATCCCTTTTCATTCTCCTTGTAGAGATCCTCTATTTTTTTCTCCAAGGCTTTTTTGGTCTACCTAAGAGAAGGTTTTGTGATTCTTATTCCATGTCATAGAAATTTTCTTCACCTATGTCAAATTGTCTGCAAATTGTTGCATGTAGGAGATGATCTGTGACTCCTTTAGGACTTGCCATGAAATCAGAATTTGAGCTCTATAATCATCCTCCTCTAGCCACCACGAATTGAATTTGAAAGGGGGGGGAGGGGATTCCGGTAATTTTACTGTCAAGGTTATTGGCCTGTGATAAGAAATTCCTCTTATTTCTATCGTAGATTGTACTATCAAATGGTCATTGACTAAATTCACATCCACTAGAAAGCGGTCTAACCTCTTATAGATTTCCTGTGCTCCTCCCCTTCTATTCTCCCATGTTGGTTCCAATTTCAATGGCACTACATTTACCATTTTTTGTCATTAAAAAAATGCGGTGAGAAAAGTGTTCATAGCATACTGTCTTGCAGTCCCCCCCCCCAAACCTCACTCATCGTGAGTGTTAGGTTTAAATCCCCTTAAAAATCACATTTTATTTCTTCACAGTGCTTGATTTATCAGACGTCTCCCAGAAATCCTTCATGTTATAGAAAGGTCCATAAGCATTTAAAATTGTGAAATCTAACCCTGTCTCCCCATCTTTCAGTTTGGTATCCAACACTGGCTCATAACACAATATCGATATCATATTCAAGATTGGACTCCATGCCTTGAGAATTCCTCCAGAGTGTCCTTCTGCATCAATGCTTTCAATTTTCCAATCTTTCACAAACTCATTTATCGCTTCTTCTTCTTTTATCCCTTCCATCATTGTTTATTGGATTAGCATAACCGACGACTTTAAATTGCTTATCATCCTCTTGAGGGAATTTTTCTTGGAGTCCCCCCTAGCCCCCTGCATTGAAGGAGAGGATTATCATTAAGATCCCTTTCCAAGGGTCTTTTCCACTCTAAGAGCTCATTTGATTGTTGCGTGCTTTCCTTTTTTTATCTCCACTACCGCTTGTTTTTGTGCCTTCAAGAGAAGCGATTTCCTGTCGGCCTGTACTTTGTGTATAGGGTTAAGACCTAGACCCCCTGTAGAGATGAAATCCTCTTCTTCGTTTTGTGCACTATTTGATCTTAACTCATATTCCTTCCTTATTGCTGTCATTTTTAGAGCATTAGAGGTACTTAAAATTGAATTGAACTTCGTCAATGTTTTTTCTAGGTTTAAATCTTCATTTTTCTTTAATAAAAACTGAATTATCCGAAGAAACAACGTTTGTACCTTTGTTCTCCTGAGTTGTGAAGCTGGAAGGTGGCGTTCCACTTTCAGCGCTGATGTCGAGTTGACACTTTATTTGGTCCATCATTATGACTATTGTGTTGTCCATTAACTGGTCCTCCCCTTTCTTCATGAATAATTCCTCTACATTCGTTTCCTAATCTGCTCCTTCGCCACCTTCTATATTTTTGTCTTCCTTTTTTGTTCTTGCAGAAAAGATGGAGCGATATTTTTTAACCCATACCTTTGTAAAACGAGGATTTGCATTTTGTCTTGTGCAATCCTTCTATAGATTCCCCACCTTTCGACACTCATAACACCATAATGGTAGTCTCCAATAATCTGGTCTCTGTGTCCATACGCTCCCATGCATTTCAATTATGATTTCTTCAAACAGGCCTTCTCTCATATCCATCTCTACTAAAATTCTGGCGCACCTACAATCGATTTTGTTATCCCAATTTTCTTCTAAGGCAACAATCTGCCCAGTTTATTCCCAATTGCTCCCAGTATCTTCTCCTGCCAGAATACCATTTGTAATCCTGGCAGTATCACCCATACCTGTTGTAGGTTGTGTGGTTCTTTCCTCGCAATGAAATCCACCTTATACTTCTTCAGGATTAGACTCGACGACCCCCATTGTCAGTTCCTTTGCATGATAATTTCAATGTCCTCGTTTTGCATTTTAAATAGAAACCAACCTCCTGGGAGTACGTGGAATTCCGACACGTAGCCCAGGTAGCTGCTCCAATTGGACTCCATCTGCCTTTCCAAAGTGTAAGGGTAAGGGTTCATCCTTACATAATTATCATAATTGATAATATATATATTGAATTGATAATTAATTAATTAATGTAATATACGTTTGGTATATTACAAGTATTCTCGCTCTAGAAAGATTCGACCACGAATCTACTTTGAGCGTGCTGCAACTAGAATTTTTGTCATGAATAACGGTGCCACAGTTTAGCAGTTATTGAAATAATTGGTAGCATTTCCATTCAAATATTTTCATGCATATGATTCTGTAGATAAACGAATAACAACTATATGAGGTATTCTTCTAAGCTTTTAATCTAATGGTTTTCTTTTCATCTTCTAATTTGATGTAGAGTTAAGGGACATCTTGAGCAATGGCCAGTGGTAGAATGTTCATATTTTCATTTGTCGTAACGTCTTCTGAATTTCGTTCTTTTATGTTATCTAGATCGTTTATCTCAACCTTTTCTGGGTTTCTCTCTTCTATGTTATCTTTACCATTCGTTGCAACATGTTCTGGGTTTCATTCTTCTACGTTATCCTGATCATTTGTCGTGACATCTTTTGGGTTCCATTCTTCTATGTTATCCTCGTATTCATCAATATTTGGTGTTTCATTGTTATAGTTTATGAGATCACCATCTTCTTTAGAATTGACATTGGCGTTAGGATTTTCATCAGATGAAACTATCCTTTTTTCATTCTTCATCTCAAGTAATGTTTCTTCAAGTTAATTTTGATCTTCTCTACTTTGGTCTTTATCAATGTTCCCTTAATCTTTTGTTTCATCGTTTGTGTTATTGTCTTTATTAACAACTTCTTGTTCTCGAGTTTCACTAGACAATTTTATAGCTTTTCCCGTCGACGTATTAATGTGCCTTATTCCCCTACTTGGTAGGAAAGCGCAACAAATTCTTGGAACTTGTGCATGATTCCACATCTTAATTTTTGTCTTGTAATTTGAATGGTGGTTATGGTTAGGCATTGTTTTTTGTGTCTTGTACTTCAATTGGTGGTTCTTATCCTTCTTTAGGTATGATTCCCTGAACCTTCTATGAGGGGACTGTAAGGCATGAATATATGTGTTTTTTGTTCTAGCATAGGTGCAGGAGTGATTTGAGTTGTCCTTTATCAATATCAACTAAGGTTTCTTCCTGGTCCTCCGTGCTTGAAAATACACATGGCATAATTAGCATCAAATAATAACTAGCACAAGCACTTTATTTATGGTTGGAGAAAGTCATATAGACAGCAAGTTAAATACCACTAAATTATATATTATCCATGCGTCAACAACCAATCCACCCCAAATTATATGCTCAATTACTATTTATTCATTATCAACCATTACTTATTTTTATCTCTCACATTCTTATTCATCGAATTATCCATACAAACAGCTACGAATTATCCATACAAACAGAAACCAACTTTAGCTTTAACTTGAGATTTCAATTCTTTTCCCCTTCTTGAATTGTTGGTCGAAATGTCAAAATACCAATATTGTACATGAAGTAGCCCGGAGCTCTAGTTTCTCATAATTCCGTCGCCTTCTTTCTTTCTCCGTTTCCCTAAAACGTAAATGAAATGTGAAGCCCAGGAATGATATGATTAATCGAAAGCTACAAATGAAATGGCTGCCCTACATGCACGTGAAGCAACTCAAATCAGAACCATGGCGTTCGCTAATGTCGTTTTCATTCAAATCATCTTCTTGATGTTTTGGAAATATCATTATCAAATTCACATCTTCCTGTTTTTCTCATATGCAATCCGAGATCGTCCTTCGCTTTTTCTTCCTTCGCAATCCATGAGACTAATTAAAAACCGTGAGAGGCACACAAGCACAGCCATTGGGATTTCTCTACCAATAACTCACTGTATCTTCTACACCTGAGAATGCGATTGATATGATATATACTCGTACCGTTCGATATGCATGATTAGCAACCTAGAAAGTGTCACGATGCAACCAGCTCATTTATCGCTGCATAAAATGGTGACAAGTAGTAGGCAGCCCTCGCATTTATGACAGCTCTGTTTATTTATCAGTTTGTCTAGCTTGCTTTTACAAAATCCGTACGTTTTGTTGATTGTTGGGCTATTTTAAGCTCGGCAATGAAATCAGGTGACAGGAAAATCTCCAAACACCCTACTCTGTACGATCTAGCAGTGTTTTTGAACATTTTGAAAATTCAGTAAAGATTTATAGCAAAAATCTGGTAAAAACCAGCCCAAAACAAAGATCAAAAAGTCTCCTCTTTAGACAACTCGGTTAATTTATAGCAAAAATCTGGTAAAAACCAGCTGAAAACAGAGGTCAAAAAGTCCCCTCTTTAGACAACTGGGTTAATTTTTAGCAAACATGTCACATCTATTAGGTCAATTCTTCTGGAATTTCAACATGTTAAGTAGACACTGAGTCTTATTGGGCAGTTTACGTGGCCAAAATTAACCAGTATACTTAGCAAACTTTAATACAATGTCATTTTTTCTGAAATTTTATAGTAGTCTTATTAGACAGTTTACTAGAGAAAAGTTAACCAGTCTACCATGCAGGCTTTAATACGACGGACAAAAACGATTGAATCTCAAACAACTTGAGATCCAACCATTAAATCTCAAACAACCGCCTGGTGCACAACTGCCGTGGCAATAAAGGCTACGGTTTACAAGGTTATGTTTGTCTAAGATAGCAATGGAACTTTGAATACAAAAAATTGAATGGCCATAATTCAATGTATCTTTGGTCGTAGCTATTATGTGTTTTTCCATTTTAGTCAAATGCTATTAGTTTTTGCTTTGACTTAAAAATTCATCTAGCTTTTCCTAACTCTTACTTTAGGATTAAATTTTATATTTTTTCTACTATTATAAACTTTAAGACATGAAAACACCTTGAATTTTGAAGCAGCAAGAACACCTTGAATTTTGAAGTAGCTTTGCTGGGACAACTATATATTTGTATTATTAAGACTGGCTAGAAGTAAGGGACATACCATGGCGTCATTCTGTCATCCTCAATTTTTTTTCAACTTATTTACTTTTGCGGAGCCCTATATTATTATGACCATCGGCATTATTTGGTGCACTATAATTCCCACCTCCAGAGCCTTTTGGCCAACGTGTGCAAACATTATCCCCATTACACCATATACCTTGACCCTAAAGTCTGTTGGAGTTATGACTCCCTGGTGGATATTTCCATTGGCAAAGATGTAATTTTCTTCTTTAGCTCATGCCAAAACCAAAAGAGAGGTCGTGATCTACTCTATTGATTTGAAAATTAACAAAAATATAAAATTGATTTGAAAAGTAAAATGCTTCTTGATTCAAAGAAAAATATCAATTTCACTTTATGTTATTTTTATATTATGATATGATCAATTTCTAAACCCATCAAAATTAATTTTACTCTTATTGTTTTTTTAAGAACTTCAAATAGTGGAATTTATCTTTTATAATATATTTCAAATAGTCTTTTAAAAAATAAATATATATTTTCTAAAATAATAACATTTATGATAACTTAATTTTTTTTTCAGAGGAAAAAATACCAGATCCTATTATTCTATTGAATCAAAGATCATCATATATAATCAGTCATAGAGACATTCGTCAAGAATGGATTCAGAGCAATGGGGTGTCCTCTTATCTCAAAGGCGAAACCCCGTCATCAGATCATGGGCAATATGGTCACAAGCCTGTTGTGTTGCAGGCTTTATCATCACTCCTGTATAGACAGGTCAGATTTATTCATTTTTTCAGAAATGGACAGAAGCAACATAAATTATGAGCATAAGAAGAAGACCGAGGGTCTCTTCATGGGATTGCTAAGATCCCATTTAATGACAATAAAATTATGTGCTAAAAAAGAGGGCTAATGCCCAGCACTAGCTAATATAGCTGAAAATTACCATGATCAATAGTCTTATCATTTAGAGATTCCTTGAAAATTCCAAATCCTGAATCAAGAGAGAGTGCTTTTTTAGAGAGACTGCCAGCTATCTGGTTATGCTCACGATATATGTGTTTCATGATCACTTCCGGAAAGATATGCAGTAATTCTCTAATATCATCACACCAATGACTCAGATGAGGTAAGTTCATTGTGCCCTTTCATGTAGCCCATGATATGATGACAAGGGAATCACCATATATAGAGTGTAGAGGAATTTCCATAATCTTTGAAACAAAGAGAAGGGCCCATAATGCCATCAGCTTAGATTTTGTGTTAGTACTTCTACCACATGGAGAAGTGAATGCAGTGAGAGATGCTCAAAAGTAACATGAAACCTGCCCCCCCGATGTTCTTGGCGGCTGCACCATCAAAATAACCACAAGGATATGAAATCGTTGGAGGCAGACCAATGATTCTGTATTTAATCTTCTTTACAGGAACTATAAATGTATGATAGAGCATATCAATTTGGAGAAAGACTGCATAGACAAATGGTGTATTTCCTTCAAATATACATCTATTCTTGTATTTCCAGATTGACCAAAAGATGGATAGGGGCAGATAGAGATTGGCGTAGTCCAAAGAATGAGAACGAAACCAGTGCTCAAGATACAAACGAGCAGATGCTTTATATAAAGATCGAGTGTCAAAGTGCTCGAATACAACTTCGAAGGTGCTCTTGGTAAATAGACATTCCATAAATAGATGCTGGGCCGTTTCCTCATCTTTCTTGCAGAGCAAACAGTAATTAGGACCCTGGATACCGCGTTTATTGAGATGATCCCATGTCAAAACTTTGTTATTTAAGAGGAGCCAGATAAAGCATCGAATTTTTTTAGGAATGTTGAATTTCCAAAGGATCTGGTGAACAAAAGAAGAATCAGGATATGGGTCCAAATAGTGTTCCACAATACATTCATAAGCCATAGCCGCAGTTAAAGATCCTGAGTAGTTCTTGTATGACCAGAGAAGACTGTCTAGTTGAGACCTGAGTCTTGGGTGAATCCGCGGACCTGGGTAACACTTTTTGGCAAGCGCATTGTGGCAAAAACAGAAAAACGCACCTCGTTCGAGAGTTTAACAAGCCCTCGACCGAGGTTTTAATATCTCGACCGAGGTTTTATCAAGCCCTTGACCGAGGTTTTGTTCAGCCCTCGACCGAGGTATTTCTTAACCCTCGGTCGAGGTATTAAAACCTCGACCAAGGGTTAAGAAATACCTCGGTCGAGGTATGGACCTCGGTCGAGGTACATACCTCGACCAAGGTGCCTGTGTCGAAAAAATTATAAAAAGAGGCCGCGGGGGCCGTGATCGTCTTTTTTGCAAAATTTCACTGTGGAAGCTCGACCGAGAAATGACGAGCGGCATAAGGATTGGCACCCCAAAGCAACCCAAGCACCCCGAAGCAACCCAACCTCGTCACGATGGCATCGGAGCCAAGAGGTAACATTTTAAATAATTGTTTTTCAATTTAAATGGAATTAATTTTTTTTTTTTATAAATTTATAAAATTTGTTTTAAAATTTGGTAAATGTATGTTTTTATAATTTTC
>LPNX010767721.1:14431-40356 GCA_001517045.1 Pseudotsuga menziesii
TTCTAGATATGAAGAAAAAACATAATGGATTGTTACACAGGGGAAAATACAATCACACAAAGAAAGAAAGCACAGACTGCAACATCAATGACACATGAATCTCTGAAAAAGCTCTCATGAATTCATTTTTGGTATTAAAATAAAACAGATATGTTCTCCACAAATCACTTCATTCAATGGGTTCCAACCCCCATCTCATAAAAAGATACAAATTTATAGATAAAACAATAAGTCTGCCCCCAGCAGATCAATAACAGAATGATCGACGTAAATTAGAGTTTGTAACTGAATTCCTACACCACTAGGAGGTTGTTACAACTCCATTCCTAATAGATCACTAAGTACAAATCAACTGGATAACAAAATTTTGGCCAACCGTTCCATGTCTTTGTCCCAACAGCTCCACGTCTTTGCCCCAACAGCTCCACGTCTTTGCCCCAAAAGCTCCACGTCTTGGCCCCATCGGCTCCACGTCTTTGCCCCATCAGCTCTTCAGCACCTGACACCTGTTCCTAGGGGGAAAGAATATAATTCGTTTTCCCAAACCTCTCTAAATATTTCCACTGCTCCGAACTTGGGGTGTCACACTCCATCATCTCCCGAATAGCTACCTCGAGCTCCATATATGCTTCAAAAGATTTCTTGGTCAATCTAGCTCTGATAACGATGAACTTCTGCAGGACTTCGAAATCTTCTGTTAACATGTCTACAATGGTTTTCCCTGTCAGGTTCTTCTCCAAGCTATTAAATTTCGAGTGTTCCATGCGAGCCCGGACAAGCAGGTGATGATAATGTTCAGGCGGGAGCATCCTACCTTCTTCGTTCCTGAAGGACGGCAGTCCATCTTCGAACAACTCTTTAAATTCTTGTTTGAACTTAGTGACCTACACAAGCAGTTCTTCTGACTTCTCTTGGACAATCTTCATTAAATGGTGTTTGTGGATGATCTTCTTCGCCGACAGCACTATTGAGATTCTGTCCTTTATGCCCATGTCATGCAGCTTTTGGTATGTCTGTGAATTCAGAAAATTTAATGTATTCTGAGCTGTAGTGAGGGGTCTTCTTGCCATGTGTTCATTCACCAATTTCAGTCTTTGTTGGGCCAACTCTGTTAGTATACACAAATCATCAATAAAACTCAAGTAATGCCGAAACTTGATAATCTCTATAGTCAGGGTATCCCAGATAATATGTTTCGCCCCCTGAAGAGGGCCTTTCCCAATGCATTTTTCTTTTAGCTCATCAAGATTTTTCTGTAATTGATTCCTGTCATGCAAGATCTGTTTTTTGTTTTCACTTATCTTGGTTAGTTCGGCCTTTACTTTTTCATTCTCGGCTTTCAACTCCTTAATAGCTTCCTCCTTCAAACTCACTTGGGACATAGACACCAACAGGTCATCTGCAGAAAAATCAGCTAATGGCTTCTGGATATTTAAAATAGATAAGTCATCACCGGCAGGGGTTTGGCTCATTAGCTCTTCCATAATCTCCTTTTCCTCAGTCTGATCTTTCTTCATCACGGAGATTTGGGATAGCAGCTCCTCCCTCTCGGTCTCCCACCTATCCTTTTCCTCTTGCAGCTCTCCAGCCTTTCCTTTGTATTCCATCATCTCCTGATGGATTTTATCTTTCTCCTCCTGGAGAGCTAGCGATTCAGCTGATTGGACATGTTCTGATCCTGGTATCTTCAACTTCTTCTTCAAAACCTGGAGCGCATTATCTTTCTCTTCCAGCAACTTCTTGACAGCCTGGGTATTGTCTGAGCTAGCAATGTCCGCATGCAGTTTTCTGATCTGAATAAGATTTGCCTTATTTTCCACTTTCTCATGCTTTAACTGGACTTCCAATTTGTCTACCAACACCTATAATTTGCTTATCCTCACCATGGCCTGCAGTAAATCTGAGTAGATGATGTCGCTGGTTTATTTATGCAGCTGAATTTTGTCTGGGGTGCTGATTTTGTCTAGCCTGACTTCTATCTCAGACATCCTCTTGTCATTCACTATGGCCATCTTAAAAGTATTTTTCTCAGCATCCCTAGCCGAAACTAGAGATGTTTTTGAACTGTACAGGTTTCTTACCCTCGGGAGCAGACTTCTCGTTTCCTCTAGGGACTGCTTCCTCTTTTCCATGTAGTGGTATTGAGCTCTTCTTTCGACTTAAATAAGGGACTGGAGTCTGGGCTGTCTACATTACCTTCTAAACCTTTAAAAGAAAATTGGTTTACTTGCACGGTCTTCATGGGGACTAGGGCAACATTTTTGAAAACACCGGAAACTTCATCATCTACGATCTCGCTACCCTCGAGCAGCTTTGCCTTTTTATGGGAAGCCTCGTCGTCTACTTCCATACTCTTAGCATCGGACAAACTCCTCTTAACCGCAACACTAACACCTTCTGTGATCTAGATTGCTGTACCAGGTGCAGGATGTGTCTCTTCATCGGACTTTGACTCGTCAGTAAACTGCAGTAAATTAGCCATTTCAGCTAACCCCTCAACAGCTTGATGCTCAAATGGCTTATTCCTGTTAGCTTGTTTTCTCAGTGAGATCACTTGGTGAGGGTCGTAATTCACATTTGGATCTTTCATAAAATCCATATTTTCCAGCAACTTTTCTACAAAAGCCAAGGCACCCTTGCTTTTAAAAATGAAGGTGCCAACCTTAAATGGAAACTTGATGTTTGAAGACTTCTTGAAAGCACAAAAATGTTCCTCCTCAGACAGCAATCTCTGTCTCATGAATTCCAATGCGATAATTCTTGGGGTCAAAAAGGAAGGTAGCCTATAAGGCTGACCAGTGAAGCCATATATTCTCAACATGGTATAGCCTCTGTACAAAAACCAATCTCCAACTCGATCCTCTGGTGAAGACTGCATTAAGCTTCTCATTTCATCCAGGACACGGGTAATTTTTCATTGAACAGCATTTTGTACATCTCAAACATGATCGAATTGGCAAATTCGAACATGCTGATTTGTTTTGGTAAATCAAAAGAGCACAGAGTACTCAGAAACTTCAACTCAGAGATATTGGAACATAGTAGCATATTAAGCAAATAAGTCTGGAACCTGAAAAACTGGACCTTGGGGAACTCGCTTAGCTGAAGATGAATAGCTTCAGCCAGGTATTCGTCCAAATTAAAAACTGGGGTTGACTGGGACTCGGAAACAGAGGAACTCATTCTCAACAAAAATTCGAGAACGACCTCGCCCACACAACAATCCTCATCTAGGCCTAGTACTTGACACACTAAAGAAATGACCAATTGAACTTCACTCTTGAAAACATGTACAGGGTAGGGCATGAATACACCATCTAAAGACTGACCATCCTTTAAAACACTCGACAGAAATTTACAGCGGGTTTCGGCTTCGCACTTCTTGTACAATTTGACTAGGATTGACTCATTTATTACTTCACGACTATCTGGGTAATTTTCCGGAAAACTAAGGATTTCTCGGATGACCGCGGCATCGACTCTACACAATACTTTGGATGCAGAACGACTGACAATAATTCTTTGAGACGGAGAATAATTCATAGCACACCACTCTGCGAACTCTGGGAAATGGAGGGTTTGCTCAATGGCGAAATAGTACAGGAAAAACTTGCACACATTCAACACATCATTCCCTCGTGAATGGTAATGCCATAATCTCTCTTTGCTAACAGACACGCTTTCCACAGAGAGGAAGGGGTCGCATACATTCCTATCCCTATCTACTAAGAATTCTTCTCTATCATCTACGACTTGACCCAACATTTGAGCTTATTTTCCCTGGTCCATTACTGAATTTCACACTGGTAACTTTGAGAAGGGGAATTACAGAGTTACTGGGTTTCAGTTTTACCTGGTTTACTGTGGAGGCACGTGCCCGGAGCGTGTCTACACCTGACGAATAGAAGTTGGGCACTAACAAATGGAAGCCGACAGATAGACCAGTCCTTTTCGCCCGTTCCCAACGAATAAAATAACAATGATGTGGGTCAACGTTACTTTTATAGGTCGCTTTTATCCCTGGAGCCTACCACAATTCGCCACGTGGACGATCATTTACTTCCTGCAACCACCACCTACTATTAGCCGCGCGTCTTTCTCCTCCGGATTCATTACCAACCATTGATCTATTCTTTGCAATTTTCTGGCCCTCGGATCGCATGCCACGTATCTTTTTCTGCCGGGCGTCTTGGCGATAAACACCATGCAAGTCTCCCTCTTGGAATCGCTCATGACCGTAGATGTGACGTACTTCCCCCTTCACCGTCGGATCAAACGCCATGTCCCACATTCCGCTGAGCCCTTTGACTTTAACCATCGTGCAACTCTGAGTCCTGGAATCATCCACATCCGTCGATCTAACATACCTTTACCGGTGGGCCGTTGGATCATGTGGCGTTTACCAAATTCCACTGGGCTCCTTTGCTTTAACCTTCGAGCAACTTTGATCAGCGGAATTATTCCCGGCCGTCGATGCGATATGCCTTTAACCATGCACCGTCGAATCATCCGCCACGTACCCAATTCCGCTGGGAAATCTGGGATTATCTTCCGTGCACGTTCATCTTCCGGAATCCTTTCCAGCCGTTGATGTGATTGCCCAGCATTTGTCAGCCGTCAGATCTGTCGACATCTCCCAATTCCACTGGCAGCCTCGGACTTATCTCTCGTGCAATTTCACCCCCCGAAAACCATAATGGTCGTCGATCCACTTCGCCTCTGATCCTCGGCTGTCGGATTAATCACCACACACACATTCCGTTGGACGCTTTCGGCTTATCTGTCGTGCAGGTTCCGGTTACAAAATCAATCCCATGCATTGATGTGACCCGATTTCTCCCCTCCACTGTCGGATCGAGAGGAGTAGACATGATTCCACCAGCCTCCATTTCCTTAACTAACTCGTGCTTTCACAAGGCGGATTTGATGTGAGTCGTGGATCTGCTTAGGACAACTTTATAACCTTTGATCTGTGCCACTGGTTAAAAGCCCGAACCTGTCTTATCCTCCTCGCATGTTTCGAAGAGCGGAGGGAATACCAGCCATTGATTTTCTCTCCTCTTTCATCACGGCCTAGGATCTTTACTAACTTGGCCGATCTTTTGGTTATCATTCCACCTTTACATTATATCCTTAAACCAAAGTATTTAAACAACATAATATTACCTCCACCATGTCTTATTTCTGCTTTGCTAAATACAGGTGTTAACAACCACTATGGCCAATGAAGAAGAAGAACACAAGAAACTATTCACCTTTCCCATTAGCGTACCTCAAGGGAAGGCTCGAACAAGAAACAACAACCCTTCCAACCTCTTGAATTTCCATGGTTTAGCCTCAGAAGATCCTAATACCTTTTTTTCAAGTTCGAGGTAATCTGTAGATCTTTTGACTATACGGAAGATGCCCATAAGCTAAGGCTTTTCCTTCAACTTTAAAAGATTTGGCACTCAGATGGTTCATGAGATTAGAAGGGAACAACATTTTATGAAAAATACCTTCTTAGACAAATACAAGGATTATTGCAAGGCTAAATACACAAGATGCAAGAATTTTAGGATGCAACAAGGAGAGACTCAAGTCCTTGGAATATTATGCACAACGATTCCAACTCAGCTATAAAAGAACTATTAATTACAGATTGGATGAAGAGTCACTAAACTTATAACTCCTCAAAGGATTTGGGGATGAATATGTAGAAATATTAAACCTATTGGGTGATGGAAATATCTTCCAAAATACCTTTGAACAAATCTTACAGATATTTAAAAATTACTCAAGGTCTAGAAAAGGGAAAGCAGGGGTGAGAGGCATAGCCCTGCCAGTAGGTGGATCATCCTTCTAGGTACCGACCCTAACCAAATCTAATTCGAGAAACCTTCTAGATGATATGAAAACTGAGATCCTACAATCACTGGCAATGCAATGAAGTGCACTACAACTCAAGAGGAAACGGGACGAGGTCAATCAAGCAATAGTTTTTTCTCTGTCCAAAATGTAGGAAGAAACACAAAAAAGGACAATGTCCATTAAATTTTATTGAAGTTTGTGGTATATGCACAGAAAATTATGCAAGAGACAAATGTCCTCTGCTTCCTTCATGCAAATATTCCATACAAGACCTAGTATCAAAAATCCCTGTAGAGCAACTATGTTTTGTCAACCAACATCGAAACAATCTCTTTAGGCCATTTCAACCTAAGAATTAGGCCTACTTCAATTAGGCAAATATTTACCAAGAACCTAATTGGAATCCAGTAAGACAATTATTATGTCCTATAGAAGCAGTACCAAATCAATGGCAGCAAAACCAAAACCCATACAATCAAAATCAACAATATTTTGCTCAACAATACCAACAATACCCTCCACATTTCCAACAACCACACTAAATTTTAGAAATCAATATCCTTCTTCTTCAAATTGGTAACCTCAACCACAGTAGTTGTCATGATGCCTCCACCACGACAAGAAAATCCACCAAGGCCACCTCCAATCCCATTTCAACCCATTCCAAACCCAAATACCAGGAAGTTTATGATAGCGAAGTAATGTAGTTCCCAACTTACTTCATGGAAATGCTCGACTTAAATGAAGTAAACTTGAGATCATGTAAAGTAATACCAAACCTTCGACCATATACAGAAGTTGAACAAGAGTGCCCCTAATACCAACAACCTATAATTGTGGATCTTCCTTAAGAAGAACAAGATGAAGATAAACTGCAAATCTCTACTGTTAAAACCTCCCATTCCTTGATAGATAAATAGAAAATTTTCAAGTAGAAGAAAAAAATGTTATTCTTAAATTTACAGACCTCATGTTGGGGAGGTATTCCAACCCTAAGTATCTAGACCCAGGAATCCCTATAGTCAATGTAAACATCAATAAGATTCCTATCCCAAGCAGTCTAATTTGTTTAGGGGTCATAATCAATGTAATGATAAAGGATACAATGTTGGCCCTAAATCTACAATCCTTAATAAGTCCAACTATTGTATTATAGTTGGCATACACCTTCATTGTCTGACCAGAAGGAATACTTGAGGACATCCTTAATAAGTCCCTAAATCTACAATCCTTAATAAGTCCAACTATTGTATTATAGTTGGCATACACCTTCATTGTCTGACCAGAAGGAATACTTGAGGACATCATAATTAACATTGAATCTTAGGAGTAGCCTAGAAACTTTGTATTCATAGAGATCAAAAGTAAAATTAGTGGGTACCCCCTCATCCTGGGAAGACCATGGCTAGCAATGACATATGCATGTATAGGTTTTTGATCCAGAGACATGAGCATAACTAGTGGACAATCCAAAAACAAAATCACAATCCAAAATTTCTATGGATACATAAAATCTTGTTTGGTTAGATGATTATGATGACATTTATGATGAAGCAGTGCAACCAGTCCTTGGTATAAAAATTGATTTAACAAATAAAGATGAGGATGAAGACATTTATTTATCTAATTTTATTTAGAATGTTTATTTTGACAACGATGTACTTGAAGAAATTTTTGCAATAGGAGAACAAGAAGAGATGATCGTAGCTCCGCCTAAAGATATTGACAGAATATGGAAGCAAGTATTCTTTATGGAAATCCTTCCTAGAAAGTCTATGAAAATCAACACAAATATGAAGGCATACCAAGAACAACTCTTGATTAAAGTACTTACATACCATAGTACATCTTTTTCCTAGGCTTCCTCAGATATGAATGGAATCCTGACATTTGCAAACACCATATCTACATCAAAGAGGATGATGTCCCAATAAGGAAACCATAAGGAATAATGAACCCAACATTAAAAGATATAGTCAAACAAGAGTTACAGAAGTTGCTTGATGCAAGCTTCATATATCCTATCTCTGATGGCAAGTGGGTATCACATCTAGTGATAGTTCCCAAGAAGGGGGGGAATAGAGAATATGTGTGGATTACAAAGAGCTTAATAAGGCAACCAAAAGAGACCATTTTCCCCTATCATTCATTGATCGGGTATTAGAAACTCTTATTGGGAACAATTTTTTTCATTTTTGGATGGTTTCAACGAATATAACCAGATCCAAATCCACCTAGGGGATCGAGATAAAACCACATTTACATGTTCATTGGGAACATTTACACACATATTCCTACCATTTGGACTCTATAATGCCCCTGTGAACTTTCAAAGGGCCTTCCTTAGTATATTTTCATATTTTATCAATGATCGCATGGAAGTATATATGGATCATTTCACACCATATGGACAAGACTTTCAGTAGGCATTAAACAATTTGGAAGTAATTTTGAAGAAATGTATAAATTTGAATCTCTGTCTAAGTAATGAAAAGTGTAAAATGTTGATGGAAGAAGGCATGGTATTGGGAGACCATATATCAGAAAGGGGAATTGAAGTTAATCAAGCCAAAGTAGTTGTCACTAAATTTTTTCCTCCACCAGTCAAACAAAGGGATGTACGCAACTTCCAAGGCCAAACAAGATACTACAAAAGATTCATAGAAGGGCTGATCAAAGTATCAGACCCCATGTTTTCACTATTGACTAAAGATATATATTTTAAATGGACAGAGCAATGCATGACAATGTTTAAGAAGCTGGAAGAGAAAACTACTACCGCTCATGTACTCCAAGGCCTGAACTGGAATATACCCTTTCATATTCACTCTGATACTTCTGACACAACTATTGGTGTAGTTTTAGGGAAGGAGGAGGAGAAGAAACCCTACTCCATCTATTATATCAACAATAACTTAATAGGAGCATAGCTCAACTACACAGTGACTGAAAAATAATTCCTAGATGTTATCCACTCCATCAACAAATTTCGGCACTACATAACAGGGTATCCAGTTTTTATGCATACAGACCACTCAACAATAAGGTACCTAATGAACAAACCTCAAACTAGTGATAGGGTTATAAGATGGCTACTTCTTTTACAGGAATTTGATTTTACAATTCTAGATTAACTAGGAAAACATAATGTTGTGGTAGATTTTCTATCAAGACTATCCCATGTTTAGGAAAGAGATTTAGTAGAAGATGCTTTTCTAGATGAACACCTATTTTCAATATCAATGGAGAGCCCATGGTTTGCTAAAATTGCCAACTAACTATTTTCTCGTAAATTACCACAACACTATGATTATAAATAGAGATACAAAATAATCAGACAAAGTGCAACTTACAATTGGATTCAAGGGTTCCTTTTTAAGAAAGGACCAAATCAAATATTAAGGAGATGTGTAAGGGAAGATGAAGTACATGATATACTTCATGCTACTCACAATGAACCATGTGGCAGCCACTATGCATAAAAAAGGACAACCTATAAGTGATCCAGATGGAGATCGGTGGCCACCCACTTATTCCACTGGCACAAAACAATTGTCCATTGTGCCAGTTTCCTAGTTATTTTTCTACGGTTTTTCAGGTCCCAAACTTCCAGGGTCGTTTGAGGCCCTAAACTATTTTTTTGGTGATTCAGGAGGCCAGATGGATGCCAACAACATGCACATGGCCTCAGTCAGAAGATGTAGTTTCTAACAGAATTTTCCAACAGGCTATTGAGCTCCCAAATCAAATATCGTATGCAAACGCTATGACCTTGGGAAGTTGATTGTTCGATTGACCACCTTGGGGCCACAAACTTTATGACGGTTCATCTTCTAGGGTTATATTTTGGAATTTTTAGGTTCTCTCCCTCATGATTATTATAAATAGGCCATTTTTTCCTTATTTTGTATTCATCTTGGCATTAATGAGTGTAGCATCCGTATCTCTTCTCAGAGATATCTACCACCATTCTAGTTGTTGTATTTACAAATTGTTCTATTTCCACTATTTAATAGAATATGTGTTTATTCTATCTATGTTTTCATTGCAAAATGTATGTGTTTATTATTATGTATATGTTCTTTCATTTTTTTCTCACATAAATCCATATCAATCAGATACTCCAAACAAGATACTATTTGCCTACACTCCATAAGGATTCTCAAGAGTATGTGTCACGATGTGATGACTACCAAAGGATGGGTCAACCCAAACAAAAATATGAAATGTCTCTCCAGCCTCAAGTATCACTAGAGACAATTGATAAATGGGGATTTTACTTTGTGGGATCAATTAAGCCACCTTCCAACCACAATAAATATATCCTAGTATGTATAGAATACCTCACCAAATGGGCAGAAGTGATAGCTTTTTCTAAAGACGATGAAAATCATGTAGCAAAATTCTTCACAAAAAAAAAATTCATCGGGTTTGGGGTGCACAGGGAGCTTGTCTCTAATCAAGGAACACATTTTGAATCCAACCTCATTGAGGAACTACTAAGAAGAAACAAGATAAAACATAGTCATTCTTCCTCCTATCACCCACAAGTAAATGGATAGGTGGAAGTCACAAATAAGGAATTGGAGAAAATTCTAACAAAGACAATCCAATTACATAAAAGGGATTGGGTAGATAGATTGAATGAAGCCATTCGGTCCTACAATACAACATGGAAGAAAACCATTGGATTTACCCGTTGAAAAAGGTATATGGAAAAAACGTTAATGTTACCCGTTGAGATTGAGATCAAAACATTAAGAACAACTGTTGAACTCAACATGGAAATGTTTGAAATTCAGAAAGAACGCATTTTGCAATTAAATGAGCTAGATGAATACCGACAATAGGCTTTATCACACATTGAAATGGTACAACAATAGAGGAAACAATGGCATGATAAGAAAATCAGGACAAAGAAATTCAAAGAATGGGATTGAGCATTATTATATGACTTCGGGTTCCAAAATTTTAAAGGCAAGTTAAACAACCAGATGGCTAGAACCATACCAATTAGATAACATCTACGACAATGGAACAATCAAGATAAGAATAATTGATGAAAGTCGATTTCTGATGTTAGTTAATGAACATAGGCTGAAGATGTATAAGAAAACACATTCCAAAGAAGAATTCACACAAAACCTATACAAGAAGCATCTTATGCTTATTGAGGACAATGATGTCCTCAAGTTCAGTTGAGATCTTCTTCCAAAATAGAAAAAAAAGGATATAAAGGAAAAAAAGAGAGGAAAAAAATCGATATATACACACACACCAAAAAAAGGAAAAGAGAAAAAAAAAACAAAAACAAGTATAATAGTACAACTACATACATCCTCCACCAAAAATCAAGTGAGCAAGGAAATAAAAATCAAACGAGCCAGCATATAAATATCAAGTGATCCTGTCTACAAAAATCAAGGAACATTAACTACAGAATGAAACATGTGCGATCTTCCATATCACATCAACATACCACCCTCCACGACAGCTCCGTCAGGTACGTTAGGCACGAAAAGGTAACTATTGACCTCATTCTTTTTTATCACTAAAATTATATCCTACCTACAGAAACCATCATTATCCCATAACTAAGCTGAGGAAAACTCACATTTAGAAAGGGGGAGGAGGCACATATTTCAAGGGAAGACCATTATCCATAACAACTAATGATTGTGCAAAAAAATGGAAACAACAATATGGGTCGGCGGATAAAATGCATGAAAAAACATGATTAAACATGAGATAGCATATCACCCCCCCCCTTTGATCTTGATTTTAATTAGTTACAAAAGTAGGAGAATGATGAAGTGGTAAGGAAAAGCAAGGACAATTGAACAGTTTAAGACAGAGGAAATCAGATAATTAGCTTGCATTGTTTAAAATAAAGATTGTAGCAGAGGGTAAAGGAGGCAGAGAAAGTAGGGCATCCAAACAATGGTTCTGGCGTGCCAATGCTTGACTCTTTCAAAAACACAAGTTATCTTCAACACTTTAGCTTGCTCATATGTTCAGTTTGATATAAACTGTGTTTGAAAAATGACAACGGTTTTTAAGAAGAGTGAGCTTGTGGTTCCTTCACCTATCTATGATAACATAGTGGTCCTATCAATCATCCACACAACAGGATGGCTGACCTTTCTCACTGGTTTAAACAGGTATGACCAAAATGTGGCCCTAGAATTCGCCAAAAAACACAAACATGTGAAGGAAGTGGAAGATGTGACGAGGGTAAAAGGGCTGTGTATCCATTTAAATGAGGAAATAATATTAGTGTATACATGCATTCCAAGAGGGTTGCATTGGGGCAAGGATGACAGGAAGAGTTCCATGAAAGAAAAGCAGGCTTTCTTCGCAGAAGGTGAAAGATACGAGGAAGATAAAAATGGAGTAAAAAGATAAACTATGCCCAAGCCATAGGATGAAGTAGCAGTTGTCATTATGAAATATATCACTTGTACCAGGATACTTAGTTATGTTCCCACATTTCATTTCGAGATGTTGGATCTCTTGACAAATCAGGGTCATATAAAACCAAATAACAATATCAACATTCCTTTTTCCTCCTGTAATCTATTTGGGAGATGAGCTGGAAGGCAGTGCAAGGGAAAAAAGATGCCATGGCACATCATGGATTGATAAAACTAATCACCTACAAGGAATTATCAACCCATATCCCTAAACTCCCTTAGGAATAATTTATACATATCTCTGTTGAGGATGTACAGAGGATGAGAATAACTCGAGGATCGACCTCAACTCCCATTACAGGGAAAACGGAAAAGAAGGATTCATGCATTGAAAGGAAGATGGCCACTCAATCAGGGGAAAAGAGAAATATTGAGTTGGACATAGATGATAATGAAATCGTCGATGATACCCTTGTAAGGATAAATAATTCCAAGGAAACCCATGTTTAGAAACAACATGTGTCGTCCTCCAAAGAATGTGAATTCAGACGACAAAGCAGGAGACTCAAAAAGGAGGCAAAGGTCAGGGAAGAGAGAGATAATGATTATGAATAAAGAGAAGGAAACGACAAAGATTCAAGCAAGAGGAACAAAAGGATTGTAAGATAGTAGAAGGAGGATCCTTCAAGTCTATGAAAGAAGATACGATAATAAAAGACAATACACCAAACAAAGAAGAGATGATAGTCAAAGAGGATTCTTGTCTAATAGATTCCTTATCAGAACTAGTTAGAGAGGAGCAGTTAGCAGTGGTGAAACTCGCAATGCATTCCCCTGCGACCACAAGACCAAGTGGGAAGTTTGAAAATTCACCATAAACCCCAATAGTACATGAGAAAATCGATATTTTAAATATGAAACATTCCTATCAACAAAAGCGCTTGGAGCAACAAAACTAGGAATTACAGGCAGAACTAGGGAAGGTTTAAGGAAAATTAGCATAGAAATATTAACAAATATTAAAGTTGGATACCACCCTGGATCAAACTACCAAACTTTATGAGGATATTGTTGGCTACAAGGCCCCTTCCTGGATCTATATCGTCTATCTCAGGGAAAGGTAGTGTTGGTTTCATCTACATAGGTTAACGAATAATTTTCCATTGGAATTGGTCACTCCAAAATATTTTGTGGATGCATCACTAGATAGTACAAATTTTGAAAATGACCAACTATGTGAGTTTTACCTCCATAATTTTGTAGTGCCTCATTCATACAATTGGTCACCTAACCCATATATTGGTGACTTTCAACTAAGAGCGCTATGTTCTTGGATGAATCGGGAAGTAGAAATATCTTAGGATGTCAGTGAAATGGGAGAATGCACTATGGGGTAGGGAAGAAGAATCTCATCCTGAGACAGTGATCCAAGATCACAATACTTTGGAAGTCGATGAAGAGTTGGTCACTATCCTTGAGGAAAAACAACAGGAATCCATTGATCATTTTGACAAAACCATTCAAAGCATCCTTGAGGACATAGAGAATGCCATCAAAGACAGATGGAAAAAAATATCAGTGGATTTAAAGAAAAGATATCCACACTCTCCCCATAGGTTGGATGTTTCCCTATTCAGGGCATGAATGTATAGAGAATCCCTACTTAAAAACAAATTGAAATGTATTGGATTGAAGATAAACCCTCCATTTATTCTTCCCATGACACTTAAGAAGAAATTGATGAAGAAGAAGAAAAGAGGAATTAGAATAAAGAAGAGAAGAACATGGGATAGAACCGATAGACAGGAGCACCCAAAATAGTTAACTTGGATATCAAAGAGGCAGTTGAAAGGCAGAAGATCTTCTAAACCAAGGTGATGGGTTACACGGGGATGTGTAACATCTTCAAGTTTGGGGAAAATTATAGGCTCGTGATGTAGGTATCAATTGCACTCACAAATTCCCTTCTCTATTGTCATGGAGCAAAAATTTAGCATGATATAACCCCTTTCTGGAGGCCAGGTTATGATTATAGTTGATTATAAAGTAATCTTGGATATGTGGAAATCTGTCCTTGCTTAGCATGATTTTAAGAGAGCTAACAATTGGTTTAGTATTATATGTGATTAATTGTAGGTTGGTGGAAATCACCAAGTTCGCAGATTGCATCTTCTTTTGAGATAAACATAATCAATCTCGACAAAGTCGGTTCTAATTGTCCACGAGAAAGAATGAAGAAGATCAAAATCAATTCAAGAGACTACTACTCTCCCCTAATTTTTAGAGAATGGGAGATCGAAGATTGATCTCGTGATTGCCAACATAGATTTTTTTATGATATTTTGAGGTTTTTGTAATAAATAAAGACTCGCGCTTCATGCAAGATGGTTAGACATAGTTACATACTTTTTTATCGTAAACTTTTGATATATATTGCAACAATCAAGTTTGTATTTTTGATGATGAATTTTTAAAGCGGATAATGGTAGAACCGTGGTTTACAAAATTCATGAGTTTATAGTGTACTTCAGCTCTTGTAATGCGCTTTGAGGTGGGCCCCCTCATTGTGTTGAGAATGAATTTTGTTTTCTTTTTTTCATTTTAGATTTAAGCATTTCTATGTTTTGATTAATCAAATAGTTTCATTTCGTTTAAAGATCATTGTCGCTTTGATTTACTTAATGATTTGGATCAGTGGATTAGAATGCATAAGAATTTATAGCTTAGAATAAATTTATGGAAATATCATTTTTTCTTCTATATATTTGAATAATGGTGTTTGTAGTTTAAATATATGGTGTTTGTAGTCCTGTAGGTTGATTATGTAAGCATATTTTAGCTAGATTTATATTTCATAGAATAAACATTCAAGTTTTGTTCATCTTAAATATTTTACGCTTTCTTATATTAAAGCTTTCATGTTTTATTAAGTTAATCATTTCATGTTTTTATAATTTAGTTTCAGTCTTGTAGATCAAATCATCCATTACTTTAAGTAGATGCTTTCTTTAAGCAAATCTTCATGTTTTATAGATTATAATTTATATGCTTTTTTAGAACAATTCACATAATAAATTTCCCTACTTAAGATTCATTTCCAAATTCATAGAATAAACTATTAGATAGAATTGTCTAAGCAGTTGCACATACAATACCTAGCACCTCTTAAGTTTGTACAATCCCTAGTTGATAATTAAATTAGGATTCTTGAACTTAAAAAAGTTAGCATATTAGTATCCCACCACATGTCATAAAAAAAAAGGTTTAAAAACTCTTAAGTTTAAGGATTGTGAAACACACGTGATACAAAACACAAGTCACTTAAAATTTAAATGCTTACATAGTCTAAGAATAAAGAAGAAACTTTGATTCTTACTTAACCTTATAATATATAAATAAGTAATGATAGGAAGCCTTATTCATTGAAACAAAAACATAGAAACTGGGCATTACGCCATGGTTGTGGGAGGCTATTGTGGAGTATGAGTGTTTTCTTAGCATGCATGAGGTTTTGTCAAAATCTAGTAGATCCACTTATGCCACTTTGGTTGTAGCCTGTGGAAATTGTGTGTGATGTAATATTGCAAACTTAATGAAGCAATGCCTCAAATAGTGTTGAGTTTTTTTAGGCAATGCCTGTGGAACATGTCTGCCAATGGAAATGGGATGTTACCAAGGACATTATTCACCTCATTGTTCGAGTGCAAGGGTTGACAAAAATATGGTAGGTCAACATGGAGAACATGTTCTTTCTAGCATGCATGAGGTGAATAACCTCATTGTTCGGGTGCAAGGGTTGCCAAAAATATGGTAGGTCGACATGGAGAACATGTGCTTTCTAGCATGCATGAGGTTAAGTATTAGATTCTAGTGACTGCACTTAGATCATTTGGATTGTTGCTTGTGGAAATTGTGTACAATGTAGTAATATTGCATACTTGATGTGAAAGAAGCAATGCTCTAAAAACTATCAAGGTTTTGAGGCAATGCCCCTTGACCATGTCCACCAATGGAAATAGGACGTTGTCAAGGGCACTGTGCACCTTAATGTTGGGGTGCAAGGGTTGTCATGGTTGGGGGAGGTCAATACAAAGAATGGTGTTTTCTAGAACACGTGAAGTTATGCCTTAAATGTTAGTGGTTGCACCCATATCACTTACTTGTACCTTGTGGAAATTGTGTATAATGCAAAACCATTTAGCATGGGTTAACTTGTAAGGAAACAACATCAGGCTTTAGGTTGGGGAAACATTATGTATGTGAGAAACTAAATTAACAATGATCTAATAAATTTGCAAATTTGATCTTCATATTTTCTCTATCTTTTATGATAAGTTTTATTAATTTTTTATAAGATATAATTTTGATTGAAATGTATGAGACTTTAGAAAATAGACAAAGATTACTCATAAGGTGCTCAGGAAATTAAGAGTATAGACTATCTTTGAAATGAATTTAAAAATAATAATAATACAAGAGCCAAGTGGTGGCAATGTATTGCCACAAGCTTTGTGCCTACTTGTGAAGACAAGTTTTTTGCAATGGAAACACTTGTTGAATGAGTTGTTTTTTTTCACTTGATATGAAGCTAAATAATAATAGTTTAAAAGTTAAAATAGGACCATCAAAGCTTCATGAGAAAACTTAGATCTCTTTGACTATTAATTTTATTAATATGATAAACAAACAAGAGTTCTATATACATTTCACTTATGTTGCCATAAAATAAAGAGAGTAATTTTAATAGTAGAATTAACTTCAATTTGAATAATCCTTTAACATCATGTGTATGTTTGGTTTTTCTTAAAATGAATATAATATAATATAGTTTTTTTTATTAATATAAGAATTAAATGGTTTTATTACTTAAAAATTATCTATATATATATATATATATATATATATGAAATTTTTGTTCATCAATTTTATGACTATACATTTGCAACTTTGAAAACAATTCCGTGAAATGATTTGTATTAGATTTTACAATGACCAAACAATGATTTGGTGAAAGAAATTATTCTCTTAGTATGACATAATAAAGCAATTTTCATTTATCTTGCAATTTATACTAGAAGTTACGAAATTTTGTCAATTTAACTTCATATGTCAATGTGGATAAAAATTAAGTTAATCTTCAATTGTTTAGTTTTTTAATCTCTCATGGTTTACCTAACATTCATTCCCTGTATTTAAAAAAAAAACTCAACTATGAGGGGTAAATTTTAGATAGAAGAAAAATCCACTTAGAATTGTCCAAAGCCATTATGGTATATAAGTTTTAATTTACTTTAATAATCACTTTAATTATAATGGAATTATGTTTGTGATTATTGTTTTGACCAAATATTCTAATAATTGTTTTGTGGTTTTAAGTAGAGGTTTTAAGTTTATTCAAAATTTTTACAACTATCATACGGAACAAGTAATCAAATTATCATTTTTACAGATATATGGAAACTCTATGAATCTATGTAGACATCACATAAAACTGTTAATTTATAGTTTTTGTTGACGAGATTGCAAAACAGCGGCAAAATTAAGAATACAAAATCTGGCTAAGAATCTTTAAAAAAAAAGCTATTGAGTGACCATTATCACACAGTCTTGGATAATGAGCTAATTGGTTCGTTTAGTCTCATGTTTAGTAATGTATATAATTCATACAATATACATACTTAATAATTTTCATCCTTCTAGGTCATGTGATAAAATGATGCAAGTACATTCCATAGATTTTTGAAGAACTTTATGATGACTAAGTCTTCCATCTGATATAATTTCCCTTGGGGTTAATCTGATAATAATGTGCAATATCCAGTGGCTCTACAATTCTGCTATATGTATTGCCAACATCTATCCACTTATTATGGGTTTGGAATTCACTTAGCAAATCGTTCTTTTCACACATTTCAATAATATTATCCCATAAGGAAACTAGCTTTACCCTACACAAACTAGCCCCGATATCCTTCATGAAAGATTCATAATATGTGATGCAATATTCTTTCTCACAAAGCTCTTTATAGCACTCAAGCTCTGCCCTAATATGTTGCTTCTTGCTTAATTTAATGGATATTGTTGCTGCCTTTCACACACCTGGGGGGGAACGTGGAAAAAATCTTCAAGCCACTCAGTGTGTCCTTGGGGGAAAGTCTCGAGTCAAGGCTGTCAAACTAGCAGTAAATAGTGCAATCCATGGGTGGAGTGGATTTTCCCTCTTCAAGGCCGATCCCTGAGAGGAAATGAAATGGTGCAGCCTTGCAATCAGCCATGTTAAACTTAATTAACAGGTCTGCAATATATTTTGACTAAGTCACCATTATCCCATTAAAATCTTGTGAGATTTCAAGCCCCATAAATTGCTTCAGAAGCCCCAAATCGCTCATTTCAAATGCATCATGAAGAGAAGTTTTTATGAAAGCAATCGAAGCAAGTGTGCTTCCTGTTATCAAAATATCATCAACATATAATACTATGATAAGAATATTACCATCATACTATTGCAAATATACGTTAGGATAAGATTTCCATCTCTAGATTTTTGTGGGAGCAGAAAGGCATCCATTTTGGCATACCAAGATCTTGGGCCCTGTTTCAACCCATATAATGATTTCTGCAACTTACATACCAAAGAAGGATATGATGTATACCCCTCAGGACGCTTCATGTATATTTCCTCATCCAGGTCTCCATGAAGAAAATAACTCTTGACATCCATGCGATGCACCTCCCAGTGCTTGGATGCGGTAATGGCCAAAACTAGCCTGATGGAGTCCATCTTTGCCAGTAGTGCAAAGGTATCATGATAGTCCACTCCTTGGAATTGGGAGAACCCTTTTGCTACCAGCCTTTCTTTGTACAGTTTGTGCCATCTGCACCAACCTTTTTCTGAAACACCCACTTGCATTGAACTAATTTCCTCCCATGTGGAAGAGAAACTAGCTCCCAAGTAGCATTTTTTCGAAGAGAATTAAACTCTTCGTCTGTAGCAGCTTGCCATCTCGGATATTTTCGAGCATGGTAGTAGGACTTAGGATCTGACCCAATCATTAAATAACAAGTCTCGGACAACAATGAATCATGACAAGAGAGATCAATGTAACACCCCGGTTTTGACCCCGATGCATTAAATATACGTGATATATATATATATATATATTGTAAATAATCATGGTGCGAAGCTAAGGAAAAATCCCCAACATCGATTGGGTTGTGTTATATTTTGGTGATTGGAATTATTACTGATGGTATATCGGGATATATGGCACAATATTAGTTGTGGCATCATGTAAAAATGCATTTTAATTAAATGAACCCCAACCAACTATGTCACTGCAACTATATTGAAAAGGGCATGATTTTCCTAAGGATAAGGGGGGGAAGAAACGTTAAACCTTGAGCCTATGGGAGAAGCCATGTGTCAACCACCCAGTTAAAACTCCTTTTTTTGTTAGTTGGGGGCAGTTAGTACTGGTAGTGGGGGGGTGGCAGGCTTGCCACATGCACACTCCACCAGCTATGGTCATTCCATTCACGTGGGAAGAGGAAAACAGCAGGGGATGCTTCCACTCTTCGACTCTCCCATTCCCCATCATTTTTGTTCATCCTCATGTAGACGGTTCTCTTGCCCACTCTCACGCAGATATGTTTTGCTCGGTTCACCTTCAGAGGCATAGGATTCTGCATCGTTTTACCCAGGCAGGGAACTGAGGAGCGGGCTTTCCATTGTCACCCATGATTTTTCCTATGTGGATCCATTCATGCTCGGGAGGCGGTGTGTATGTGTGTTTTTCCATACCGATTTTGGCTATGGGTGTAGGTTTCCTTGCTGATCGGTGGCCTTGTATGTTTTTCCTTCTGTACATGCTGGGAGGTTGTTTACTCTCCTTTGTGAACTATGTAATCTTCCAGTCACTTCATTATGAGCCCGAGGCTGTGGTTTCCCCACGTTGATCGTTGGCAGTGGCCTCATTCATGTTTTGAGCTGCTATAGGTTATTGTGGAGTCGTTTTGGCCACGATAGGGCCAAGAATGACTCAGGTGTTGATTTCCCCTGACAAAGTTGTAATTGCTGGTTTTGTTGCATGCACACAATGGTTGGTCTTCGAACTGTGTTGGAGTGGGATGAGGGCTTTGTTTGCTTGATAAACCTGGTGTGTTTGGAAGCCACACAAACAGAGCTAGAGGGCTGGATTTCTTCTCCACAACCCCTGAATAGCACTAGAAGGGAATTCAAGGCCTGAGGGATTATGCAGCAGAGAAGAGAGTGATTCCTTGTGTTGGGTGTGTGGGTATCTTGGAAGTCAGGTTAGTTCTGGTGTAGGTGTCCATAGCTATTCGATGAGCTCGCCAGCTTAGCATTTAGCCTTTCCCAGCTCCTTGATGGCCTGATAAACCCAACTGTGTTGGTTTGGCTATTTGTTTATCCTTGGATATGTGTAAGCCTGCTTGTTCCTTATTCCTTGGGGAATCATGCCCGGCTCGGGGGTGGCAGCGTTGCTGAGAGATTAAGGAGTATGCTGGCCTATGGTTAGGTAGAATGTTGCAGCGACGTAGCTGGTTGTGGGGCAAGTTCCTTATAAGATAAGTATTCTGACTAACTCATCTCTACATTTATATTATTGTTTAAATGGGTTATAATGATCTTGTTGCATGCATGAATGAATGTATATTTACTTACACTATGTATATGAATGATTATGCATCTTAGTATGTTGTATTTCCAAGCATTTCGGTTTTATATGTATGTACATGTTCATGGGGCGGTTTTCCCGGATGGTTAATGACTTGATAGCATCCTCTTCGCTTGTCAGAGGGTCGGGGATGTTACAATATGGTATCAGAGCTACAGGTTGCAGCATGGGACTCTATGGGCCATGAAGAACTAGTTAGCAGAGGAATGTTTCCTTCTGCCCAGAAGAAATCGGAATAAAATCGGTGAATGACAGGAAAATTCAAAAAATTTGTCTAAGTGCCTGAACCATTGCCTCATCGAAAGACTAAGTAGGAAGCTCTTCCGATGCAGTGGAGAGCTAGTCGGAAGGCCACCCGACAAAAGACAGTCGGAAGAAAAATTGCGAAATTTTTTCCAAGTGTTCGTCGACCATCAGTGAAGAATAGTGGTTGTGGGAGCCACAGTTTCGGTGGAGATCAGCTGAAGACCACTGAAATGCTGGGCCTTTTTAGTTGAAAGACCCTTTGAAACAGGCCATCAACGATCGACAAAGTTTAGTTGTTTGGATCGACGACAATTAGCTGATGGATCTGCCAACAGCCACGATGGAAAGAAGATAAAGAGAAAATTTTCTAAGTCATGAGACTATTGGCGATCAGCAAAGATCAGTGGATCGGATCGCCAATGATTAGATGATGGATTCATCGAAACATCACCGCCATTGGAGAAATTAGTTGTTCGGATCACCGAAACATCGGCGGAAAATAGTTGATGAGACCGCTGATACGTCGGAGAAGGTTAGTCGATTGGTCCGCCGAAGCGCCAAGAGAAATTAGTTGTTTTGTTCGTTGATGAACGTCGGAAAACATTAGTTGTTTATGAGCCCGCCATTGCGGCTGCCAACTGGACTATCATTCATATGGTTATAGCTTTCAACTACCAATCACCGACACATAGCACTTAGTGGTTCCACTTGCCGACGAGTGTTATGGTCCACGAAAAGTTGGATGGTTTCCCGCCATTACAGATGCCAATGGAACTATCCACCTAAGGGATAGTGCTTCCGATCGTCGATGATGCAGTGGTTAATTGTTTCGATCGTCGATGCAGTGTTATGGAGTTAGTTTCCTCACAGATGCCGTAGTGGGTAATGTTTTCGATCGCCGACACCTCCGAGGAAATCAGCTCATGAGGTCATCGATACACCATAGTCCTTGGCATTACCAGTAGTAGTCTGGAAGCTTAGATGACTGAAGATCCGATACAGTGGAAAATATTAGTTGTTAGGGATGCCGATGAGCGCCAGAGGAAAATTGTGGATTGGATCGCCGAAGTGTTGGAAATTTAGTGGGAAAGAGATCCGATTGGGAAGAAGGAAATTTTGGGTTTTTTCAGTGGAATTTCTCAGCGATTTTCAACTGTTTTTCAGTGGATTTTTTTTCAGCAGATTGTCAGTGGATTACAGGGCTGAAAAGGAAGAAAATTCTGTGTCTGAGCAAAATTGTTATTTTATGATTTTTCCAAGAAAAGGTAAGTAGTTTTGAATTATATCAATGTATGCACCTAACAATTGTGTTACTAACACGTTTGCAGAATCATAGTCACCTTCAAGGGCAGTATTTCAAGTGGTGCAGTTTGGTAAGTAGGTGGTGGTTCAGTTATGAGAACCCATGACGGATGTGATGCTCGAGATTCCTACAAGCATGTAGGAGATGCCATGGGGCAAAATTTCCGTAATGGAAATGATGACATAGAGTCTAATGGAAGGAGATTCCAAGAG
Organism: Pseudotsuga menziesii; assembly: GCA_001517045.1. Taxonomy (NCBI): domain Eukaryota; kingdom Viridiplantae; phylum Streptophyta; class Pinopsida; order Pinales; family Pinaceae; genus Pseudotsuga; species Pseudotsuga menziesii. Next base: position 37,152 of record LPNX010767721.1, read on the forward strand.
ACACCGTCATATGTTGTAGCCACCATGAGAAGCTTGATTAAATCCCAGGAAGAGCAGCATCAGTTGAATGCTGCTATGTTGTAGAGTTTGACAGACTTGCAAAGAAAGATAGACTCTGGATGGGGTATACCAAGACCGGAAGGCAGTAAGAGCAGTACTAGGAGAAGGAGAAGGACTTCTAGTGGATCATCTGACTCTGAAGAATCCAGTGGGGATACAAGCTCATCCTCTCGCAAAAGAAAAAGAAAGAGACACTAGAGGGATCACTCTCGGGATGAATTTAAGAAAGCTAAACCTCCTACATTTGATGGTGAGATAAAGACTAGACAAGAGGCTGAAGCTTGGATTCTTGGGATAAAGAATTACTTCCAAGTTCAGGACTATTCGGGAAACATGAAGGCAAGAGTTTCCATATTCAATCTAAATGGAAGAGCATCCATTTGGTGGGAACAATTCAAAAAAGTAAAGAGGATCAGTGAAAGGAGACTTAAGTGGAAACAGTTCAAGAAGTATTTCAAGCAGAAATACCTCTCTGACAGGTATTGCGATGATAAGATTAAGGAGTTCCATGAGCTGAAATTGGGACAGCAGACCATGGATGAATATGCAAATAAGTTCTTGGAATTGTTGAGGTATGTCCGGTACATTAGAGATGAAAAAGTGAAGTTCCAATGGTTTCTGAGTGGATTGCCTCAATCTTACAAATATAGAATTGAGTTTTACAAACCTAGAACTCTTGAAGAAGCAATCAGGAAGGATAAGTATTGCTATGAGCAAAGCAAAGGTAAACCTGATTACCATAAGGCATGGAAGGACAAGAAGAATGAGAAATTTGACCAAAGAAGGAAAGGTTTCAAACCTTCTAGATTCAGGAATCAGCAGAAGCAACCATCCCAAGCTGCAAGTAATCCAGTTGGAGTGACAGGAGAAAAGCCTAAAAATCCACAACAGAATAAAAGGTCACTCAAATGTTGGAAATGTGAAGGACCCCACCTGCACAGATATTGTCCACTAAAGAATGAGAATGCAAGACCAGCTTACAACATTCAAGAAGCAGTAACAGCGGGTCAAGTAGCAAGGGCAGTCCCTAGGATTTATGCAGCACTAGAGGGCCACCAGGAAGATCACCAGTCAACTGTGGTTGAAGTTGCAGGTAAGATTGTTGAGCAATCTGTTTCTATTTTGATTGAACCTGGTTCTACTCATAGTTACATCACTCCTAGAGTAGTGGAGATTTTTTCTTTTAAGAAAATAAAGCATAGAAAATATTGGTTAGTTCAACTAGCCACTGGGACTAAGAGGAAGGTTATTGAAGTGGTAGAGAAATATCCATTGGTCATGAATGGATTGATCACTTGTGTAGATCTGAATGTTCTACCACTTGGTTCCTATGATGTTCTCATTGGGATGGATTGGTTAGAAGCTCACAGAGTAAAGCTTGATTGTTATAACAAGACTTTCGAATGCATGGATGAAGAAGGAAACCCAGTAGTTGCGGTGGGTATTCCAAAGGTGATTTCAGTAAGACAGATTTCAGCAATGCAGTTGAAGAAGTTCTGTAGGAAAGGTTGCTAGTTGTATGTTGCTCATATTTTGGAGCCAACAGGAGATGAAACTCCTATGTTGGAGGACTACCAGGTGTTACAGGAATTTGAGGATGTGTTTCCTGATGAGATTACAGGGCTTCCTCCAAAGAGGGACATTGATTTCACAATTGAACTTGTGCTAGGAGCAACACTAGTGTCCAAGACACCCTACAGGATGACTACTCCGGAGATGCTAGAGTTGAAGATCCAAGTGCAAGAATTGTTGGAAAGGAAGTATATCTAGCCAATTGTGTCTCCTTGGGAAGCACCAGTTCTTTTCGTAAAGAAGAAAGATGGTACACTCAGGTTATGTATTGATTACAGACAGTTGAACAAGGTTATTGTAAAGAATAAGTATCCTTTGCCTAGGATTGATGACCTCTTTGATCAAATGAGAGGAGCAAAGGTATTTTCCAAGACTGACTTGAGTTTTGGTTACCATCAGGTGAGAATCAAGGATGAAGACATTCATAGGACAACCTTCAGAACAAGGTATGGACATTATGAGTTTGTAGTGGTACCATTTGGCCTCACAAATGCACCAACTACATTTATGTGCCTTATGAATAGTGTCTTCAGCAGATATTTGGACAAGTTTGTTCTTGTTTTCCTTGATGACATTCTTGTTTATTCTAAGAATGAGGAGGGGCATGAAGAGCATTTGAGGTTGACATTGCAGTTTCTCAGGGAGCATCAGCTGTATGCAAAGCTGAGCAAGTGTGACTTCTATAGAGATAGAATTCAGTATTTGGGTCACATTATCTCTGAGGAGGGTATATCTATGGACCCTGAAAAGATTGAAGCCATTATGAATTGGCCTACTCTAAGAATTGTGACAGATGTAAGATCTTTTATGGGACTTGCAGGATACTACAGGAAATTCATTGAGGGATTCTCCAAAGTTGCACATGCCATCACTTCTTTACAAAAGAAGGGGATAAAGTTCGAATGGACATCGAGGTGTGAAGAAAGCTTCTAGTAGTTGAAGAATCTTCTCACCAGTGCACCAGTATTAAAAGTTGTAGATCCGAAGAAATATTTCATGGTGTGCACTGATGCATGCGGACAAGGGCTTGGAGGACTCCTTATGCAAGACAACCACGTGATATGTTATGAGTCAAGAAAGTTGAAGGAGCATGAGAAGAACTATGCCACTCATGATCTAGAGTTTGCAGCCATAGTACATGCTCTCAAGATGTGGAGGCACTACTTGATGGGTAGAATATTTGAGCTTAGGACAGACCATTGTGGTATGAAGTATCTATTTGATCAGCCTACTTTGAATGCTAGGCAAACAAGATGGCTGGAGTTTTTATGTGAGTTTGATTTTGAAATCAAGCATATAAAGGGAAAAGAAAGTAAGTTAGTTGATGCACTCAACAGAAAGGTGCAGGAAATGCATTTGGAATCTCTTAGTATTTCCCAGTCAAATTTGAGGCAACAGATTGTTAATTGTACTGCCAGGGATGAATTGTATGAGCTGGTAAAAGACAAATTGCAGTAGCAAAGTCTTGGGAAGGGGTATGAGGGATATAAATTGGAAGAAGATGGACTTCTTACTTATAAAGGTAGAATTTATATTCCAAATGTAGCAGAGTTGAGGAGAGTTGTTATGGATG
>LPNX010767721.1:41436-92404 GCA_001517045.1 Pseudotsuga menziesii
CCTGGGATGTGATTCAGGTGGAACGCGAGGGAGAGTTCCAAATCAAGCCAATGCGCATCCTCGACATGAAGGTCACAATGCTCCGGAACCGAGCCATAGGGTAGGTAAAGGTGCAATGGGAGCACTACGGACCTGAAGAGGCTACGTGGGAGCTGTAGGATGCCATGTGATTGGCACATCCATTTATGTTCAATTCTGTGGAACACTGAGGCGACACCAGTGTAGCATTTTGTTCAAATTTTGTAAAGCACTGAGGACAGTGCTATTGAAGGAGGAGGGGAATGTAACACCCCAATTTTGACCCTGATGCATTAAATATACGTGATATATATATATATATATATATATATATATATATATATATTGTAAATAATCATGGTGTGGATCTAAGNCCACCATCGATTGGGTTGTGTTATGTTTCGGTGATTGGAATTATTGCTGATGGTATATCAATATATACGGCGCATATTAGTTGTGGCATCATGTAAAAATGCATTTTAATTAAATGAACCCCAACCAGCTATGTCACTCCAACTATATTGAAAAGGGCATAATTTTCCTAAGGATAACGGGGGGAAGAAACGTTAAACCTTGAGCCTGTGGGAGAAGCCATGTGTCAACCACCCAGTTAAAACTCATTTTTTTGTTAGTTGGGGGTAGTTAGTGCTGGTAGTGGGGGGGTGGCAAGCTTTCCACACGCACACTCCACCAGTTGGGTCATTCCATTCATGTGGAAAAAGGAAAACAACAGGGGACACTTCCACTCTTCGACTCTCCCATTCCCCATCATTTCTGTTAATCATCACACAGACGGTTCTCTTTCCCACTCTCATGCAGAGATGTTTTGCTCGGTTCACCTTTAGAGACATAGGATTCTGCACCGTTTTACCCAGTTAGCGAACTGAGGGGCGGGCTTTCCATTTTCACCTGCGATTTTTCTTGTGCAGATCCATTCACGCTCAAGAGGCGGTGTGTATGTGTGTTTTTCCATACAGATTTCGGCTGTGGGTGTAGGATTCCTTGCCGATAGGTGGTCTTGTATGTTTTTCCTCCTGTACATGCTGGGAGGTTGTTTACTCTCCTTTGTGAACTGTGTAATATTCCAGTCACTTCATTGTGAGCCCGAGGCTATGGTTTCCCCACGTTGATCGTTGGAAGTGGCCTCATTCATGTTTTGAGCTGCTGTAGGTTATTGTGGAGTCATTTTGGCCACGATAGGGCCAAGAACGACTGAGGTGTTGATTTCCCCTGTCAAAGCTGTAATTGTTAGTTTTGTTGCATGCACGTAGTGGTTGGTCTTCAGATTGTGTTGGAGTGGGATGAGGGCTTAGTTTGCTTGATAAACCTGGTGTGTTTGGAAGCCACACAGATAGAGCTAGAGGGTTGGCTTCTTCTCCACAACCCCTGAATAGCACTGGAAGGGAAGTCAAGGCCTGAGGGACTGTGCAGTAGAGAAGGGATTTATTCCTTGTGTTGGGTTTGTGGGTGTCTTGGAAGTCAGGTTAGTTCTGGTGTAGGTGTCCATAGCTCTTTGATGAGCTCACCAGCTTAGCATTTATCCTTTCCCAGCTCCTTGATGGCCTGATAAACAAAACTATGTTAGTTTGGTTGTTTTTTTATCCTTGGCTATGTGTAATCCTACTTGTTCCTTATTCCTTGGGGAATCATGCCCGGCTCAGGGGTGGCAGCGTTGTTGAGAGATTAAGGAGCATGCCGGCCTATGGTTGGGTGGAACGTTGCAGTGACGCAGCCGGTTGTGGGGTAAGTTCCTTATAAGATAAGTATTTTGAATAACTCATCTCTGCATTTATATTACTATTTAAATGGATTATAATGATCATGTTGCATGCCTGAATGAATGTATATTTACTTCCACTATGTATATGAATGATTATGCATCTTAGTATGTTGTATTTCCAAGCATTTCGGTTTTATATGTATGTACATGTTCATGGGTTGGTTTTCCCACATGGTTAATGAATTGATAGCGTCCTCTTCGCTGGTTGGAGGGTCAGGGACATTACAATCAATACCTACTCTTTGAAAATCAGTCCGGGTTCTTCTTGGATAAGCAATATTTCTAATGTTTGTACCGGCGGAAGAGAGTGTCTTTTTTACCCAAGTTGGGAGATGAGTTTTTACTTCAAAATATGATTATGAACCTGATATTTTTTTCTCACTAATGTTAGATATCAGATCTTCCATATCATAGCCTTCACTCCCACTTTCATCACCCAAATGATCAGCAAAACAAGAGGGAATTTCAGCAGAATTTTCTTTAACAGTTCTACCTCTTGGAGAGGTTCTTCGAATCAGATACTTATTTCAATGAAAATTTGTTTGGTTCTGATATTCAGAAGTTTGAATCCCTTAGATTCTTTTGGATATACAATGAACAAACATTCAATACTTTGTTGTTGCAAAGATTTCCTCTTGTCATGCGGAATTCGAGCCCATGCAGTGGACCCAAAAACCTTGAAATTTGACACATCCGGCTTGTGTCCAAAATAGGCTTCGAAAGGAGTCTTTCCTTTCACGAAAGAGTGAGGTACTCTATTCTAAATGTGTGTAGAAACATTCATGGCCTCATCCAATATGTTTTCAGCTAAACCTTTGGCTTCCAGCATGCAGGTAGTCATCTCTTTGAGGGCTTGGTTTTTCCTTTCCACAACACCATTTTGTTGTGGTGTGTAGGGAATGGAGTGTTGGATTTGGATCCCACTGTCTGCACATATTTGCAACAATTTAGAACTAATATACTCCCCTCCATTATCATATCTAAGATATTTTATCTTTCTCCCAGAGGCATTCTCAACCAGTGCTTTGAACTCAATGAATCTTTCCAAAACTTCATATTTTTTATTTAGAAAGAAAACCCAAGTGTATCTGGAGAAATCATCAATGAAGGTAATTACGTACCATGAACCACTCATGGATGTAGTAGGAATGGGTCCGCTGATATCAGAATGAATCAGCCCCAAAATACGTTTTGCACAGCTTGCCTTTCCCCAATCAAACTTGTGCTCAGGGTGTTTGCCGACAATAGAGCCTTTGCAAATTCTACTAGAAGTTTTGATGGTTGGGAGGCCTTCAACAATGGAATTTTTCTAAATTTGTTGCAAGTATTCGAAGTTAAAATGACCAAATATCTCATGCCATAGTCTAATGACCTCATTCTCATGAGTTAGAAGAGCGGTGGGCTTTGCATCTGCAACAAACTAGGAAAACTCATAGGCCTTAGCATAATGTTTTTCTATGCCTTTTGCAACAAGTTTCCTGGATGCAATCTCAGTGATTTCAACATCATTTGAGCTGAAAGTAACTCTCTTGGGCACTCCGGTATGAGTCATTTGATATACACTCAAAATACTAGAGGCCAAGGAGGGAACATACATAACATCAAAAAAGATGCTATGTTCAAGTTTTAAGGTACCTTTGCCTTTTGAAATGATCTGAGAATCATCTCCCATGTGGATAGGAATTCTTTTTTCGGTTTCCAAGGATGAGAAAGAATCTCTGCTTGCCATCATGTGATTTGAAGCTCCAGAGTCTATGAGGAGAGCTTTGGGCTTCGAGGTGTTTTCCATGAGAGCATGTCCTCTTTCTTGCTGGGTATCCCGATCTTGATTATCTCTCTTTCGAAGACTCTCCAGAAGATTGATATTGTTTCTCTCAAGGATAGAAGTCATCTCATCAAGTTTCTTCTTCATGTAGGCATGTTCAGGGTGAAATCCCTTCCTGCAATAAAAACACTTGACTTTCTCTTTGCCTTGGTTTCCTTTGTTCTTGTGTTTCTTTGAGCCGGAAGACTCTTCTTGCTGCTAGTTCTTTTCTTCAGGATTTGGAGCATCAAATTTAGCCTTTTGATTCTTCTACTTTCCTTTACCCTTCGAATATTTTGGCCCCGAAAGAAAATAGTGCTTGATATTTTGAAGATCTCTTGTTCACCATCTGTACAAGCTTGTCATGCTCGTTTGTGAGGGACTTAATGAAGGCATCAAGAGAAGGCATTTTCCAATTTGGGATTGTTAGCTTCCCAGTATGGAATGTTGAAACAAAGACTGAATAATTCGAACCAAGTTTTGAGAGGATAGCTAGGATGAGCTGATCATCATCCTTCTCAACCGTGCACTGCTTTAACTGGAGCACCAAGTGCTTGAATTTTGTGAAAAAATCATTCATAGTTTCGAAGCTGTCTGTATTCAGGCAAATCAGCTCATTCTCTAGCTGATAGATCCATAGATCATCTTGTTTATCAAACAAGGAAGGGAGCTGATCCCAAATCTCCTTCGGAGTCTTCAATCCTGTGATGTGGAAAAGAATATATTTGGAGATAGACAAACATAAGAAACCATAAGCTTCACCCAGCTTATTCCAGTATTTTATCTTCTCAGCAGCAACATTTGGCTCTGTTTTTGTGTTCATTGTGACCCGGTAGAGCCCTTTTAAACGGAGTTGAATCTCCATGTCATCCTTCCATTGGTGGTAATTGAAAGGAGTAAGAGGATTCAGAGTAGAAGCCATGGAGATGAGGTAGCGAATGTAGTGAAGGACTTGTAAAAAAATGCAATCAACACAAAAAGGGCACTGTAAGGTCAAACAACCTACACATTTTAGGTTTTCATCACACCCAGCTTAATTGATCAAGCAAGCTTGATCAACAATTCCTTTGCTTAGGACTTATGTGGTAAACCTTCAGCTTCTAATGCAGTGCTGGAATTTTTGAGATTTTTGCTCAATTTTGCATGCTAGATCCATAAAAAATCATGTTTTATGAAGAAAGAGCTTTGTCCCGCCATGGATCTGATACCATATTAAATTCTGTTACAGCAATCTTGAGACAAAGCACAGACTTGGAAGAGATTCAAGACAATTTAGGCATGAAATGACATAACAGTACTGCAATAGGAGGTTGCAGTTTTATATGATCAAAATAGGAATGAAAATCAATAATACACTGTCATGCAAACTTGCATGGAATGGAGACAATTCGAATTCACCAAAGGTCATTCGAATTGAATGGATGGGTGTAGCTTAACTGTCTGTTAGCCGCACTGAACACAATAGTTAACCACCAATCTAGCCATGATTGACTCTAACTGAGTCCTAACTGAATCGAAATGCAATAAATGACCAAGTCTAACTGAATTTAACTCAAGTACATGTCACTGCATGTCGATCAGAAGGTGGTAGTGCATCACTAACTCCAGTCAGCTCCGATGAAGTGAACTAAATTGATATTGGTCATCAGAAGTTGTTGGAGGCGCATAACTCACTCCAGTTCACCCAAATCAGCCCAAAATAGACAATGACATGAGGGAGGCACCTTTACAACTTAGGTTAACTAATTTTTAGGTGAAACAACATTCAATTAACTATTTGGTGCACTTATGACACTCAGATCACCCCATAATTTCTCCCTGATTGAAGGAGGAAGCCTAGTTAGACTCCCTGATTGAAGGAGAAGGGTTAGTTGGCCTCCTTGATTGAAGGAGGGCATGGGTGTGCTCATGCTGATGTCATGGTGTACTGATGATGATGCCAATTGAGTCAATAAACTTAGGATAGTGGCTAATTAGGAAAAAATTGACCAAAATAGGTGTGTGGGTTAGATAATGACTCCAACATAGGTCACTAAGACAACCAGGTCTTCAAGCATGCTAGAACTCACCACTCCCTCTTTCTAGGGACCTCGTTCTAGATCACACCAAGTCTCTCTCTGAAGTACTCGATCTTCACTCTGACTAGCGGTTTGGTCAACACATTGGAAATATGCTCATTCGTCGCCACGTACTAGAGATTCATTGCTCCTCTCTGCACCAAATCTCAGATATAGTGGAATTTGATCTCGATATGCTTTGACTTGTCATGGAACATCGGGTTCTCCGACAACTTCACACAACTCTATTTCTCGGACTCTAGTTCCTTCAGGTTCTTCAACCTCCTCAATAGGTAGTTTTCTGGACCTCGAGTATGTTGAGTCTTCATCAAATGTCATGTATTTGTTGATGTTGATCTTCTTAAATCCTAGGAATTATATTCGATAGGCATTTGAAGTTTCATTGTATCCTACAAATATTCCTTTCCTCCCAGAGATCGAGCTTGGCCCTCTTTTCCTTTGGAATGTGTATGTACACTAGGAAACCAAATATTCTAAGATGGTTGACTTCTGGTTTCTCTCCTGAGAAAGCCTCTTCAAGCATCTTGTTGTCGAGTACTCAATGAGGAGTACGATTATATACATACACAATTGTCCTTATTGCTTCTGTCGAATGGTGCATTAGAATATCTTGGTCATGTAGTATTGCTTTTGGTGCTTCCATTATAATTATGTTCTTTTGTTCCGCAACGCCATTCTATTGAGGATTGTATGGAGTGCTCAACTCCCCCTTAATACCAAATTCATTGTATAGTTCCTTGAATTCTTCTGAGGTGAACTGTCCACCATTATCTGATCGCAGAGTATTGATATTCCTTTCAATGTGGTTCTCGACCAAGGATTTGAATTCCTTGAACTTGTTGAAGACTTCATTTTTCCTTTTCAATAAATATATCCAAGTTTTACATGAGAAATCATCTATAAAGGAAACATAGTATACATAACTGCTTAGTGAGTTGGATGACATGGGCCCACACACATATGAGTGTACTATCTCCAATATTGCTTTTGCTTTACTTTCAGTGTTGGGAAATATCTTCTTAGCATTCTTTCCTTGTGCACATCCTTTGCAAACGTCTTCATGTTTTTCCTAGATTTTTGGAAGTCTTGAAACTACTTTGCTTACAATTAGTAGTGCTCTGTAGTGCACATGTGAAAACCTTCAATGCCATAGTTCACTTGGTTCTATCGATTCATGAACTAATTCGTGTTCAAGTTGTCCCTTTAACTTGTACAAACCTCCCTCTTTCTCTTTAATTGTCGTTGCATCATCGTTTGTCTTTCCTTTTGGCCACATTAGTATTTGGCCATCAACAAATGCAACCCATATCCCTTTGCATCTAGTACAAAGATGGAGAGAAGATTCTTCTTCAATCCTGGAACATATAGCATGTCTTTAATCTTCAAATATTTTTCGGAATCTAGCTTGTATGAAGCTTCTCCACTTCCTTTTATGGGGTATTGATAATCATCCCCAAGTTTCACCATGTGAGGTGATTCATGCTCAGATAGATTGACAAATGATTCTTTGTATCCCATCATATTTTTTGATTCCCCACTATCCACAACCCAATCATTGCTTCCATGTGAGATAGTGCCCGTGAGTGCTGAGATTAGGACATACTCTTCATCACATGAAGAATCATCTCTTTCTTTTTTGAATCTTTTATTTGTAGGTTCATCATCTTCGACGGTGTGAGCATGATGTCTTTTATTGTTGGACTTCTTGTTGAAAGAGTATTTGTTCCTAGGACAATCTCTAGAGTAATGTCCCTTCTCATCACAAGCGTTGCATTGAATATTGGAAGCATCTTTTCTGGACTTCTTTTGTCTTTTATGATGATGGTCCTTCCTGTTGTTGTGATGGTGGTTCTTGTTCTTTCTTCTGGTGTGACATGTGAGAGATTGATCTTTAGTTTATCCCATCTTCTCTTCTCTTTTTATGAGTCGAGATTCTTATTATGTGCATTCTTCCCAGAGTTTATTGAAAGAGATAAGCTTCCTTCTTACACATATTCCTTGAATGAATGAATCCCATGATCTTGGGAGACCATTCAAGGTGGTCATAACAATCTCTCCTTATTCTACATTCTCTTCTACTGCTTCAAGTTTTTCCTTGATTTGAGCAACCCTTGTGAAGTAGTACTCAATGGTATCTGAGTTTTGTATCTTGACATTATTTAGCTGGTTCCTTAATGTCAGGCTTCTGATTGATGTTCTTTCCTTCAAACAACTTCATCAAAGCATCGAACACTTCCTTACGTGTTTTCAAGGATGAAACATGGGGGATGAGGTGATCCTTGATAGAATCTGCAATGATCCTCTTGGCGTTAACCACATTATTCTTATGAAAAACCTTAGCCTCATCTCCCTTTGGATCTGGAACTTCCTTACTGATATACTGATCCAAATCATTTGTACTTCCATGCTTGAAATTTATTAGCTCCCCCAAGCTTATCATCAAGATGGGTGTGATGATTCATTTTGAAATGAGAACCTCAAATGGAAATAACAAAGATATAGATCTTACCATTTTGAGGTGCCAAACCCGATTCCAGAGTTGGTTGACCTAAGGCCTTGTTAGAGAAACCCTATTTTTTCAAACTTAGAGTTTTGGAATTCTGTCTGGATAGAAAGATGCACCTCCTTGAGGCGAGTTGCTCAGTAAGGTTCTTTTCTGAAATTTGAGGTGTGAAGCCTTCGAAACTTGATGCCCTAGTTTCTCCCGGCACCAGTGTCTAGGTCAAAAATGAAACTTCTTCAATTTTGATTATGCTTCCACGAAAAGATGCGCCCTCCTAGGGCAAGTTAGCCTAGCCCTATTTTCTTGATGATCTGTGGAGAGAAGACGTTGAACTAATAAGCCCTAGTTTCCACTGCTGCATAGTGCCTTCTTTCAGAGAGGCTCTGGTACTATGTTAGTTTTTCTAGTCTTTTTCAAATTGCATAGGATCTTTATCTGAAAGAATACCAAGCACAAAAAATATCCAAGATACACAAGACACTAAGATTTTCCTCTGGGAAACCATAAAGGAGAAAACCTCGCAAACTTCCCCATAATTGTTCCGTCACTAAGACAATATCTCAAGATGTAACAAACCAAGCATAAGAAGTATTCTACAAATATCTCTCTCCTCCTTGGATTTCTCTCTCTCCTCATGCGAACTTGAGTGAGTGAGTGTGTGTCTAAATGAGGGAGGGTGCCTCCCTATTTATACACATCAAGTGACTGACCTTCTAACTTGACTGGGCCAACCTCTTACCCTTACAGGGATGAATTTACCTAGGGAGAATCCAAAAATACATTTCATTATATTAAACTGGGGACTACTACCCTAAATTACAACAAAGTTTCTACCTCAAGGACCATAAACAATAAAGACATCCCAAAAGGAGGGAAACACATATTCGATGGGGGTACAACAACATACAATGATAATATACATCAGAATATCTTTTGAAGTTGCAAATACAACAACACAAAACATATTTCACAAGGACTAAATTCCCACCTAAGGTTAACCATTTGAAACACCAACAATTGATTTTCATATCCACCTTGCACAAAAGCCACTACCAATCAACTTTGAAGTAGTAATTTGGCTTGAGAAGATAGCCCAGATACTTCATACCGCTTTCAATGGGTTCCAGATTAGGAAGGAAATAGTTATGAATCAGAACAACCTCATCCCCATTCACATTCTGATGGTAAACACAAATTTTGTGCAAGCTCATTTCCATACCTAAGGCCAGGCAAAATACCTTTAAAATTTGATGAAAAGAAGCTGATTCCATTGTCGTGCCTTCACCAAAAAGTAAGACATCATCAATGAAAAGGAGATGTGATATGGAATGAGAAGAAGTGACTTTGATTCCAACTAATTTGCCATCCAACTTAGCCTTTGAAATCATTCTACTTAACCCTTCAATGATCAGGAGAAACAACAAAGGAGACAAGGGACAACCCTGCCTCAGCCCTCGAGAACCACTGAAAAAATAAGATGGGGTACCATTAATCAACACAACAAATCTAGCAAACAAAACAGGGCACTATCCACTCCATGGCGTCAAAGGGAAGCCCGATCTGTGGAAGTATTAGCTTTAAGAGGAACCAATCAACCTGATCATAGGCTTTGGTGAGATCCATTTTGAGAACCATAACTTTCGAATTCCCGATTTTAATAGAGTGTAGGATTTCCTGCGCCACTCCAATGGCATCCATAATATTACGGTTTGATAAGAATTTGAACTACTCCAGAGAAATGGAACTAGACAATATCAGCTTCAACTTGATCTAATTTATGATGAGCTTTGAAATGATTATATAAATAAAATTGTACAAAGATATCGGTTGATAATCGTTAAAATACTATGGCTTCGAGTTTTTATGAATAAGAGCCAAGTAAGTGTAATTTAAACACCTGAAACAACACCCTTTGACCTGGATTCTTCAACTATGTCTAATAGCTCCCTTCCCACTACATAAAAAAATAAAGTGAAGAACTCCGCAGGCCATCTGTTTGGCCCAGGCCTTTTGTCCTTGGCCATCGACTTCAAAGTAGTTTCAACTTCACTTAGATAGATGTCTTTCCCCATCATAGCACCTCTTCCTCGCTGAAAAATATGGGGAAGTGTTGTAAGACTTCTGTATGAGATTTTGTATTGGATGGGTCGGGGCCTTGAAAATATGCCCAAAATTGATGGTGTCCCCCATTAAATGTTTCAAGGCCCAAATATTTTGATATTCTTACGATGACTAGCAAACTTGTGAAAAAAATTTGAGTTACAATCCCCCTATTTAATCCACACAGCATTGCTTCTCAAGCGCTAAGATTCTACCTCTATCTTCATAATCTTGCACTTCCTGCTCTCCAGCTGAGTTAAAGACTCTTTTTCCTCTTTTGAAAAGACACCAGACACATTCTCCCTCAATAAAACATATATCTTTTCCTCAACCTGTAAAAGTGCATCCTTAAGGCTGAGCTTTTTCTTCCTTTCCCATTCTATCACCTCTCGTCCCAACTTATCAAGTTTCTTCACAAGATGGAACATAACAGAGCCCCAAGGAGTCGGCTGAAAAGAAATCCAAAAGCCTTTTACAAGCTTAAAAAAATCAACATCTTCCAACCAAACATGGTTGAATTTAAAAGGGTAGCCCTGCTTTCTTTTTTCGAAATCCATATGCAAAACAATAGGAATATGGTCCAACACACCCGAATTATAAGGCCAAGATCGATATCTAGGAATAATTTTAGACAAATCTTCAGACATAAAGAACCGATCTAACCTCTTCGAGACAAGTGAATATATTGTCCTTCCATTAAGCCAGGTCAGGACTAGAGGAGAAGGTGCTACATCAATAAGATTTTTATCCTGGAAGAATTGACGAAGAGAGAGAGCGAGGGGGGGGGAGGGGATATGATTTGGAGCTACCCTAGAGAGAGGGGGGATATGATTTGGAGCTGCCCTAGATTTCACTCACATCCAATTTCATATTAAGGTCACCCCCTAAAATAAGGTAGGGCATCTTCAGGATTTCCTCCATTACCCTCAATTCCCAAAAGGCCCACCTATTAACATAAGGACCCTAACAGTTGAGGATTGAAATATGTTCCTCTAATCCCCTGATCTTTCCTTACAAAAAGATATGCTTCTTCATGTCTATTTATGCACTCTAAATAAACTTAGATGTAATATTATTTTTAGTGTTATTTGCAAAGTGGCATTTTTTTCTATCTCTAGTGGTTTAACCAAGCCATGACATCTTTATACCACCCCAGTTTTAGAGGGAGGTGGTTTTGGCTAGAATTCAAAGCAATTTTAAGAAGTCTTGGTCTCCCATGTCTTGTGCTTGTATATTAGGTACCTAGCCATAACCATGCTCTCTATGGGGACAACCCCACTTCTTTGAGGAGAATAGTAAAGGGCATGTTGTTTTTAAGGTTATAAGTTATAAAACATTTATGGATTTGCTTATTTTTTTCTCGAAGATTCTCTAGAGATACCGCAACCCCAAACTTCACAGTCATAGAAGATTTCGAGAGTGAATGTTTCAAAAAGGAACTTCTTTTTATCCCACATCACAAGGTTTGTTGAATTCTAGTTGTTTTCAAGACCAAATTAAGCTTTCCACCCTCCATTTATCATTTTCTCAATCCTATAGTTCTAAATGAGTTTGTGATGGATATCAATTCCCAGGTATTTGTGAGAAGTCACTTCCTCCAAGTTTCTATTATCATAAGCAAATTAGGGTAAGTGACCTTCTTGGATGTGATATTCATAACCATTTTTTTACGGTGTTAATATTGATCCTCATATTAGAGCATAAATCCTTGAGAATTATTGATTACCTATCAAGATCAAAGGAACACCTTGTCATAAGATCAATATCATCAACATAGAAAAGAAAGACGATGACTAACAATGTCATCATCATAGAGAAGAAGGATGATGACTATTCCTGCTAAGGTTGTGCTAACACAACTTGCTTCCTCTAAACAATTTCCACCTTATCAATATAAATGCCGAAAAAGATAGGGGAGAGGGGACAACCTTGCTTAACTCTAATACTATAACTAATATCTTCCCACCACCCCTCTAAGCTCTTGAATTTGACAATTAATAACTATGTTTATTATACAATATTAAATGTATTTATTTATTTATATAATATATTCATGAAAAAAATATGATTAGTCATTTACGAGACAATGTTGAAATAATTTGTACAAATAATTTTTTTTAAATTTCAAAATACTTAAATAAAAAAATTGAGAAAGCTCTAACTAAATAATTCATTAAATTTTGAGATAAATAACCTCCTATAAAGTTTCTTCACCACTTTCATGAATAAATTCATAAAATAATGAAATTCATTTAATAAAATAATTTAAAAAATCATCTTTTTGTTGTGGATACACCGTATGAACGACTATCACACTTCACAGACACGCGATCCTACGGCAGAGCTGGGATGCATGGAGTACATGACGCCACGTGGCAATGAAAAAATGTGGGAGTATATTCTTGTTGTAATTACTATGGATATATTTGTTTTAATTCATATCCATAATAATATTAATCCAATCAAAGACTTTCATCCAATAAAATTTTAACATGTATTAATATATTTTATTAAATAATTACAATTAAATAAAATATTTCAGTCTAACATTATAGATTTCAAATATGTTCAATGTAATTGTGCAAATTAATGAAGAAGAGAGGAACATATAGTATCTGCCGTATGCATGGACTAAAAACATGAGGTGAGAACGACATAAAGTTTCGAGGATGTTTGTTTTGGGATTTAATGCGATAAGCATGATAAGTATAATTTTAATTAAAAATTAAATTTTAATAGACATTATCTTATTGAAATATGTTTGTTATTATTTTAAATGAGAGCATTTTATTTTATTTTTATTTTTATTTAATTTTTTTATTAATTAAAAGATCGGAAAAAAATAATACAATTGTAAATATAGTAGTTGAGATTGCACAATATAAATATAGTAAAGGTATTTGATAAACTTAAATCCATTTAAAAGTCACAAGTTATAGATAATTATACATGAAAAGCAATCTATTAATTTACATCTACTTATGTAGTTTGTAGATAACTTTTTATCATAAAAACGAAAACTATATACAGGAGGGATGCTAGTGGTGTCCCCCCTCCATTTGGCCGCATGTAAGTCCATGTAGAGAGCATGTGATGGTGTACAACAACTATTCAACTGGTAGTGCCACGTCCATTGGTAGGTGTGTGCTTTTACTTGTTTTGAGTTTCATGTTCCCCTTATCTTCTTTTGCAACTACTTCAACAACTAGTGCATTATTGTAATACCCCGGTTTCAACCCCAATTACATTAAATTATATATGATGTAAATAGCATTAATAAATCATGGTGTGGAGCTCAAGGCAAAGGCCCTGCCATGGATTTAGTGTTTTAAGTTTTGACAATTAAAATTGATGCCGATGGTTATCGTGCTAGATGATGGCACAGTATAATTTTCTACATCATGTAACTATAGAATTAATAAAAATACCCACAACTAGCTATGTCAATGCAACATTAAAGAGACGGGGGCATGATTTCACAAGGAATGGGGAGGGAAAATATTCAAACCCTTGAGCCAATAGGGTAAAGCCAAATGTCAAAGGGAGAACCCATCAAACTCTCACTACCCATTTTATCTTTTGTGCCCAATCATCTATTTCTGCCAAAAATTGGTTGAGGAAGTTATTTCCTTGGGATGGGAAAGGTATGGAAGTCAAATTCGAATTGGGAAGACCACCCATTTTGGAAAAAACGTGTTTTGGATTATTGGGCAAGTAAGAGCTCAGAAACACATACCTCACCCATCATTCACCCACGTCTCTCATTCCTCACCCAATCTCATTAACGCCCGGGCTCTCTCATGCAGTTGAAGGTGGCTGAGCTCTCTCCTTCAAGTTTTCTGTAGTTTTTCCATTTGTCTCCATGGCTGGGAAGTCATTTTTGGGTTGCTGAGTGCAGGTGCAGCAGGGATCCACATTTTTGGTGTTTGTTGGGGTCGTATTTGCTCTCGTAATGCCCATAGGCGTTTTCGAAATTCAGATTCATGATTTGGGGGTTTTAAGAGGTCGTGTTTGTCATCCTCACACAGCTGGAGCTTGTTGTGCATTTACCCCCGTGTTTTTCGGTTGTTTCCTCATTTTCTCCATGCCCAGAAACTTGTTTTTGTAAAGCTCAGTGGCTGGGAAGGTAGACCCACGATTTGGGTGTGAATAGAGTTCATTTTTTCCTCTGTGAAGCCATCAAACGTTTCCTGAAACAATTGGGTCATTGGGTCATTTTTCCCCATTTTCCATTTTCGATTTTGGTTCCCAAGAAGTTTCTGTCCCTACCCAGAACTTGTATTTTTCTATGAAGTGCATCCTTGTGTTGGCTTGGCTGAGTAAGCCCAAGGAACCCATATGTTAGTGGGATCACTGTGTTTGGATGTGATTATTGGCTTGACTATGGGTGTATGGTATTGATGTGTGTAAGTTTGTGTTCCCTAGTTCCTTGTGGAAATCATGCCCAGCTCGGGGGTGGCAGTGGTGCTGAGAGATTGAGGAGCACACTGGCCTATGGTTGGGTGGAACGTTGCAGCAACATAGCTAGTTGCAGGAAAACTTCTTCTCAAGATAAGTATTTTCTTTTATTTAACCTCTGCAATGTATTTGTTTATAAATTATTATGAACATGACGAATGCTTGAAAGAATGATTTGCTTCCGATGTATATTAATGCATATGTGTATGTATTTTATGTTCAAAGCATGGAATGCTTGAATGTGTTGACTGTATTTCGCTTCCGTTGTATTTTAATGAATTATCCATCAACATATGCATTTTGGTTTATGTACATGGGGATAGATTGCCCAATCTGATAGAGCAGCAACAGTGTTGGTTGCATCCTTTCCATCGAGTAGAGGGGAGGGGACGTGACGATGTGGTATCGGAGCACTGGTTGCAGCATTGGGCCTCAATGGGCCAAGATGAACAGTTGAGCAGTTGGCAAAGGATGGATTACCCTCTGTTGAGCATTGGCCAGCGGAAAAATTTCTAGAAATTTTTCTAAGTGCTGGAAATTTTCTATGTCGGCTCAATTTGTTAACTTCCTCCAATACATGTCGGCTGAACTGGCTGAGTTGCGCAGATGGCGTCAACATGAAAGGCTGAGTTGAGCCAACAAGAATGGGAATTAGAGAATTTTTTTCAAAAAAATTCTCTAAGTATTGACTGTGTCGGCTGAGTTAGCCGAGTTGAGCCGACACATGTCGGGTGAGTTAGCTGAGTCGAGCCGATGAAGATCGCAGTGACCGTGTCGGTTATGTTAGCTGAGTTAAGCCGACGAAGAGAAAGACAGAAAATTTTCAGAAAATTTTCTAAGTGTTTTGAAAAATTGCATGTCGACTCAGTTGGCCGAGTTCCGCTAATTCATGTCGGCTGAACTACCTGAGTTAGGCCGATGGCATCATCATGAAAGGCTAAGATGAGCCAACGAGAAGAAGGAAGGGAAAGAAGATTTACAGACAATTTTCTAAGGGTTCGAAGTTGTAGTGTTAGCTGAGTTTTTCAAGTTTCGTTGATACATGTCGATTGATTTGTGTTGATGTGTGTCGGGTGAACTCGGCGAGTTTCGTCGATACATCTCGACAAGGGTTGCCAAGATCGCCTGTTGAAAGAAACTGGTAAGTTTTTCGAGGAAGAAAAACAGAAAAATTTTCAAAAATTTCCAACATTTTTTCTAAGTATGGACATGTTGGCAAAACTTGGGGAGTTTTTCCAATGCATGTCGGATGAACTCAGTAAGTTTTTGTTGATGCGTGTCAGGAGAAAAAGATGAGTTTCGTTGATAAAGAGAGAAAAAAATTTGAAATTTTTTCTAAGTGTCAAAAATTTCATGTCGGCAAGAAAAGGTGAGTTTTTGTCAATGCATGTCAGGTGAACTCAGTGAGTTTTGCCGACACATTGGAAAAGTTTCATGAGTTAAGTCGATCGGAAGAAAATGGCGAGTTTTGTCGATCTATCGGAAGCAAAATTGGATTTTTTCTGACACATTAGAAATATTGGGGAGTTTTTCCAATTAGAAGAAAAGGGTGAGTTTTTCCGACACATCGAAAGGAAAACCCGAGTTTCGTCGATCGGAGGAAAAACAGAAAATTCGCCGAAATAGAGAATTTCAAGCCAGTTTTCGGCAAGGTTTTCAGTGGGAATTATAGGTGCCGAAAGGTGAGAAATGGCAGTGAACTTATGCACCAGACTGCACGAAAATGAAATATTTACAACAAAAAAATGAGGACACTGCCCTCGACCTCCCCTACAGTGGCAAGGGGGCAAGCCCCCTTGACCCCCGTCATCCCTCTCAAACAATCGTTATTGCAGAAAGAAAACTGCATTAAGGAGTGCTAATTAGTAGAATTTCTAAACTTAGCCAACTCGATGAAATGCACCTTGACCGTATATATGGATTCTACTATGATCTTGACCATTCATGCCTGCAAGAAGCAAATGGTAAGTAATTTTTGAATTTTTGAGATTGTCTAACAAATGATGTTGTTAACACATTTTGCAGAGTCATGTGCAAATTGGAAAGTTGGTCTTGGTATGACCAAGAAGGTCAAAGAATATTAATGCCAAGAAGGTTAACAACATGAATGATGCACAGGATCCTTGTGGACACGGGGAGTTTGCTATGGGGGAAAAGCCAAGAGATCCAGAAGAGAACAGAAAGCCACTCCAATGTTGGAGATGTGGAGGACCCCATTTGTGTAGGAGTTGTCCACATGGGGAAGGGTATGTAATGCCATCTTACAATATCCAAGAAAATGAAACTGAAGCTGTTGGGAAGAGGGAACAAGAGATTTCCCCAGATGTTGCAGCTAACATAAGAAGCCTGAGGGTAGAGTTGTAGGGTTGCAAAGAAGAAAATAAAGGGTTGGTCAAGGCTTTGGTAGAGCGAAACTAGTTGACTACAACCAAAGGCATATATCCAAAGGCAGATAAAATATGGGCATCAGTTAACAGAGATAGAAGGGAGTAGAAGAAATTCCCACAAGAAGAATGAGCAGCTTAACCCAAGGAAGAAAGGTTTTAAACATTCTCACCTCCTAAAGCAGCAAAGGCAGCCATCACAAGCTATAATTGATCCAGCCAGTGTGATGAGGGAAAATCCAAAGAAACCACTCAAATGTTGAGGATGTGAAGGACTCCATCTGCGTAGAATTGTCCACTTGAGAATGGGAATGCAGGCCAAGTCCCCAACACCCAAGAAGCTGAAATTGTGGGTCAGGAAGTAGGGACCATTCCTAAAAATTTGTGCAGTGTTAGAAGACCACTAGGCAAGTCATAACTCAACTGTGGTAGAAGTTGAGGGTGATATTGCTGAACAGACTATTTATGTTTTGATTGACCCTGGATCGACTCACAGCTATATCACCCCTGGACTTGTTGAGATGTGTACTTTGAAGAATTAAAAGCATAGAATACCATGGTTAGTCCGACTAGCCACTGGAACCAAGAAGAAGGTTAGTGAGGTGGTAAGGAAATGTCCATTGGTCATGGATGGGTTAATCACTTGTGCAGATCTGAATGTGCTGCCACTTGGGTCCTATGATATACTCAATGGAAAGAATTGGTTGGAAGCACATAGAAAAAAGCTTGATTATTACAACAAGACCTTTGAGTGCCTAAATGAAGAAGGGAAACTCAAGGTGGTGGAAGGCATTCAAAAATTGATCTCTGGAAGGAAGTCTTCAGCAATGCAAATGAAGAAGTTCCATGGGAAAGGTTGCAGGGTGTATGCAGCTCATGTTTTGGAGGCAATAGAGAATGATACTCCTAGGTTGGAGGGATTTCATATGTTACAGGAATTCGGGAATGCTTTTCTTGATGAAATTCCAGGGCTTCCTCCAAATAAGGACATTAATTTTACCTTTGAGCTTGTGCCTAGAGAAGCACCAATGTCCCATACACCCTATAGGATGAGCATACCAGAAATTCCAGAGGTGAAGATGCAGCTGCAAGATTTTTTGGAAAATAAGTACATCAAACTAAGTGTGTCTCCTTGGGGAGCACCATTCCTAATTGTGAAAGAGAAAGATGGTACACGCAAGTTACGTATTGATTATGGATAGTTGAACAAAGTCATTGTGAAGAAAAAGTATCCTTTTCCTAGGATTGATGACCTCTTTGATCAAATGAGAGGAGAAAAGGTATTTTCCAAGATTGACTTAAGGTCTGGTTACCAGCAGGTAAGAATCAAGGATGAAGATATTCATAAGTCAGCCTTTAGAACAAGGTATGGACCTTATGAGTTTGTAGTGGTACCATTTGGTTTCGTAAATGCACCAGCTACGTCTATTTGCCTCAGGAATAATGTTTTCAGCGGGTACTTGGACAAGTACTTGTTCTCCTTGATGGCATTCTTGCTTATTCAAAGGATGAGGAAGAACATGTGGAACAATTGAGGCTTATTTTGAAATTTCTCAGGAAGCATCAACTGTATGCAAAGTTGAGCAACTATGACTTCTATGAAGATAGAATTCATTATTTGGGTCAAATTATTTCATATAAAGGAATATATGTAGAACCTGAAAAGATTGAGTCCATGATGAGTTGGCCTGATCCAAGGAAGTTAATAGATGTAAGATCTTTTGTGGGACTTGCAGGATATTTTGCAGGTAAATTTAAGTCTGTGTATAGGCTGAGGAAGCCTGCATGTGATCTTGTAGTTCCATAAGGAAATGGCCCTTCCTGAAGAATGCAGGTAGAATGGCCTAAGCAGAGAAGTTTGGTTGTACCCATTGAAACCAAGGCAGGAAACTGCCATGTGCTATGAGAAGGATCTCATTACTGAAATCTAACTTTTGAACATAATAGAATCTAAATTTCAGATTTCAAATTTTGTTGTTAATTACTAATTGAATGTTATTAACTGTTTGGTTGATCCAAAATAGTGTCAAGATGACATGTTGTATGTGAATGTCCAGGTTTTGGGAAGCATGTGTAAGTAAGGGATGAGTACTCCCCACTTGCAAAAGCCAAACAATATGAGGATGACCTCATGGTTGCAAAAATCTTATTTTCTGTGGGAAACATAATTGTGAATTCTAATTTTGATTTGACTATCAATGTTATTGATCATTTGATAATTGGAAATTTATCTGTGCATGAAATAGATTTGATAATCTATGATTGAAATTTTTATGATGACATCTCATGTGAACTGCATGCTAGTATGTAATACAAGTGAGATGATGGTGGTCCACCCTTGGAGTACATAGCTTCTCGGGAGGATGTGTTTGAGAAAGATGGCTCCTCTAGAAGGATGCACTTGGGTACATAGATTCACCCCCATGTTAGCTAGGCACCGGTATGCATCACTGGGGATGCCCAGGGTGTAAGAAATCCAGTTAGACTTCTCTCCGCACACATTCATGTCGTAAGGAGAGTGGGGGCTCCTTGAAGAGAATAACCCCTAGGTATTATGATGTCCGGAAGGGAAGCGCCTGAGCATTGGTAAGCACTTGGAGGAGGTGCTAGGCCCTTAAGCCAGAGCTGTCATTAAGCACCCAAGGAGGTGTTAGGCTCTCAAGCAAGGCTGACCAAATCTTGGTTGAGAGAATCTATATAGATAAGTATTTGATTTACTTAGCAATTTTTTGTTGATTTCTATAAATACATATACGCATATGATGCGACCATGATTTTGGAAAATCTTGTTAAAGGTTGCATCTTACAGGAATGAATCTAACAAGTGAGTTGATTCATTTTGATGTCTAGAAAGGAAGTTCCTGAGCATTGGTGAGCACTTGGAGGAGGTGCTAGGCCCTTAAGCAGAGCTGCCATTGAGCATCCAAAGAGGTGTTAGGCTTTGGAGCAGGGCTAACCAAGATCTCGGTCAAGAGATGCTTTATATATAAGTATTTGGTTTACTTATCAATATTTTGTTTTTGACTGATTTTCTGTAAATACACATGAGCATATGATGCAGCCATGGTTTTGAAAATCTTGTTATAGATTACATCTTATAGAATGAATCTGACATGTGAATTAATTCATTGTGGTGTCCGAAAAGGAGGCACCGAGCTTGGTTGGCACGTAGATAAAGTGTTAGGCTCTGAAGCAGAGTTGTTAGATCTTGGTTGAGAGATATTTTTAGGTAATCTGAGGCTAGGAGAAACTTGGATACCTTTTAATGTACACCCTTGCGTGGGATGGGGCAGGGTTTTTGGTTGCCATGGTTGTATAAATCCAAGTAGGATACCTATGGAGCCAGAAGAAGATACTTATGCAGATAAGTATTTGGTTCATTTGGCAACTTCTTGTTTATTTTATATAGATATACATGTGCCTGTGATTCATCTATGATTTTGGAAAATCTTGTGAATACTAACATGATAATTGACTCATTGCTTAGCTGAAGGAAAGGATTCTCCGAGACCCAGAAAAAGATCATGTGGTGTGTGTTGATGGATGCAATCAAGGACTTGGAGGAGTTCGTACGTAAGAAAACTGTGTAGTGGGACCAAGGAGGAGCTCTAGATCATGTAATTGGGTTGGTAAAGGTGCAGAGGAAGCACTACGGTCCCGAATAGGCTACATGGGAGCTTGAGAATGCCATGCTATTGGCACATCCATTTTTGTTCAATTTTGCAAAGTACTGAGCTAGTGCCAGTGTATCATTTTGGTCAACGTTGTAAAGCACTGAGGACAGTGTTGTTGTAAGGGGGAGGGGAATGTAATAGCCCAATTTTGACTGCACTTGCATTAAATTATATATGATGTAAATAGTGTTACTAAATCATGGCGTGGAGCTCAAGGCAAAGGCCCTACAATGGATTTAGTGTTTTATGTTTCGACAATTAAAATCAATGCCAGTGGTTATCATGCTAGCCGATGGCACAATATAATTTTCTACATCATGTAACTATGCAATTAATAAAAATACCCACAACTAGCTATGTCAATGCAACATTAAAGAGATGGGGGCATGATTTCACAAGGAACAGGGAGGGAAAATACTCAAACCCTTGAGCCAATAAGGTAAAGCCAAATGTCAAAGGGAGAACCCATCAAACTCTCAACTACCCATTTTATCTTTTGTGCCCAATCATTTATTTCTGCCAAAAATTGGTTGAGGAAGTTATTTCCTTGGGACGGGAAAGGTATGGAGGTCAAATTCGAACTGGGAAGACCACTCATTTTGGAAATTACATGTTTTGGCTTATTGGGCAAGTAAGAGCCCATAAATTCATACCTCACCCATCATTCACCCACGTCTTTCATTCCTCACCCATTCTCATTCTCGTTCGGGCTCTCTCTCACACAGCCGAAGGTGGCTAAGCTCTCACCTTCATGTTTTCTGCAGTTTTTCCATTATTCTCCATGGTTGGGAAGTCGATTTTGGGTTGTTGAGTGCATGTGCAGCAGGGATCCATGTTTTTGGTGTTTTTTGGGGTTGTATTCGCTCTTGTAATGCCCATAGGCATTTTCAAAATTCAAATTCACGATTTGGGGGTTTTAAGAGGTCGTGTTTGTCTTCCTCACACATCTGGAGCTTGTTGTGCATTTACCCCCACGTTTTTCTATTGTTTCCTCATTTTCTCCATGCCTAAAAACTCATTTTTGTAAATCTCAGTGGCCGGGAAGGTAGACCCACCATTTGGGTGTGAATAGAGGTTTTTTTGCCTCTGTGAAGCCATCAAATGTTTCCCGAAATGATTGGATTACTTGGGTCATTTTTCCCCATTTTCCATTTTCGATTTTGGTTCCTAGGACATTTTTGTCCCTACCCAGAACTTGTATTTTGCTGTGAAGTGCATCCTTGTGTTGGCTTGGATGAGTAAGTCCAAGGAACCCATCTGTTAGTGGGCTAACTGTGTTTGGATGTGATTATTGGCTTGATTGTGGGTGTATGGTCTTGTTGTGTGTAAGTTTGTGTTCTCTATTTCCTTGTGGAAATCATGCCCGGCTCGAGGGTGGAAGTGGTGCTGAGAGATTGAGGAGCACACTGGCCTATGGTTGGGTGGAACGTTGCAGCAACATAGCTAGTTGCAGGGAAACTTCTTCTCAAGATAAGTATTTTCTTGTGTTTAACCTCTGCAATGTATTTTTTTATAAATTATTATGAACATGACGAAATATTGAATGAATGCTTTGCTTCTGATGTATATTAATGCATATGTTATGTATTTTATGTTCAAAACATGGAATGCTTGAATGTGTTGAATGTATTTTGCTTATGTTGTATTTTAATGAATTATACATCAGCATATGTATTTTGGTTTATGTACATGGGGATAGATTGCCCAATCTAATAGAGCAACAACAATGTTGGTTGCGTCCACTCCGTCAAGTAGAG
Source organism: Pseudotsuga menziesii (assembly GCA_001517045.1). Classification (NCBI taxonomy): domain Eukaryota; kingdom Viridiplantae; phylum Streptophyta; class Pinopsida; order Pinales; family Pinaceae; genus Pseudotsuga; species Pseudotsuga menziesii. The sequence continues at coordinate 63,993 of LPNX010767721.1, forward strand.
GGGAGGGGATGTGACAATTATTTCTCGGTACCTATGTGCAGGCATTCCACCACCCTAGTCATGGTCTGACCCTTCTCCTTTGGTTGCGTTAGTAGGTTTTTTTACCACTGGTTTCTTGGTCCGCTTTCCCTATAGTTCCACTCCAATAATGGTGCATGACATTTCACCTATTTGATTGAACATGTTGCTTGGCAGTTGCTCGCCATAGGGTCTTCTGGTTCTTAGATGGACATATTACATGCTCTGTTGCATTCATTGGGTGCACTCAACATTCTTTGTACTTGTTGTTTTCTCCATTGTTTTTTTTATATGGTAAGCCAATTTTAAGGTCAGTAGTTTTGTGTTTCTGTTATGTTTTTGCCTAATCTTTTTTTGACAATGTTTCTTGGTTTTTTTAGGTTCCACTACTAGGTATGGATTTGAGAAGTTGAAGAGGACTAAGCCACTATGTAGTGTAGGGCATATGGCTTGAAGTTTCTTTGGTAGTATTTCATTCCTACTACTTTTTTGGTTGTGTTTATCAACACATTAAACCTCCAAATGGAAATTTGTATGAGTGATTTGGTATGTGGATTGTGAGTTTTTTTTATTAGTATTTCATATGTGGGTTTTTTTCTCATCAATTTTCTCCCATGGGTTTGAAATACCTTCTGCTCTCTACTAATGGATAGAGCATGATGTCTTGACATTGTAAGAATGATGGGTTTGTAATGGCATTTAGCATTGTCATAATATAAATGGGATTTTCTTATGGATATTTATGTTGTGGGTTTTGTTCTTGTGGGATTGAAATACCTCTTATTGTCTACTACTGTATACAAGATACTAATCAATTATATACTAGGGAAAATCCCTTGACTGGCATGTAATTCTACTTATATATAACCTAGAGCATTGACAAAATGAAGGAACTTAGAAGGGGACCTCTTTATGGTATGCTTGATTGAACCTACTTTATGATTAAAGTGTAGTTTGAAATGTTATGGCATATGGGAAAATTTAATTTTGAAATACAAGAAAAGAGTGTTTCAATCCTTAGTTAATGTATTTCCTTGTAAGCAATGTCCACTCCTGTAAATGTTTATGATGGGAGAGCATTCTCAAGGTGAATCCCTCTATTCGGTGCAATTCATTATTTTTAGATTGTATTATCCATTATTTGGTAACACATTTACAGACTATTGTATAATTTAAGGATGTTCTCTATTAGGACTTTCTCCTAGGGTTCCTTGTCGGCAAGCTTTGTACCTCCACAAATGGTCCTTTCTTATTATGTTGGCCATGATGTATGTGTTTTTTTATTTCTATAAGATATTGTAGGATATGGTTAATAGGGATGTATGATATGGGTACTCATATGATATAATTCTTTTATTAGTGAAACACATCAAATTCTTTTATGTTGAGAGAGGGATTTGCTATGATATGATAATAATAAAAATTCCCTTCATCTGCAACAAAAAAAATGTCAACAATAACTATGGATAAATGATAATACTAATTATAATCAAACAAAGAAAACATTTAGAATATCAAGAACAAAGAACGTACTTTTCTCAGTGCCAGTAATCTTGCGGCTCTTTCCAAATTTTGTCATCTAGGGCCCTTAATTAAATGACTTGATTTAGTGTCAATGTTCTCACTTTGAGGGTGGTTTTTTGGCTCCAACATCTTATAAATATCTAGAAATTCAATAACTTTTGAATCCATATTCTCTTTGAATACCCTTTCAAATATGGACAATGATGGAATTGGTCTTGTGACTTTGAATCTTCAAAATCATGAGGATGTCTAGTCTTTGCACCATGGAATATAACATGGGAGGTAGCTTCCTGAAGAGAAGCCATTGAGAGAAAGATATTGATGTTTCATAAATATATATTTAATGAATACAAAGACCCGTGAATCATAAAATATTCCAAACAAATCCAGTGACAAAGAAAATTGACTAACTCCTATTTGGTCCATTACAAGGACCTACCATCTTTTGTTTTTTGTATCATTGTTTGCCAATAGACAACTCCCTTCTTTTTACAGCTTAAAATCTCTACTTTGTAATGTGAAGCTAGCACCTAAAGAATATGCTTTATATTCTCCTCGAATAAAGTATATTCCTTATTTATTTTGAGCAAAAAGAAAAGACACTTTAAGCTTTCACAACCAATTATTAACTCAACTTTTCCATACTTAAATTAATAGTTCATATCCATTTACAAAAAAATTACTATGGAAACAAGAATAGATGTGTGATAATTGACCCATTCTCCTTTAGCTTCCAATATTAGTAGCATATGGCATGTTCATTATGGGTAAGGATTCCTCTGGTCCCTTCTTTATTTGCAAACTCGCACACAACAAGAAGGTGACATAATGTTAGTGTAAACCCGACCCCAAAAACATCATTAGGGTCTGAATACTTTCGAGATTCTAACAAGCAGTACTGGTTATAGGTTAAGAACAATGGAATATTTTTATTCTAAGATTTAGGATAACATGTCAACAAGCTAAACTAATTAAAACAATCAGTCATTTAGGAAGACAACCCTTCCAATACAAGTCTATATCCTTACATATATGTGATGTAATGTGATAAAGGATGAATAAAAATAATTTAGTAATCCTTTTAACATGTAAATTTATTTCATAATCACATCTATGGGATTCCACCCATAGCCATTTAACCAACTATTAAATCATATTTACATATTTTCACAAAGACTCCACTTACAATAGTATACAATCAACATTCCAACATTCCAAGGAGGTGAAATTACAACACATAAATATACCAGATTTATAATACTAAATCTTAGTCATCCATCAGATCTGACCCAGAACAACCATATGGGTTTTCCAAATACCAGACCCTCTAATGATCATAAATACATAAGCAATATAGCTTCTAGTACCGTAAGTAAATCAACATCTTACAATTCTTTATAGCAGATTAATAACACTAATGTAAATAAGGTTTTACCACTTTAATAATAGCCATTAATCCCATGGAAGATGTGATATGGTACATCCATACACGACCATATCGACTATCCAAAAATCAGACACTAACAACTACCATAAATCATACATTCTAGCATCTAACAACTGGATTAATATATTCACATACCTACTACGTGAGCTACCAATTTAACAACATCAAACTTATCCATTAAATCATTATGCAACATAATATAGCCCATATATATCAGAATCCACGGGTGCATGTGCATCAATAACATAGTAAATTAATCATCAATAATACTTATCTTTTATACATAGTGAAACTAGCATCAACAGGTAAACATTCCTCCCAGCCTTAGACACTATCAAGCCAATACTACTTGAGAAGGTCACCCCCGAGTTGAGGTTATGGATCCACATGCTAAGGAAATCTCTGTTTCCAATTCGATCTCTAAGGATAATACTCATGCCCACAACTTGAGAGTCACAATTGGGATTTCTTCCATAGGATTTTCCCCCTCTCCACCTACTTACCCCTCCATCGCACTACCAGGTGAAAGGGTAATCTCTTCACCTTCTAGGTCTATTGATACATCGCCATTCACCATTAGGATTTATGTGTAGGTCCAGGAAGGAGAAAAATGGTGGACACCACAGAACTATACCACGCCCAATATTAGCTCAACTAATAGTTTTGAGAAGCCACAACTCAATTCCTCACCACCTACTTACTCTTCCACCCCACTACCAGTGCAATGGTAATTCCTTCACCTCTTAGGTCCCTCAGGACATCACCATTAAAAATCAGTATTTATTTCCAGGTCCAAGATAGAGACAAGGAGTGGTCACCAAGGAACTATACTAGAGTTGATTAAGATTACTCCAAATATGACAAATATCCCCTTGTTCCAAGCACACAGTTCACACACATAATAGAGAATACGCGGATTCCGAGGCTCACAAGCTTACCCAACTCTCAACAATCATGGCATAACAATTTTTCCTCCCCTCAATGAATGAAGGAATGAATGAATAGAATAGAAGCAATTCAATTTCCCTCTCCTCGGGTATTCAAATTAAAGGGAGAGAAGTCTCTCCACTATAACACTAAACTCTCCTCATAGGATCTCCATTCACCTGCAAGACAAATTGGTGCAATTCCGTGCACAATACCATATCACTTCCTCCTTTGGCATCCACATTCTAGTTAGAGTAACCCTCTTCTCTCACCAACAAACTCAACAATATAAGAATGAATGACCTCCAGATCAATTTGAATCCTTTTAGACCAAATTTGATTTGACTCTAAGGGATTGACTATAGACCATTGAGAAGCAACTCCAACTCACCGAGGACTCTCAAAACCCATTGAATGAACCATTCGAGTTCTCCATAGAGTAACTTGAATCCACTGAGACCGACTCTAAACCGGTGAAAAAACACTCCTAGTCACTGGATAATTCGACTTTGTCAAAATTGATTTAAACCCATCATACAGTGACTCTAATTTACCCATAAATTACTCCCCATGCATGAAGGTGACTCATATTTTACCTACTAACTCGAATTTCCCCAAATTCACTCCCATGCATTCAAGATAATTCAAATTGACCAAAAAATGCTCAAATTAACTGAGGATGAGTTGAATTCATCTCATTAATTGAATACTACTAACTTTAGACACTGATTAACTGAGGACAACTCTAATTAACCAAATTGAATTTAGTTGGCTATCAGTTACTCCAGTTCACTAGAGTTACTGGGTGCATGGGTGGATGTGCATCGTTGCATGGGCGCATGTGCATGCAAAGAATCAATTAGCTATAATAGGACCTCCATAGTCTAATAAAATCAAAATTAGGAAGGATAGAGTACTATTAGGAAGGCCAACAACTCCTATTCCCCCAAACCCCCTTGCATGTGGAATCTAAGACCACCATCCATGTTTGTTTTCCATGTTGAGCTATTATTTAATTATAGGTAAATAATAATAAAAATTACCATTGTCCATAGTCCAAGCACCTAATGCCACCAAATAATCAAATAATAACATTACATGTGCTCAGGGCTTACTATTGAGGCATTACAATAGTGTGTCTTGAAGGTGACAATCCATGAAGAAAACAACTCACCTCCAACTTCCTTGATGTGTGTGATGTATTAAAAAATTCAATGAACTTTGTCTCATAACTACTATGTATTCATTATAATTGATCCTTACTTTAGATCATATAGTTATTACCCTTCACTTGATAGTAGTGATTAGAAATATATAGTATTGATAGTAGTGATTTGGTTCTTTTCATCTTAAAATTTCATAATTATTTGAATAAACCTTTCATATGTTGGTCATTTGTGAAGTATTTATTCTTTCATATGACTACTGATCTTCCATTTCTACATATTCAACATTCATTTATTCATTATCTACATCATGGGGTTCATTCATATTAGCGTCTCAAACTTCAAATACTACCCCAAAGGCTTTGAGTTATAGCAATAAATTTATAAAACATAAAAGGTATATTTCAAGTAGCCAATGCTATAATTGTATTTTTATTTGAAAAAACTATCCAACAATTTTTAGTTTTCCAAAATCAACAATTGTTGTCCAAAATTGACCTAGTATTTAATAGATGTCAAGTCCCTTATGGCTTGGGACTGAATACATAATAACCAGGTCTTTAGATTGAATTCAATCTAAAGCTAGAGCAAGAACCAATAAATTCCCATGTAACAAAATCCACATTACATGTGGTCAGGATAAACATATAACAAATCTATGGCTTAGGGGGCTCAAGTATCCTTATTTCCCAAGATTGTTGAGTTTCCTACATTTGCTTCAGCCAAGTAGGTTGGGTTTCCCAAGTTTGCTTAATCATAATGGGTTGAGTTAATTCCCACATTTACCTAAGGTCATTTTGTTGCTTACATCCAAGTAGGAATTGAAAAACCATAGTTTTGACTTGTGCTCAATACCCCTAGATTAATTGGAGGTGTTGGAAAAGCATATTACTTATTGGCCCATGCACTGGTATGAATAAAGGGGGGAGGTAGACCAACCAACTGATATTGAGGGATATGGATGTTTGTAAGGTATTGGAAGAATAACGTATTGTCTGCAATTTGATCCAATAAGTTTGACATCATCATCCTCTACTCGATTGTGTTTGCATTCTTTTTCACCTCCTCTATCCTCCCTTGAACATTTTGAAGTGTCTATTGTGCCTTTGTTTGTTCATTTTCCTTCCTTGTCAATTGTTTTTAGTGCTATTTTTCTTACCTTTCTTTTTGTCTTTGAAACCTTTCCTACCTTCGATGTTTTGTTTCAACAACCCTTGATGCCTTCTTCTCCTTTTCTAAATCCTTCTTCTTTCATTTTAATTCATGCATCTCATTTTTCTTTTGTCTAGTCTCAACCAATAGTTTGATATATCACCTGAAGTGAATAATTATGAACTCGTACTTAGTTGAAGATAGTTTTTTGTTCATGTCGGTCTTTGCATTACCACTCTTTCCATTGGTATCCTTAGGGACTGGCCCAATATTGGTGTGGTACTTGCTTGAATGTGAGGATACGCTACAAGCAATGCTTCCTCTACATTGTCTTCTTCACCCAACCCTTCATTGTCTACGATATGTTATTCTACACCACCATCATCCACATAATAATGGACAACTTCATTGTTCAATATACTTGGTAACGAAGGCATGTTAAGTCTTTCATCATTGGTGTTGGTGACAATATGTTTGTTCATATTCATCATGGATTCCACTAACAACTCGGGCTGTGATACTTGGCTTAGCAATGTCAATTAGTCATTATTGATTCCTAGATCTTGACCACCATGAATCACATTCAGATCAACGTTGCTACTTTGAATATGCTTTGTGGAATTTGTTTATGTATTATATGATCCAACAACTTCCATGTTCTCATCATCTAGTTCATGAATATGCTCTATAGAATATGTATGTGTTTCATATGATCCAAGAACTTCCATGTTCTCTTTAGTTGGTTCATGATCATATTGAGTAGTGCGGGTATGTTCGTCATCAACACCCAATGACTGGCAATGTCCTTGAGATAAGGATAACATGTTGTCTGTGGCATCTGCATCTTCTTGGCCATGTACATCAAAGGCTCGGCTACATGCAGTATCATGGAGAAGAGCATCAAAATTAAGTGGCCATATTCTATCCTACCTAAATCCAACCTTGATATTTGGGGGTGTGAGAGCCTTTTTAAAAGATTTACTTGCAAGATCAGCTAATTCAAACCTTTTTACCTCTTTTCCTATGTTATTTTCCATCCATGATTATCTATAAGACTTAAAGTAACACCTCAAGAGCCCAAACACACTCACATCGAGAGGTTGCACCTTTTGAGTAGTATGTGTAGGCAATGTCAACAAGTCAATGCCAAGCCTATTTGCATCCTCAATGGTTTGTACAACTATGTGGTTTCCAAGGACATAAAAAATCAACTAGTGTCTATTTTCATGTTAGACACCACAAGGTACGGATATTACAAAGTGACAAATCCAATTCAAAAATAATTCTTTAGTCATCCATGCATGGGAAAGTGCAACCATGTATGCTCCTGGTTCATTTTTTTGGATATACTTTTTTAGTTGATGTTTTTCCTTTAACAAATAAAACCCAAGTATTGATGCACCAATTGCATTTACACAACACATACTACTTATCCACTCATTACTCTTAGGCATAATTGTGTTGAGAGGCACTCTACAGCCCAGTATGGGGAGATCTTGTAACGTTACTAACATTTGTAACATGTCAACAAAAAATAATAGTGATAGTGAATATTATGGGAGAGATTTTGTAACACAATAAAAAATAATATCACTTTTGTAAAGTTATTTTTATTAATAAAAAAAAAATTCTAATAGGCCAAAATAAATGTCGGCCACAAAAACAATCTAATATGGGGGATATGTTGTAATCTTCCTACAAGTAAAAATTTAATTATCCATAAAAAAAATATGCGGGTCAAGAAAAAAGCACAAAATTGAATTATTCGCAAAAAAATGTTGGCCTTGTACATGGTTTTAAAACCATGTGCAAGGCATTCTAAACAGTCCATGGTTTTATTATACATGGTTTAGGAGGCTTTGCACATGGTTTTTAAACCATGTGCAAGGCCTCCTCAATAACCCATGGTTTTATTGTACATGGTTTAGGAGGGCCTTGCAAATGGTTTTAAGCCCATGTGCAAGGCCTCCTAAACAACCCATGATTGTAGGAGGGCCTTGCATANATTTTTTGGCACATTCCTTCTCTCTCTCATGGAAATTACTCAGATGCCACAATTCCTTCCTGCTTGTAAACCATTTTCATCACATATATATGTTTTGGACTATATGAATGTTTCTCATATACAATGGATAGAGTGTCATAAAATTTGGACACAACTGTAGGGTTTAGTGCTAAATCTCCATATCTATTAAGGCCCTCTACTATCCACAACAAAAGATCTGTGTGTTTTTTCTTAAACCCCAACCACCATGATTTCCCAGGAAATACATATTTTAACGGATTTGACCTCCCTTGATAGATTTGAGCAATAATGGATTTTAATTGTATCAACTCCATCCCATGGGCCAAATGAGCCATTTCCTTACAACAAACAACCACTTCTTCCTTTTCTTGTTCAATCAACACTATAAGAGGTCATTTTCGCTTTGTATGAGTGAGTCCATTTATCAAATAATGCAATGATGTTGATGCAATCCCATGTTTCTTGGCAGCTTCTCTAATAGAATATCCATTGAAATATACATCATCAATTACTGTTAGCATATCCTCTTGTGTCCATGCTATGATTACACTAATCTTCTTGGTTGAACTTGCATCTTGCACTCTGGTTGATGGTGGAACAACACCATTGGCGTCTACCTCGCTGTTCTCTTTAACATTCCTAGAAGCATTGTTGTTATCGACATCCTAAGTTATGTCCTCATTTGATGAAGTGCACTATAGCTAGGAATCCCTGGTCACTCACCTCTTTATCCTCCTTGTATGAGAAACACGATTAACTCTTGGCATGACTGTGAAAACCTAGACAATAATAACACATACATGTACTAAATTCACATGTTATTGGAAATATAAATTGTGATTGTTACTATTGTTGTCATTTTATTGTGGTTGTTACTATTGTTGTCATTTTATTGTGATTGTTGCTAATGTTTTCATTTTATTGTGATTGTTACTATTGGTATCAATACATTGTGATTGTTATTGTTGTTGTTATTTAGTTAAGCCTATGTCTATAGCTATTGTTGTCAATATAAGTATGGCCTTAGTCTTTACCATATTGGTTTTTCCATTTCCTAAGACACATTTGACAGAGAAGTGATGATCATCTACAAAATATAACAAGGAGAATTGCAAAATATAACAATATCTTCTTATTCCATGAAGGCCTCAATTCCCCTTTATGGCTCTCTCAAACAATCCCCGTGTCTTTGACTTTTGATCTCAAAGTGCCCAATCTAGACAATGCTATCATTTTATAACTTAATTAGATAATCCTAAATTAATTATACAATGCTAGCAACATATAGAACCTAGTCTTCAATGGAGGTTTAGTACACCACAATTTTGACGACCACCATTTAGCTTCATTCACCTACCCTTCTAAAAACATTGCAGGATATCCTAATTTCATAGTATATCTTCCACCAACAAGATTTTTAAAACGAACCAAGGCATCCTCCAAACTACTTTTGACAAAATTTGAGGCCAAGTTTTGGATATATCTATTTCATTGCATATATTTTCATAGTGTTCCTATATATTCATTACAAGTTGCCCAATTACAACACAATTTAGATATTTTTAATATTTTTGTATGGTTCAATGTCTTAAACTTGGAACATATACAACAAATACTAAAACATATACAACTAATAGACAAGGATACTCTAGCCTGAATTGAGTAATTTAAATTATATAAACATTGTTAATACTTAATTTGAAGACACACTCTGATGTACTTTTGACAATGTTACTAATCAATTTGAAATTCCAAAACAGTTGACAATGTAGCTAATGAGTTTGAAATTTCGAAACTTTTAACAATGTTGCTAGTCAGTTTGAAATTCTAAGATGCAAATATGGTAAATTGTAGGATGATTGATTCTTTTTTATAGATTTTTGTAGTTAGGTTTGATTGGTGAATGGCATTGGCATGGACTGCAAACTTGAATTTCTAAACCATTTTGTAGGATTCATTTGGGTATGGTCCAATTATTATGAAACTATCTTTGTTGAGTTGATTTGTGTCCTTCTAATCAGTTTAATGGTTGATTTGATTGATTTAATGGGTTGGGTGTCACATATTACATTGAGCGGGTTGAGTTGTTGATAATACATGCATATGAAGATGGTTTCCATAACCTTTGAAACTATGCAAGTGAGGATGTGTGTTGGGATCAATTGGGTTTCTAGTTGCATGAGTCTTCTCCATAGGTCAATTGTTGGGATTTAAGTGATACATAATATGTACTTGTAAATTGGGGAACATGGGATGTTTTAAGGTTCAATTTAATCTCTATGGAAAAACATACTTGGATGTTGAAAGGACAACATGGTTTGTAAGGAAGATTTGGAAATCATGTATAGTTGGAATTACAAAGACTATTTATGGACAGTTGTGGACCCAATCAACATATTGGTGGGTTTTGTACCTATTATGAATTATAATCGTGTAATTTAAATAAGTATTTTTTTTCTCATTTACCACGATTTTTGTTTTTCATCTTTTGGGTGGTTGACATGATGGGTTCATGACAACTACTAGTCCCTGCTCCACTATTGGCATCCCTTCCCTATGCTAGTTTAAAGCTTGATTATGGATAACCTTTAATTTTTTGTTATAATCATTCATACAATTTTATTTAGACCCTCAATGATATATTAAAGGGATAAATTGAACATATATATATTTTGTTGATGAACTTCAAGTTATCTAGTTATGATAAAATCTTCCATGGCTAGTTAACAAGATTTTTTGAAATCCTAGATAACTCTAACAGTTTGGAGGAATACAAGTTTTACCTGGTTAAATATATTACCTTATTACCTTGTTTAATATATTACTTTGACTCCTTAGGAGTATAAATTGACTATGGTAACTTCTAAAACCTATCATGGAACCTTTGTAGAATCATAGTGCAAAAGAGAGTGTATAGTACTATTTGTCCAATCCTTAGAAAATAAATGAAAAAGAAATGAGAAAAAACAAATAACCTATTATATGCACTACAATACAACCCTAAAACATTTATTTAGAAGCGCCAAATACAAACCTAATCCTTTCCTCTCTTGAGGTGTCTATCAAATCCCCCATTCCTATGGAAAGTCCTACATTGGACAAACTAACAAATTTATCCAAGCTCATCTTAAAGAACATATTACAAACACTAATTGTAACCGCCCTAACAAATTTTCCATAACCATGCATTCCCTTGTCACAAAGCACCTCATATATTTAGATCGAACTAGCTTTTTAGCATCAACCTCCCATTACTGAGTTATTTCAAGAAATCTCTTGAAAAAAAAAACAGCTAAACAATTTCAATAAAAAAGATATCATAAACTATAATCCATCATTTAGATAAATAATATTATTCAATTACCCTCTCATCTTCTTTCTCCTTTCTTGCTCCAAACCTTTACAAATTATTAATGGTTACCTCCTTTCATGGTTTAATAGGCTCTTTTAAACAAATTATCCTTACTTTTTATAATTCCATCCTTTAATTTTTTATCTCATACATTTTATCACATCAAAAAACATTATCCTTTCTTTCCACCAAATCATTCTCTCCCCCATATTTTATCTTTTCATTATTATGCCTAAAATTACCCGTTAAGTGTCTTTACTTCAATCATCTTCATATTTCATTCACCATAATAATTTAATCCACTTGATATATATATAACTTTACATTACATTAGGGTTTATTTATTTATTTTCTTTTATTAATCTAAAACTTCAAAAATATTTGAAATTCTCTTTTATCTACTTATTTTTATTCCTTTATATATTATTATATCATATAATTCAAACCCTATTCATAATCTCTCGTATTGATTTTTTAAATTTAATTTTTTAGTTAAAATCTAACATAAGCTTTTCATTTCTTATTATTGTTTTTTTAATTATTCTATAGCTTTAATTGGATCATGTAAGGATAGGTAGAGTGTCCACTCAAAATGTTGAGAGTTTCTAAACTCCAACATAATGCAACTTCATTCATACTCAAATTCATCATTCATCATGAACTAAAGAAACATCCCTAAACAATTTAGCATGTTGCTTTTAATGTTGTATGTTACACTGAATTTGTATTTAATATTTAAAAATTTACAAAAACGATGCCTAAGAAATTATTAATTATGCCAGTTTATTTAAATATCACAAATGGATTTAAAACTAAGTTGTAAATCCTAGCAAACTTATACAATTAAATAATTCACTCCCACGAAAACCAAAACGTGGTTTTAGTCATTGCATGTCTAAAATTAGATTGAAAAAAAGGACTATTATCTAAACAAGCATCTAGTAAAATAAGGGTTGAAGTTCCAATCCATTAGATGTTAACAATATGTGGGATAAAAAGAATGGAGTAAATTGTTGTTTACATAGACATTATTAATTGTTCATGAAGGAGAGAGAATGTCCATATTAACAAACTAAAATAGTTTAAGAGAAAAATACATGTGACAATATACTTTTTTAATAAATCAAGGAACTCATATCATAGAATGGTTTTGAAAGAAAATAAAACCTAGTACATAATTAATTAACTTCCTAACTTGACCTACCATAACAAATATACAGTTATTTAGAATTATCTAGGTTATAAAGAACTCGTCTCCTCCACTGGTTAGATCAATGTGATGCTTGAATCCTAGCCGCCGTCGGGTTGCTGTTGCTTAGGGTTTTCAATCGCCATTGCCATGGATCCTCCAGATCCTGGTCCGGACGAGCGTAGAGCTTGTTTGGATGCAGGCTTTAGATGGGTGGTAGCTTCGTAACCTTCTAGAAAACCCCCTCCGCCCGACTCGAGATTCGTGAAACAAGTTGAAGAACTTGAAGTAAAGCTATCCTCTATAGCTTCCAAATTCAAAGCAGTCGAATTGTACGAAATAGGTCTAGTAGGGAATTTTACTGGGCTTTGGCCCTCTCCACGCTCCATCAAGATCTGGATAAACAAGAACTAGAGACATCTCATACAAGGTGAAGTACAACAAAACTTTTGTGGTAGAGGTTTTTTGTATTCCTGTTTGAAAAAAAAGAAGACATGGATCTCATCTTTAGTAATGGGTCGTACTTCATGGGAGTAAGAGACATGTATCTAAATAAATGGGATCTAGCCTTTGATCCAGAAAAAGGAATTTCCTCCTCTGTACATGTTTGGTTCAAATTACCTCCCCTCCCATTACACTGTTGGAACGACGAAGACCTCAAAACCATTGGAAAATCTTTAGGGAAATACATCGGCAAGTTAGAGCCCAAGCCTCCCATGTTTTCTTATGGCAGGATATGTGTTGAACTAGATCCGAAGAAAGGTCTCCTAGAAGAAATTAATCTCACAATGGAAGGATGGAGTCACTTACAAACTATAGATTATGAACAAATACCCTTTAAATGCAAGATGTGCCACGAGTATGATCATTTTGCTAAATCTTGTAAAAAAAACATCCATCCAGCAGAAGGGGAAATTCAAAAAGAGGAATGGAATGAAGTCCACAAAAGAAAAGTAAACAAAGCAAGCCAAATCCAGGAAAACATCCCTGCAAAAAAAAAAACCCACAGAAAATATATATCAATCCCTGGAATCAGCAGAGGATGAAGAAATAGTTATACCAGTAACCGAGAAGGAACCCAATCTCAGGAATAGTAAAGAAGAAGAACCAATCCTAATGGAAATTGGACAAGAGTACAAATTTGAACCCACTCTCCCACAGATAGCCTACATCGAAATACACCCTAAATCCTCACAGATATCTGGAGACTCAGTAACAAGATCCATATCTAAGGACCATCTTGAAGAAACATCAGAGAGTAGAGAGGAGGAAATAGAGCAAATAAGCAAAAAAGGGAGAAAACCCAATAAATTTCTAAGAGAGGTGGAAGCAACAAGAGAGAAGGAAGGAGGAAAGCAGTACAGCCTTGATCATCTGGTTAGACCTCACCCAAGCGAAAAATAGTAAGGAGAAGTAGTTGAAAACAAAAAGGAGAGAGCACTACCCCAAACATACACGAAACAATGAAGCCTATCTCCTGGAATTGCAGAGGATTGGGAGGAAAACATAAGATTGAGGAGCTAAAGAGGTTAAAGAAAAGTGAATCAATGTCCATCCTTGTAATCGAAGAGACAAAAATGCAACAAGAGGAATGTATAGCAGTCATGAAAAATATTTGGAAAACAGGTGAAGGTATAGTAGTAAGCTCTCAAGGAGCTTCAGGAGGAATAATAACTTGGTGGGACTCAAAGTTGTACAAAATAAACTCTAAGACAGAAAATCGACATTGGCTATTTGTAGATCTTGAAGATATATGTAGGAGATCTTCTGGATAGGAAACATATATGGACAAACAATCCATGTACACAAAGAATAATTTTGGAATCAGACAAACCATCAAAAATATGCGAAGATGTAGCTACCTTGTATTATAGCCAGAGATTTCAACACAACCATCTCTCCTGATGAGAAGAAGGGAGGTTCCAAAGTTTGTGATCCCTTTGGAGAAAGACTTGAAGACTTTATGGATGCTTAGAGGGTCATTGATATCAAACCCAAAAAAGGTAAATACACTTGGAGTAATAAGTGGCTCGGACCTGGTCACATTGCTGCTAGATTGGATAAAGTTCTTGTAAGTTCCTCCCTTGTCAATAAACCTTTCATGCCTACTTCAAACATTCTTCCTTCTGCTATATTTGGTCATCATCCCATCATTTTGAATCTTCCCCCCATCAAAAATATAGGACCTCTTCCCTTCATATTTAATCCATTTGGATCAAGGAAGTAGGTTTTTTTTATATAGTTCAACAATCTTGGAGCATTTTCATTCAAGGCTCTCCAAGATATATCTAGGAGAAAAAACTAAAAAACACCAAAGAGGGGCTTAAAAATGGATAACTAATAGAGATTACAACCCTGGAAAAGAGAAAGTGGCCCTCCTCAGAACTCTTGAAGACATACAAGAACAAATGGAAAGAACAAAGATCACCAAAGGAATGTTATGACAGGAAAATCCAGAGCTTGCTTCGGAAAGAGGAAGAAGAATGGTGTCTAAGATCCAGAAGCCTTTGGCTAAAAGTAGGAAATTAGAATACAAAATTCTTTCATACCTAATGTAAGGAACATAATAGAAATAACACTATAAAAGAGATCACTTCTAAGAATGGGGAGACGATAAAATACCCGGAGGAAATAAAATCCGAAATCAAAAGATTCGTTGAGGATTTATACACAAATGGAGATATGGAAGCCATTAGCATATAAATACCCAACATTCTCAAAGAATACAATGATCACTTAACTCATCCAATTTCCATGGAGGAGGTTTGTAAAGTAGTTTGGGCTCTACACCCAGACAAGGCTCCTGGGCCAGACGACTTTACAATCAGTTTTTACAGGAGCTGTTGGCACATAATAAAAAAGGGTCTCCTCGGGATGTTAAATTGGACTCAGTCTCAGGATAAAATAGGGGGAGCCACTAATTCCACCTTTCTTGCACTAATCCCTAAATATAATAACCCAACCTCCATCAAACGCTATAGACCAATCTCTCTCTATAATTCCTCTTACAAAATCCTCACAAAGATCATCTCAAATATGATCAAAAAGTAATTCCGCATCTCATTTATGAGAATCAAGATAGATTTATAGCCCGTAGGCTGATCTATGACAATATCCTCCTTGTACAGGAAGAAATCCACTCAACCAAGTTGAAAGGAAGCAAGTATTCCTATCAAACTTGATCTTGCAAATGCCTTTGATAGAATAAGGCATGATTTAATTTATCAAGTCTTGGAAAGGTTTGGATTCCCTACTAATTTTATTAGATGGATCAAAGCGTGCATAAGTACCTCTTAGATTGATCCATTGATTAACGGGAGACCTACCACCTTCTTTCAAGCCAAAAGAGGAATTCGACAAGGATTCCTGATGTCCCCATTTCTTTACATCCTTGTCGTTGATTCACTCAGGAGAAGGTTAAACAAGCTGAAAATTGAAGGAAATATCCCCAACATCACCTTTGTCAAGGGAGTCCAACCTCTCAATCATGCTCAATTTGCAAACGACACCATTTTGCTTGGAAGCGCCTCCACTCATATCCCCAGAAGTATTAAATCCTCTCTTGACTTGTTTCTAAAAGCCTCAGGCAGCAGAATCAACTCCACCAAATCCTGGCTCTACGAACGGAATAGTAACCACTGCAATTTAAGAGAGATAGCATGCATATTGGGAATCAAGGTAAACTTCGACTGTACCTCTTTTATTTACTTAGCGATTACAATCACTAAGCATGTCAACAATTCTACATCCTGGAGACCTATCATTCAAAAGATGAAAAACAAGCTGCAAGCTTGGGGATCGAGATGGATCAATCTAGCTGAAAAATTAATTTTAATAAAATGGCATTTTGGCCTCTTATCCAATTTTCAGGTATGCTATTCTCCTTGCTCCCATGTACATAATCAATTGCATTAGAAAAGAGTTAAGAAATTTTCTCTGGCAAGGAGGGAAAACGGAGGGAAAAAAAATCAATTTGGTCAGTTGGGACAAAGTTATGGAGGACAAAGCAAAAGGTGAGTTGGGAATCAGAGACCCAGGCATGATGAACCTAGCCATGGGAGCCAAGCTGGTTTGGAGATTTATCGCAGGAAGAAAGGAGTGGTGGAAGGAGGTTCTTAGGAAAAATATATTAAAAGTCCAATATCAAAATGTGCAGACTCAACATGGATAGGAAAAGGCACATCAATTTGGAACCTATGTAAACTCTTTGTTGGTTTAATTAAAGACAACTTATATTGGATCTGGGGCAATGGCAGGAAAATTAATATATGGACAGATAAAATTATGGAGAACTCTCCAATTTACTCTAATCCAAATTTAAACAACCTTTGAAGTTGGATGCAAGAACAAGTTTTGATAAAGATAAAGACATATCAAACTGGCACAACAATGGGGAATGGGCAGGCTGGAAGGCTCTGCTCCTACCAATACATGTTCTCAATGAATACATGATTTTTTCTTCTTTCCTGCATGGTATTGCACCTTCCAATATTAGGACCTGAGAAATCAAGGTTGGGGAGCTCATGACCACTACACTGTTAAAGAAGGGTACAAGATTCTAAAAATCAATGACAACATTACCCAACCCAGCTTTCTGGAAATAAGGTATGGAACACTGACTGTATCCCAAAAGTGAATATTTTTCATTGGTTATTGGTACATAATACATTGTTGAATGCAAAAAACTTAAGAAAAAGAGGATTTGAAGTCCCTTCTATACGTGCTCTCTGCATCTCTCATGATGAATCTGCACCTCACCTTTTTCTGAATTTCCCCACGGCTGCTCAAGTCTAGAAGGACACTTTGGGAGATTTAGTAGGAAACATAAGTCTCCCTGACAACATTAGAGATTTGGTGACAAAGTGGAAAACTTTGTATCATGGTCATACAAAAAAAAATAACTATGATCAGAATATGGAATATAATTCCACAAAATACTTGTTGGAAGATCTAACTCGCCAGAAATAGAGCCATTTTTTATGGGAAGAAAATTGAACCTCAAAGAGTAGCTATCAAAGTTCACAACATGATGTACGAAAAGATGGATCCAAAGCAGGTTGCCTTCACTGGATCAGAGAAACTTAACCCAATGGAACCTAATTTTGTTAGAGAGATTTTCATTCAGATCTCCCCTCAAACCAAACCAGTCACTCATCACTGGGAGATAAGAAAAGTCAAAGAAGAATTGCTTCAATGGAAAAGAAGTCAACTCTGTCACTCTCTATTTTTTGATGGAGCTTCAAAAGGAAATCCCGAGGAGGTAGGTGCGGGTGGGATAATATTTGATCAAAAAGGAAATACAGTCACTTCCTTTGCATGGGGGATTGGATGAAAGTCAAATAATGAAGTTGAATGGATCTCGTTATATCTTGGCTTGGAACTAGCGAGACAGAACAACATCAAAAAAAATTTGGTCTTTGGAGACTCAAAGCAGGTCATACAAAAAATGAGGGAAGGTTACAAATATGGTGCGGCTAACAGTAAAATAATATACGACCGCATTAGTCGAAAGAACTCTTCTCTTCAAGCCACTTATTATCATATTTTGAAAGGGAATAACTCTATAGCGGACAAGATGGAAAATCAAGGTTCTAAAAATCATGTGGGAATAGTGTCAACAAAGGGACAAAAATTTCATAAACATGTCCCCTAGGACCTACGAATATCGGGGGTGCTTGGGTTGCCACCCTCGTTCACCCTCATCTCTCACCCCAGTCGCATTTCCAACATGCATCCATTGACATGACTCTTGTTGGGCCTCAGGACAGATGGGTAGAATTCATGTAGAATTCTTCCTAAGAATAGAAGAAGAGTATAAAGAAGAAGAGGAAGGAGCTACGACAGAAGAAACAACATCAAAGGAAAGAGAAGGATACTGTGACAGAAGATGAAAGTGAAGAAGAGGACAAAGAGAAGGCATGGGACGAGGAAGCTGCGCTCATTTAGTAAGCTACGACGAAAGGATAGAGCAAGAGATAAGATGACATGGCAGAATACTCGCAGAAGTAGGCGTGTAGATAAGGTAACATCCAAAAAATGACAGTAAGGAATAATGTTGAGAAATATACAACCCTTAGATATCGTGGGTACGGTCTTGGCTGGAGCCAACGAAAAACACAAGCATAAAGGCATTTTTGTAAGTCATGCTAATAGTGCTCTTTCGGTTATGTATTGCTAGAATAGGAAAAACAACCTATTGGCTGAAGATAATAAGTCGGTTGGGATAGCGACTGAAGCTGAGTTTGTTAGAGTCAGTATTGAGTCAGTATCGAGTCTGTAACAAGCATGTATGGGAGTTATATCAAGTATTTAATAAGGCTATAAAAGGAGGAACCCAAGCTGTAAATGGGTTATCCAGTTCTTGCTTAGATGGATTTTTGAGTTAGATGGTTTTGAGCTGATTAGTTGATACAACAAATTTGAGTAAGTCTCTAGACTCTTGGAAAAGACGCTTGAGCTAGACTAGAGGTATATAGTTTTGGTTAATGACTCCGGATTGTTGAGTGCATCAGAGTAGTGGTTCTATAAATGAGTGTGCAGACAGATAGAGAAGGTCGAGTTGATATAGGTTGTGTGTGGATCGCTAAGTAGGAGTAGAGTAGAGTGATAAAGATAGAGAAGATAAGAGAGCATGAGAGGGAGGAGAAATTTGTAGAGATAGAAGAGAAGATCTTGAATAGAGTATGTAGCTTTATGTACAGAAAAAAGGTGCATCTATTTCCTCATGCCAATTTCAAATGAAGAGCACCTTGTGGTTTTTTCCTGGATGGGTTTCCACGTTACATGGTGTGTATATGTGTGAATGTTGAGTAGTTTAGTAAATGCATAAGTTCTATGTTTAACCAGCGTAGATCCAAATCCTAGGCTCTATCAAGAGTCGAGAGGGATCAAATCTCTCTAGGTGCAAACCTATTCTTAAGTATTACACTCAATGAACTATCAACTTTGGTGTGTCCTATATATACCATTGATTTGATTCAAACCAAAAGACACATCTTTTTATTTAAGGTCAACATATAATATATTTATTATTAATATTTAATATTATTTATGGCCAACATATAATATTTAATATTATTTTTTATTTTGTTATAAACGAACATTACAACATCTCCCCATAAATGGTTTTACAACCATTTGCAAGGCCCTCCTAAACCATGTACGATAAAACCATGGGTTTTTTAGGAGGCCTTGCACATGGTTTTAAAACCATGTGCATGGTCCTCCTAAACCATATACAATAAAACCATGGGTTGTTTAAAAGGCCAACATTTTTTTGCAAATAATTCATTTTTTATTTTTTTATTATTTTGTTATTTAGGAACATTATAACATCTCCCTCTCGGCTCAATTAAAAAAATACACATTTATAAGCAAACAAATCATCTTTACAATTAATGAAATATAGAGAAATACATAGTCATAAACAAACAAACCACTATGAAATAGAGAAATACACGGTTATAAACAAACAAAATATGAGGAGTAAATGGATATTTAATTTAGTGGCTCATCATTTTGATAGTATGCATTAATGACTTTGGCGATTTTATCTAAAGAGGCAAAATTCGAAAAACTCAAAATTCGCATGGACCTAATATATATTATAATTTTAATATATATTCAAATGACAAATGCACAGACAGAACACAGACAGGCTGGTAATTTACACTTCATTGAAAGCTAGGTTACGAATTTTGAAAGCTAGGCTAAACGTATTGAAAGCCAGTTCTGTCTGTAGCGCCCACCCCATTTTGATAACATTGTCACTGTTAGTTTTGGAATAAGAACTAATGGTATTGGAACAATAAATATGACAGCTTGACAACCCTAGATTAAAATTAAACAATAGAATTTTTTTTTGGGATTCATAAGTTAAAGTTGGGTACCTAACAAACGTTTCAAATGTTTTTTGGATGAGTCGTATAACCTAGTGTATTAAGCCAAATTGAGTCCAAAATATGTAGAAATATTTCAATATCAATGTTGCTAATGCCTGCGATGGCTTCATAGGCGTAAAAAAACCTTTCAGTCAAGAGATTTCAACATATCAGGAATATCGAAAACATTAATCCTACTTGAATGCAGAAAAAAAGGATTCCATGGTTATTTTTACTGCAATTTGTCTCCATCACAGTGTTTGAGGATCTCAACTTTCGTTGAGTTTCAATCAAAACATAAGAACTTATGATACTGGAACAATAAATATCGCTACTTGACAACAGTTCCAAATATATTAAAATGAAACTATGGGAAAGATGGTTTAGATCCAGAAATATCTAAATATATGCCCAGAAAGAAAAAACACCTATTTCAAAACCATTGAACATGATAACTTGGATTTATGAGCAGTGACTAGGGTTTACGAACAACAAAATACAGAGAACTATCTAAATAGATAATGTAATGAGAGTGAGAAAACCTGTTGCTAGGGATCGAATGGCGTTTGCGGTGCTCAGAAGTAGAATGGCACATAGAAATAAAATAAGTATCTTAGGTTGTCCATTTGTAGCAGCCATTTCTCTTCAGCACTTCATAGATCTAAAACAATTGGCTCTTGTCAGTAAATTACTACGATATCAGAAGGCATGCCTTGTGGCATAGCAATTATATAGCAAAGGCCATTCATTTTGGTCAATATCTTGACCTAAAACATTTATTGTATTTAGCAGGAATCTGTAGCTGCATGTCGCATAGCATATGCTCCAGCATGCATGATGTCCAACGGGATTGCGGAGGTCATTAATTATTTTAGGGTTTTATCATTTCACCCCTGCGTTGAACCTGGATATCAGCCACAGAATATCTAAAGAATATCTGAATTGATTACCTGCTGAATTGATTGTCGATTAGCAAATTTAAAATTCTTACATGGGTTTATTGTTGCTGTCGCGGTTGTTGTTGTTTGTTGTGGCAGTGGTTGTTGTTGTTGCTGGATCAAGGTAGCTAGGATTTGGATGTAGTTTCTGATACTTCTTGCTATTTATATAGTTGTTTTTTTTCTTTTAATTTTCTATTTTTTTAGCTGACATAACATTATGTAAAGTTACTTCTATTTTTTTTAGCCGACATAACATTATGTAACGTTACGTGACGTGACAACGTTATGTAACGTGACAACGTTACGTGACGTGACAACGTTATGTAACGTGACAACGTTACGTAACGTTACAAGATCTCCCCCATACTGGGTTGTAGAGAGCCTCTCGGCTCAATGATTGATTGGTTATTTTGTGTCAAGTGGATAAATGTATGAATGTCAAGTTACAGTAATGAATATGCCCGTGATGTCTGTTCACTATGTGTTTGTATAAGATTGCATAATTTAGGTTTGAATCATAACTTAGTGTTGAAGCAATGTGCTAACGATTATCCCACATTCCCGGTCTTCGTTGGAAAACCTTGGCGTAGAACCAAGGTACTAAAACACCCTCATGCACAAATTGCAGAAACATGGTTCTGGTAGTTACCCATAAAAAATGAGATATCTTGGGTGAGACGACATCTGTATCGCAGGTGCTGCTAACTGAGCTCTGCTCCATCGGGTCAATATCTTGGGCTTTGTTGTGTTGACCAAGAAGGGACTGAACCTGGTTCATAGGGAGAAAAAGCCAACAAATGGTTCTCTTGCCAGGACCTTAAAATGTTGTGGTGAGGGATATGTTCTGGCATCCCACGAAACCGGAGATCCAAAACTGAGTGGATTTCAAAGAGCTAGAGTTTGCATGAGAAGAAAGCGAAGGAACACGATGGAACCCAATAGACTGGTTGGGTCAGTACATCTATTCAGACATTTACGAGAGTTTATTTTCTGAGTTCCTTGTCGTATTGTATGAGCGGTTGTCTAAGTTGGAAACCTAGCAAAATAATTTTCAATGAGGAGAACTGAAAGTGTGGACTTCGTTCTTAATTGAGCAGATGAAAAGAATCAACAACCCTATATCAAGGGATGTGGACTTCTGGGCAGATAGTATCATAGAAGGATATATCACTAAGTTCACTGTTGATACAATAACCTCATACTATGAGGTAGAGAGAAATGTTTTTCAAGGACCATGCAGTCGATATCTCTCATCTTTGAAGACGTGGATAAAAATGCTTATATGTGAAAAAGGCATTCTGAGAATGATAGACTGAATAGAAAAGGGTTTCTATGTCTTAGCAGAATCCTAGAGTGAGATGTTCCCAGGAGAAAGTAGAACTAAACTAGAACTAGGATTTTTGAGAAGTGGAATAAGATTCAGGTCTGGCAAAAGACAAAAAATTATGTTCGGATGAGGGAGTTTCAACACAGAGCAAGAAGAAGAAGGCTATGATTTTACATCGTACTTAGATGAAGGCTCTTGTGACAAGGAAGAGGAATATCATCCTATATTAGAAGGAGACTAAGAGTCCGATGAGTTGACTGAATCTCTGGAACAAGAACATGTACACTACACACCTACAATACGATAGGTAAGATCATGAGACCTGTCTCCAAGTATTTCTATAAATACGAGTAGTACTAGCATTGTAAATAGCGGACAAGGAAGTTCGACTAGTCCAAATTTTGTTTCGACTATACCAGCAGTCAATACAACACCGATCAATCCAATGGTTGGAACTAACATTAAGCTCCCAATATTCAATGGGAATGGGCTAAAAGACCTAGAGCAGCATTGGTTTATGTGTAACATTGTCTAGACTGTACGACAGATCTAGGATGAGAATCCCAAGAAAGCACAACTGATCATGATGCTACGATTTCGTGCACTAGACTGGTATATGAAGTTTTCCATAGTACTAATAGGAGTGGTCCCGAAGATACTCAATGAGATTTGACTTAGGTTGATTGACGAATTTAAGAAAAATAAGTCTGATTCACAATGCATCACCAAGATCAAGGATATCAAGCAGCTACCGACAGAATCTGTTTGGGATTTTGACCAGATATTTAAGACATTAATGGCCAAAGTGAGTTTCCAAATGTTGGATGTGCAACATAAGGAATGGTTCATTTTCGCCTTGTTTCCACATATCCGGACGTCGTTGATGCAACAGAAACTTGTGTCATAGATGGAGGGTTTGTAGATAGCAATGAAGTTAGAATCCTCGCCAGTTGGAGACACTGGCTCAGGAATGATACAAATTCAGTCGTAGCTGGCCAATCTTATGGTGCATCTCCAGGACATTAAAAGAGGCAAGGAAGTTCAAGAGGAGCTATGGTGTATAAGATGTATAACAGATGGGCACCATAAAGATAATTTCTCGGTGCTGATGAACTATGTCGCAGTAGGTGTGTCGAACCCATTAAAAACCCAAGCAATGCATTGGTGTAGAGTATGCCATACTCGAGGACACAAGTCCAAATAATGTATGTATTTACAGAAGAATGTATGTACTTACAAAAGATTGTAAGTGCACCTACTAGTCTATATTATAAATTTTGTAGATCAGTAGGTCATGATGAAAAATACTGCAGAGCACTTCAGCTATTGTAAGAGAAAACCATGGATACCTACCTAATGAAGAATGACGAACAAATGCAAGTTGAACAAGCACAACTTTAATATCAGCCTGCATAGTTTCAACAACAAAAATATCCTCAACCACATTACCAGTAGAATCACTATCCTCAACAACAAAAATACCCTCCGTAAAGGGGGTGGGAACTTTATAGGTCGAGGACAGCAATAAGGAAGATGATTTGGTCGAGGAAGAGGCCAAATAGTATGTTATAATTGTGGGAAGCCATGACACTTTTCCCGAGATTGTCAAAGTCCTACGAAAAATTGTACATATTGTAAAGCATTTGATCACATTGTTGAACAGTTTCTACAGCTTATTATGAAATGGTAGGCTAGAACTGGCTTTAACCCCAACCCAATACAGAATCCAAATCCAAACCCCAATTCGTATATTCAAATGATTTATGCCAGACCAAGACAACCCACCTTGTTGTAGTCACAAGAGGAGGTGTTGTTGTTGGGCCCTGGAATTGTCCATTTTTCCATTACTTATCGGCATATCTTTCATCCATTTTCTTGCCATTATTGCCCATTTATCATTCCATTTTCTATCCATTTGTTTTAGCTGCGCGTAAAACAACATGCTACTTCCATTGATGTTTTAAGTGGTTAATAATGATTATTTTCCTTTATATTTGATGAATTGAAGACTATTATGCATAATTTTACTAATGATGGTTTATGGAGTGATTTGTCACATACAGGATGCTCATAACCAACTGTTATAGCCTTAACCGAAAATGCATGCCACATAAACACACCTTGATTCACATCTTTATTTTCGGGCATATGGAAACGAATCTCAAAAATCCGAGACATGGGTTTTGTGCGAAACATCCTCATTTACCTGACTATAGAGGAAATCGCCAAACAAAGGCACGATTTGCGATATGCAGGTGGTTCTTCGAGAGGGTATTTTCCAGATTTGGTGTTGCGATCGGTTCCAAAGTTGCCAGCAGTTACGGCCATGTTTCAGCTGTTACAGATCACAAGCTGGGGGTTCAGTTCTTCATTTCCATGAGATAATTTTATATATAAATATGTAATCAATCTCATTGAGAAAATGATGATACGAGAGGAATAGGAGAGAAAACAATGTTATGATGTAGGATTTGATCCAGATCCATTGTAATACTTTCATTCTGATAATACATGCTGGCAGTTTCTTAATTCTAGAGTTGTAGAATTTCATTGTGGAGACCTAGCTCTGCTCAGTGGAGGAAGGGCCCTCTTCCCTGAGCAAATGTTGGTAGTGTTAATTGTAAGTTTGTTATTGCTCATATTTGTTTATTGTTTCGTTCATGCTTTCACTCATTAAATGTAAGTTTGTTATTGCATGATTTCATTCATTGGATTTGTCATAATCATTGTGTTGA
This sequence comes from Pseudotsuga menziesii, assembly GCA_001517045.1. Classification (NCBI taxonomy): domain Eukaryota; kingdom Viridiplantae; phylum Streptophyta; class Pinopsida; order Pinales; family Pinaceae; genus Pseudotsuga; species Pseudotsuga menziesii. The sequence continues at coordinate 89,677 of LPNX010767721.1, forward strand.
TAATTCATTTGGTAGATCGTTGGCCAACATAACAATTCTTTTAGATGTATGCAATTAGATATTGTTTCATAAGAATTGATTCTGTTGAAGTATGATTAGATTTACAGTTTGGATTTATGAATAGGTTTGAGTATTGATTTACTTTCAAGAAGTTGTGACCTAGTTTACAAATAGTTACGATTGCATACCAATAGATCAACAGTGTCAGGTAGGAATTGTGCTTGCATAGATCTTGCACGATAGCTTTGAAATAAAAGACTTCCTCGGGTTTATAATTTATGTTTAGCACTCTGCATGTTAAGTTTTAATTAACTGGCATATAGTGGGCACGACATTTTGGCGCCGTTGCTGGGGAAGTTATTAATTGTGCAAAAGTACATCTGACATTGTTTTGTAGATGCATTGTTAAAGTAGGGCATGTAGGTTGCATGATTACATTTCAGTTTATTGAATTTATTTTGAGTGTGGACTTTCTGTCTTTACATTCAGTTTTATTTCAATTTCAATCTTTGGAGCATAAATCTTATCATTCTCCTTAGTGGTGTTGTAAGCACCACCCATTTTACTAACAAGTTGACAGAAACATTCGAAGGAGGAGCCTCAAGATAGCACACGAAGAATCTAATGAAGAGATGGAAGCTAAGAAAGATGCAGAAGTTGTTACCTTCGAATTTCCCATCAAAGATTCGAGAGGAGTGGCACCAACGAAAAGAATTCCCCCACATGTTCTACCAAATTTTCACGGTTTGGAAAATGAAGACCTTGATGTATTTTTATTTCAATTTGAAGTACTTTGTAGAGGGATATGGTTATTGTGCTAATGATTAAAAGTTGAATGTGTTTCCCCTTACTCTAAAAGGAACAGCCCTTCGATGGTTCATGAGCCTCAGTGGGAATTGTATACAAACTTGGGAAGACTTGAAACATGTGTTCTTGAAAAGGTACCAAGATTATTGCAGGGTCAATGAAGACATCTTCGAAATGACACAAGGAGAAGAAGAGAGTTTGTAGGAATACATAGAACGATTTCAATATAACTTCCAAAGATCCAAACAGAGGAAACTGGGGAAGGAAATCTTAAAAACACTTCTACTTAAGGGAATCAAAGCTAAATGTTTAGAAATATTGAATCTGATGGAAACAGGTAATGTATTTCAGCTAGCATATAATGATATTTGTGAGTTATGTAGAAGGTATTCAAGAAGAAACTTCAAGACTGGTAAGAATTCTAAGGAACTTTTATCTTCATTTTTGAAATCTGCTGCAAAAACAAGAGTTTTACAAGCTGAAATCAGCAATTTATTTGAAATTTCTAAAGCTGATTCACAATTAGGTGTTTTGCAGGATAAGAAAAAGCAGGAGGAAATCAGAGAAGCAAGGGATTTCCCTTTGGATAGTCTTGAAAGTTGTGGTATATGTGACTTGAATCATTCCACAGATCATTGTCCCTCCTTACCAAAGATGAAAGAAACATATCATAGAGATCTGGGAGTTGCAGCCAACTTGTTGCAACAGTCAAGTCAACCATGGCCTACATCTATGGTTCAAAATTCTATCCCTCCATTTCCTTACTCTCATACTCAATCATTGAATACTCTTCCACCCATGTGAGTTGTTGCAGCCTCAATTTAACTCTTATTTACCTTATCCACAAGGTTGGAATGGCCTATCTTATGATCACATGGCCACTCTCCCTCATGCTACAACACAACTTGGTCTTTCAATATCAACCTCACAAATCAATTATCTACATCATCCAAATCTATTTTCTCATCAAACTCCTTGGTATCCAACACAATTTCCTGTCCAATCCACCCTCCACTCTAACCATAATAAAGCAGTACAGTATGCTTACAGTGTTGAATTGCAAAATGTTCCTACATTTCCCTCTTGTTCTACCTCACCTACACCACTGCAAAAAGGTTGTACATTGTTGCAGCGAATCCATACGAGGCCTGAACATGTTTTAAATCCAATTTTTGCAGATGGAGTTTCTTCTAGTCCTCATAAGCAAGCAGACAAGATCAACAAGACACACGTAATATTTGATTGAGAATAGCCATTGGAACCAAAAGCATCATTCACATCAATAGATATGAATATCTTATGCATTGAGGAAGATCAGATTACTAAGGATCTTCATGGTGTAACATCCATGAGCAATCAAGGGAACAAAGACTATATTGAAGCTTGGTTTCAATCTGTCATCGGTTTGCAACATCATTCCATACATCACCAATTCTTGGCACCATCATTTCAAGGGAAGTTGATCTCTCATATCCTAGCATTCATAAAGTTATATTTTTCTGTTGGGAGTACGAGCATACTTGAGTCACTTCTTCGAAAGTGGCTCCATTGGAAATATGCATACACTTGAATTTTTTTTATATTTCCAAGTAGAATAGGGTAGGATAGAATATCATAATAAAACCATGCTTTTGTTTGTTTTTTATTTTTGAATAAGTATGCTCCCTTCCTGCGCCTTGTTGCGATCTGGAAAATCAGAAAGTAGAAAGATAAGGAATGGGTATGATATGTTTTCACGAATGCTTTGGAATTGTTGACTATTTGAACAAAATGCCTAAGTCATTTTTTTGTTATCAATTTTCCAATTTCAATTTGTCCCTATTTGTTACAAATAAAAATAAAAATATCATGAAAACAAAATTACAGTAATTAGGGAAGGTGAATGAAGGATCCACAGGAAAATGAGTCAATGATTATGGAA
>LPNX010767721.1:98463-137395 GCA_001517045.1 Pseudotsuga menziesii
GCTCATAACCAGCTATTACAGCCTTAACCGAAAATGCATGCCACATAAGAAAACCTTCATACACGTCTTGATTTTCGGGCATATGGAAATGAATATCAAAAATACGAGACATGGGTTTTGTGCATAACATCCTCATTTACCTAAATTGTGAGGAAATCGGCAAACAAATCCACAGTTTACGATATGCAGGTGGTTCTTCGAGAGGGTATTTTACAGATTCAGTGTTGTGGTCGGTTCCAAAGTTGCCAGCAGTTACGGCCGTGTTTCAGCTGTTACAGATCACAAGCTGAGGGTTCAGTTCTTCATTTCCATGAGATAATTTTATGTATAAATATGTAATCAATCTCATTGAGAAGAGGATGATAGGAGAGGAATAGGAGAGAAAACAATGTTATGATGTAGGATTTGATCCAGATCCATTGTAATACTTTCATTTTGATAATACATACTAGCAGTTTCTTAATTCTGGAGTTGTAGAATTTCACTGTGGAGACCCAGCTCTGCTCAGTGGAGGACGGGCCCTCTTCCCTGAGCAGATGTTGGTAGTGTTAATTGTAAGTTTGTTATTGTTCATATTTTATTATTGTTTCGTTCATGCTTTCACTCATTAAATGTAAGTTTGTTATTGCATGATTTCATTCATTGGATTTGTCATAATCATTGTGTTGATAATTCATTTGGTAGATCGTTGGCCAACATAACAATTATTTTCTATGTATTCAATTAGATCTTGTTTCATAAGAATTGATTCTGTTGAAGTATGATTAGATTTACAGTTTGGATTTATGAATAGGTTTGAGTATTGATTTACTTTCAAGAAGTTGTGACCTAGTTTACAAATAGTTACGATTGCATACCAATAGATCAACAATGTCAGGTAGAAATTGTGTTTGCATAGATCTTGCACGATAGGTTTGAAATAAAAGACTTCCTTGGGCTGATAATTTATGTTTAGCACTCTGCATGTTAAGTTTTAATTAACTGGCATATAGTGGGTACAACAGTTGCGACAGGAGAAAACCAAAATACACTGCAAGAACAATCGTAGGTGCAACCTGCGGCACAAAAGAGAGCTATGTTAGATGTTCAACAAGAGAAATAATTCTTCTTGGAGGCATGACAAGACTTTGTTGATACCAATCAGCCCTCGACATCTGGAAAAGTGAGAGCTATGCTCGGAATATTTGAACAACTAATCAGAAGGCCTCCCACTAAAAAGGTTAGTAAGCTCAAAGACTTTTTCAAAAGTTGTTTAGCACTAATCCATGATAAATATGATGTCGCAGAGTTGACAGCACTCATATAAGACAACACCGAAGACCTAGGTCCTGAGAAAAGAGTTAATCATATCGAGAGAAAAGTGAAGATAGGCTGAGAACTGCGAATGACTGCGCAGATAGGAGACAATGATATGAACTATATCATACTAGACTTGGACTCAGATGTCAATATATTGAAAAGACAGATATGGAAGAGAATGAACAAGCCGCAACTGGATTGGTCTCCTATTCAGCTAAGGCTTGCAAACTAGTCGAAGGTGCTACCAATTGGTAGATTATCCCAAGTACTTGTGGAAGTCGAAGGTTAAGAACATATGTCGACTTTGAAGTTATTGACATTGTCGATGAAACAAACCCATATCCCGCGCTTCGAGGAATTGATTGGTAAATAGACAACCAAACTATCATAAACTTTAAGAAAAGGATCTTGTCTTTCGAAGATTCTGAAATAAAAGTGGTTGCACCTATTGATCCCCTTGAAGGACAATGATATGTCAATCCTGTGCATAGCGAAGGGAAAGAAAATTATTTGGACCAGCTGTATAACATTATGTATTCGAAGGAAGACTATATTAATCCCACAGCTGATGGAAACTTGAGTTGGCGGAGTGTAAGCTCGTGCACGTCCAACTCAGACGAAGCTCTGGGAAATTGGAAGAACAGGTTGCACGAAGTCTCCATGCACAGATGTGCAAGAATTACAAGAGTTGTTCCAAGGGTAGGAGCCGAAGCAAGCATGATTCCTACATATGAAGGATTGTCTAACCCTACATCCTTTTTGGGGGAATTTGAAGAAAAGGTCCGAAGAATCACAATGATTGTCCTATTTGGACTATGTGTTGAAAGCTACGCCCGCTAGATTGTGGGGTACACAAAAACAATATATCTCCGAATGGACGCAATGTAGGAGACTAATGGAGGTTAGATTTGGTGAAGATATCTGTTGCCATGATTTGAAATATATTGGATTGTCAGATCCTGGTAAGTATATTGATAATTGTTGCACGCTTTGGCAAGCATATCCGTGACAAGAATGGGTTCACTGATTCATCCACACCTTGGAAATGGTGCCACGAAGTTGGTACACCTTAGAGGACCTGCAACAAGGAACCATCGAGTGTGAAAGTTTAACTCTAAACTTTACCCAGACATTTGAATTTACCAATGAACATCCAAGAGTCGCAGTTGTTCTACAGGTAATAAAGGAGAATATATTTGAAGAAATACCAGCCATAAATACACACTGTCACCAATGCCCCATGACTACACACAGCTGGATGGAGTGTTACAATATCACAGGAGAACTGGATGATGATGATCCACTAGAGATAAATATTCCTAAGTCAAAATGTATATGTACAGTAGAAGGAGCTCCTATAACTATTGATCAGTTTCTAAAACCACTTAAAATCAAGAAATTAAATATTGGGTCTGCAAAAAACCCAAAGTTTGCTCATATTGGAGATTACTGGGGTGAGGAGACTGTGGGAAAGATTACTGACTTATTACATGAATTCCAGGATCTCTTCCCCACAAAGTTCTCTGAGATGAAAGGTATAGTGGGAGACCTTGGTGAAATGAAGATACCTTTGAGGCCTGATGCAAAATTGGGCAGACAGTGACCGTACCGATTGAACCCATGTTATAAAGAGAAAGTTAAAATGGAACTTGGTCAAATGTTAAAAGAAGACATAATAGAACCAGTTGAGGAATCAGAATGGATCAGCTCAATCATGGTACAAGACAAGAATACTTCAGGTGAAGTTAGAATTTGTGTTGGTCTCCGAGAACTCAATGATGCCTACCTGCATGATCCATTTCCAACTCCATTTACAAATGAAGTATTGGAAAATGTTGGAGGACAAGAGATGTATTCATTTACATATGGATTATTGGGTTACCATCAGGTCATAATTTCCAAAGAAGACCGCTACAAGACTACCTTTGCAACAAAATGGAGATGCTACCAATACACGGTAATGCCCTTTGGACTAAAAAATGCGCCTGCAATTTTCTCCAGAATTGTAATTGCTGCCTTTAAAGAATATATACACAAATTTCTTGAAGTCTATTTTGATGGTTGGACAGTTTTTGGTCTCGTAAAAGATCACATAGAAAGTCTTAGAATGATGTTGGAACGATGTCGTCAGTACCAAATTGCCCTCAATTTGAGGAAGTGTATTTTTTGTGTGCCTTTTGGGGCTCTGTTAGGTCATGTGGTCTGTCATGATGGGATTTTGGTTGATCCATCTAAAATCGCCATCATCCTGGACTTACCACCACCTACCACAGTTAAACAATTAAGAGTAGCGTTAGGGCATACATGATACTACATAAAGTTCATCAAAGGATATGCACAAGTGACTACCCCAATGGAGAAATTGTTGAAAAAGATACTAAGTTCAAGTGGAAAATTGAGTGCCTGGAGAGTATGGATAAGTTGAAAAGAAAATTGTCCAATACCCCTATACTGATATTTATGGATTGGAAAAAAGAATTCCATGTTCATGTGGACGCATCCTCTATGGCGCCTAGAGTGGTATTGATGCAACTAGGAGAAGGAGATATTCATCACCCCGTTGATTTTGCTAGTAGGAAGCTATCAACCACAAAAAAGAATTACACTACAATAGAGAGAGAAGGACTTGAGATGGCCTATGCATTGCAGAAATTCAGACATTACTTGTTGGGGGGGACATTTTAAAATGTACATTGGTCATTCTGCATTGAAATATTCGATTAACAAGCCAGTGTTGGGGGGGGCTATTTGCTGATGGCTCCTCCTCTTCTAGGAATTTGATTTTGAGATTATCGTCAAACCAGGTCGATTAAACTTTGGACCAAACCACTTATCCAGAATAGAGAGTGGAGACGAACCCACTAGTCTGGAGGACAATCTCCTGGATGCGCAATTGTTTGCAATAACCGCCTTTGATAACTAGTATGAGGATATCATACAGTTCCTAACTACGGGTTTTTGCAAAAGAAGCAGTTAGTAACACGAGATACATATTTTTAATTGATTCCTGGCCACCTATACAAATTGGGCCCAGATGAAATACTCTGACGTTGTGTTTTTTAACATGAGCGACCTATTATTTTAAGTGAAGCACATGCTGGTGTTGCAAGAGGACACTATGCAGGAAAGGCAACGGTACGCAAGATATTACAAGTTGGGATATGGTGGCCTACCATGCATGTCGATGCTATATATTATTATCGCAGCTGTGATGTCTGCCAACGAACGGGGAAGCCATCTAGAAGAGATGAGATGCCTTTAGTTCTGCAAATTACGTTACAGGAATTTGATAAATGGGCTGTCGACTTTGTGGGGCCTATTAGTCCTGTGGGGAAGTGCACAGCAGCTAGATACATTATCACTGCGATGGATTACCGAACTCGATGGGTAGAAGCTGCGCCCGTCAAGGATTGTGCTGTTGAGACGACAACAAAGTTTTTATTTGAAAATGTGGTGACAAGGTTCGAATTCCCCAAGATATTGATTAGCGATCAAGGTATGCATTTCGTTAATCATTTGATTGAAGAAGTAATAGATGAATTTCAAATAGAACATAGAAGAACAACTCCATATCACCCATAAGCAAATGGAGCGGTCGAAGCATTTAACAAAATTCTGGAAAATGTGCTTACCAAGGTCTAAAACACAAGAAGGGATGATTGGGACCAGAAAATTTCTGTGGTACTATGGGAGTATCGCACAACCTGTAAGAAGTTAACAGGTAAAACACTGTTCATATTAGTGAATGGAAAGGAGGCTGTCATGCCTATGGAATATATTGCACCAAGTTTAAGAGTGGTGGCCATTACAGAAATGATAGATGTTGATGCTGTCGAAGAAAGATTACTTCAGTTAATCCACTTGGAAGAAGAACACTTCATTGTAGGATTCCACCAAAACGCAGAAATACAAAGCCAGAAGGCATGGCACGACAAACACATTAAGAACAAGCAATTTACAGTTGAAGGCCTTGTTCTTATGTATGACAACAAATTTTTCAAGCACCCAGGGAAGTTGAGGACACATTGGTTAGGTCCTTATCTGGTTAAGGAAATCATTGATGGAGGAGCAGTGAAGTTGGAAAAACTAGATGGTACGGAGGTTAGAGGGCTCATTAATGGGAGCCAGTTGAAGCCTTATTTTAATTATTGAGAATAATAAATAAATAAATAATTTGGGCCACAGTGATGATGATGATGATCACCACAGTGTTTAGGTGGAAAAGACTAGTGTAACTTTTACACAGAGCATGACAAGGGAAGTGTGGCACTAAAAGCCATGGCATTTTGATGCAATGATGAGGAAGGATTGTTGAAGTGACAAATATCAAGTCCACAAACTATAAGAAAATTCAAATCCGATTGCAAGAGCTGCTAAGGGTCACTTCCGCCATTAATATCATGACGTCATAACAAAAAGGGGCCGCGTAGTTTGCACCTCCACATAAGGAGTTGGATCAAGGACCCATGTGATGATTCGTGTTGCCATTATGCTACTCGATGGTGGTGCATGTGAGGATTTGACAGAATCATCATTGGGGTGAATTGATAACCGGTGGTCGAACCACCAGCCCGAGTCCTTATAATACCACAACCAGATTTGGTTGTAAGGTACAAAGTGAATGAAAAACGGTGGAGATGAATGATGACTAACAATTATGGTGCTAATGACCCTGGAGGTCCTGTTAAGGAAGCTATAAAGATTTTTCTAATTAGGTAGCTTGATGTTTGATGTGTTTTACTGACAGTTGGGGGCTTCTTGAAAATTCAGCCAATTATGGGCCCTCATGTAGAAGCAACTCCAACCATTGGGGTAAAGATGTTTACTACATTAAGAATCCATTCTGATGCCAGTAAGAGAAATGTTGTCCTAAAAAAGCAGAGCACCACTGCGGAAGCAGTGCCAAAATTTCCAAGACCAGAGGATATCCCGCCGAAGCCTCCAGACAAGGCCTTTGAATTAACTATCATAGTGCATAGTATCCATTGCTAGGAACGACCAGTCTGAACGAATGTTTGGAATGGGAGAGGGAGAAACGAGGTCTACGTCATCACCATCATCATTGCCAATTGCTAAATCTAAGGAAGGTGATGGTGATACCAAAGATCTGTTTCACTGTCGTACCCTAGTGGAAGGATCTAGTTGAGGTAGAGGATGACAGATCTCACCAGCACCACACCAAAGAAAAATAGTAACTAGGTGCTGGATTGAGCGATGGCTGAGAGCTCTGAGGCTTACCTGGATGTTGCATACTCATTCATCGATAACGCCACAGAATATTCTGAAAGGAAGAGGGGAAAACTGGGGACGAATTGAAGGCTAAAGCTCAAAATGTGGACAAGGATTATTGATGCTCCCAATAAGTCCTCCATCCACCCCGTTTTACCCTTACGTCCTACTCCACTGAGCAGTAAAAACATCCAAAAGCAGACAATAATGACAAGACCGTAAAGGATTTAGTACTATTGACAAATGGAACTGTCTTATGGAGATCTGCAAAGTTAATAGTGTTACCAGGAGATATACAGGCTACCGTGCATAAAGCCAAACACAGAAGGAACATAAACCCTTTCACTAGATGCAAATACAGAAGGAACATACAGTCAAAAGGGACATATGGTAAAACACAGAATGAACATAAAGTCATAACCAGAAAGAAACATGTTGGAACGCGTCAGTTCCGACCTGGTGGAGCACATGCAGAAAATAGAAGAAGAAGTGCGCACAAAAGCAAAGAAGTTGCTGAAAATCGTGGAGGATTTTCATACCAAAATCAGCGCAAGTTAGTTTATGGAGCACTAGCTCGCGTTGCTCGGGACAAGCCGCAGGTGAGTGTTGGGGGCATGTTGGGTCTCAAGATAGATGGGCGGAATTAATGTAGAATTATGCCTAAGTAGAGAAGAAGAGGAAGGAGTTGCGACAGAAGAAACAACATCAAAGGAAATAGAAGGATGGTGCGACAGAAGAAGGAAAGTGAAGAAGAGGACAAAGAGAAGGCAGAGGATGAGGAAGCTATGCCAATTTAATAAGCTACGATGGAAGGATAGAGCAAGAGACAAGATGACATGGTAGAAAACTCACAGAAGCAGGCGTGCAAATAAGGTAACGACCAAAAAATTACAGTAAGGCATAACGCTAAGAAAGTGACAGCCCTTAGCGATTGTGGGTATGAGCTTGGCTAGAACCGGTGGAAACCACATGCGTAAAGGCATTTTTGTAAGTCAGGTCAATAATGCCTTTTTGGTTATGTATTGATAGAATAGGAAAGACAGTCTGTTGGTTGAAGATAGTAAGTCGGCTAAAGATAGTAAGTCGGTTGGGATAGCAACTGAAGCTCAGTCTATTAGAATCTGTATTGAGTTAGTATTGAGTCTGTAACAAGCATGTATGGGAGTTATATCGAGTCTGTAATAAGTCTATAAAAGGAAGAACCCAAGTTGTAAATGGGTTAGCTAGTTTTTGCTTAGATGGGTTTTTTAGTTAGATGGTTTTGAGGTAATTAGTTGATATAACAATTTTGAGTAAGTCTATAGACTCTTGGAAAATACGCTTGAGCTAGACTAGAGGTAGATAGTTTTGGTTAATGAATCTGGATCGTTGAGTGCATCAGAGTAGTGGGTTCTGCATCTGAGTGCGTAGATAGATAGAGAAGTTTGATTTGATCCAGGCTATGTGCGATCGCTGAGTAGGAGTAGAGTAGAGTGATAAAGATAGAGAATATCATAGAGCATGAGAGGGAGGAGAAATATATAGAGATAGAAGAGAAGATCTTGAACAGAGTCTGTAGCTTTATGTACATACAAAAGGTGCATCTATTTCCTCATGCCAATTCTAGATGAAGAGAACCTTGTGGTTTTTTCCTAGATGGGTTTCCACATTACATGTTGTGTATATGTGTGAATGTTGAGTAGCTTAGTAAATGCATAAGTGCTGCTGGCATAGCTCCGCTCCATCGGGTCGATATTTAGGGCTTTGTTGTGCTAACCAAAAAGGGACTGAACCTAGGTCATAGGGAGAAAAATCCAACAACTGCTTAGGACTTGTGGTGGTCAAGGCCATGTGAAGGAGTTAATGAACAGTCCTTCCCCTCAGCTCTTCAAAATCCATTCTGGATAGTTGGCACGCTTCTTGGATTTGCTTAGAATGATGAATTGATTTACTCTATGTCATGTCCCTTCTTGTGAACCTGAGCAGTGTTCTCTTAGCCCCATTTCTTTGGAGACAGAAATTTCCACTTTGTTCGTAGACTTGTTTAGTTCACAGGTAGAGCATGACCTAGTGTACCTCTATTTCAGTGGATTCATTGGTGAAGAACCTCCTAGGTTAACGAAAGGACTGGTGTAAAGCTTCCACTTCAGTTTCTCTAGTATGTAAAGTTTCTCTTTTCGAAGCAAATTCTAATTTTCTCCGCAGCGATGGTTTTTCTCTTCTATAGAACCATTCTCTTATGTAGGATGCCATGGCAACTTCAAATTACATTGAAGAGATAAAATAATTTCTGTAAAAAATGAAAAGTGGAATGCGCTGGATTTACAAGATGGTAGGCACAAGCGTCAATGAGAACAAGGTGACGATAATTGATGCAAAGTATATAGAAAATCAGATGGTTTTCCATGAATCCAGGATAGATGATAACACTCGGGATCTCCATGAACTGATGGGGACAATAGAAATAATCAAGGAGGAATTTCAAAAGCTGACCAGTATGACCCAATGCAGCCATTGCTAGGAAACTCCAGTAGTTGGAGACTATCAAATGGAAGAACCCTTGGTCGCTCAGTCAGTTTGAGGGATGGAGGAACAGAAGAAATAGGTCACTCACATATGGTTGTTTAACGTTTTTTTGTAAATTGTTGAATAGTCAGTTTGTTAAACGGTACCCTTCCATGGGTTTAAGATACTTCAGCAATCAATCGATAGTTATTTACTTTTCAGTTAGTAGTATAGAAACCTCTACTTCTTCAAACTTCATCCACTCAAAATTTTGGTTTTAAAACCTTGTAAGGATGGCTGTGCTCAGCCCTTTTTTATAAATATAATATTACTTTGGAATCTGTTAGAAACAAAAGAACCTGTCTCCCCATCCAAGCAATATGTAGTAGAGACATCCAAACATAACACTATGGATGAAGGATATTAGAGAACCCACTCATTCCACCATAGTTAATTTTAGCTATTAAACAAAAGAGAAAAAACTTAATGTTTAATTCACAAAATATGGAATCAAGACCGAAGAAGGTAATGCATTGAACTCAACGTCATAGATTTACCCATGTGAGTGCATGGCCAAAACACAATAGAGTCATCTTGTTTGTGTGATTAATTTGTTTCCAAGTATTGAATGGATGATATATCGCATTCCACCTCAAAAGGATATAGCCTGAGCCTCATCTAACTCAAGGGAAGAGGGCACCTTGTACATGTATTAATTGCAATAATTAATCTAGAAAGCTAGAAGAGAAAAAAAATAGAGTGATTGGATCTGGGTAAAAAACAAGATAAGAATCATTACATGTACGTTTCTTCCTTGTTTGATGCTATTAGATCCTTGACCTTATAGTGACTTATTATTTTCTTCAATAATAAAAAGTAGACTTGTGAAATTCTATTTCAATCTAATATCTCGTCAATGTGAGTGTAAGACCTAATGGACATGTAGACTTGCTAGCACTTTCAAAATGAAGGCCTACCACTTGTTAATATTTGTTGGATTCACTACCCGCCATTGTATCATTGCTATCATCAAAATGTCAAGCGACAATTCTATAACCACTACTTAAAATATTGAGATTGAAACATCAACCTCCTTTGAATTATTCTCTTAATAATTTTACACAACAAGACCTTAAAAATCAACTACAATGCATCAAATATGCTGACATCTGATATCAAGTGTATGAAGATTGGATAATTATAACAATCTTTTGAATTATTGCATAGGCATGGAAGTGTATATTATATTTCTCTTATGAGAGATTTTAAGGGCCATGCCTTCCCCTAAGCAATTGGAGAGAGCTCCCGAAAGCCTATTTATGGTGAACGCATTCGAGATGTTGGGCATTGTTTCCTATAATATTTGTTTTAGAAACAAGTTTTTCCACCTCTACATTCCACCAGTGTCTTGAAACAAAACAACTTGTATATTGCACATTATATATTGTACCACTTCTCTCACATTTCAATGCATGATTTAGTTTTATTTCTCAATAAAAAAAACATTAGTTGTAAAAAATTTAAAATAATAGGAATCTTAGCTTTTGAATGAGGAAATAGATAGGGCACACCATATTTTAGATAAGGAATAAGTGCTCCATTTAAAGTTGCTTCGGATCCATGAAATATGAGTGCGCCACCATAAAGATCCTTGTGTCCTGTAATGGTAAACCTATAAACATAAGAGTGCATGGATGAATGGGACACTATGTTATATAAGTTGCTACATTATTCCACCCAATTTGTATTTGTCTTATGCCATTCTTACAATATTTGCAAGTTACAATTATTATTACTATGCCTAGATAAGTGAGGTGCTTGAATTGTATTTCAAACCTAAGCATTCATGAAGAATTGAAAAGATCATTAACTTAGGAAATTGGAAAAACCCCACACACATATACTAAACTTGAAAAAATAGAAAATAACTAAAAAACTTGACAAGCTAAAAAAATTTGAGAGGGGTGAAGATGATCCATGCTCATTTTAGTGTTTTGTTCAATATTCATTTAATCATGTCTTAGTGGTTAGGATGGGACGGTTTAGTTAATTATTAAGTGTGCCATGAATTAGATCCTTGATATTTGCAATGGAATTTGAGCAATGTCAGTACTTCCTTAACTATACTAGGAGTTGAGATCCGAATGAAGGTATTGGGAGGAAAAAACATATGGTAAGTGGAGCATTATGGAAGCCTGTAGAATTGTATAGCATGCATGGAACCAACCCACATTCAACTAGACTGAGGAGTATTTATTATGCAAATATTCATTTCAAGATTGCTCTTGACACTAATGTTGCTCTATCGATGCCCGTACTGGGACATCTTCCAAAGATCTCACCATGCCTACAACAACAATCCAAATCAAGATAAATCATTTTTTAAATAAATCAATAAAAATACAAAAAAAGTTGGTTAAGATAAACTATAGCTAGAAATAAAAGCCAACCATAATACAAACAACTTAATTGTAATATGCAGTCACTATATGTGCCCTAGCAACATAATAAAATTGATAGTCATGGAACCTTGATTATTGATAAACTTTTGGATAAAATATCTATTACATCAAAGTTTTGAACCAATGATCATGATATGTGAAATCTTCATTATTTTCAAGATTTTATAGAGTACATGGCATTGCCATGATTTTATATTATGGAATCTTAAAGTGATGAGAAGGTAGGTAGAACCTTGATTACTAATGAAATTGTGGAAATAAATTATATTACAAGTCACTCTAGTCAAGAATATTCACCAAAACCCAATGCATATCTCTCTCTCTCTCTCTAGTTTTCCTTGTTAAAATGGTTGTTTTGAATTTTTTTAATTATGTAATGTTTAATTTTCAAGGTCACACTAGATCCAAACTCTTTTGGTTGTAATATATTGTAGTATATTTTAAAGAAAATCAATGCTAAAGTAATGGAATGAGATGGAGATGCACATTTTTCCATATCTCCCACCTTGTCCATGTAAAACCTTGTTAGGTTTCATTTTAGAGGTTGTACGAGGCATGTGATTAACTAGTTTGTGCAGAAGAGACAGTGCTAAGTGAGGTGTCTCTAGTTGATCTATGGATATTTCTTTTTATTTTGTGCTTTATCTATTAGGATCTAACCCTATTTCTCATTATGTGGCATAATATTTGTATATTGGCCAGGGAGAACATATATGATGGTGTTTGTGGTTTTACTTTGTTATTATTGTTGAGGATGGCCCCTGCAACTCAAATATGCTTGGAGCTAGGTTTGGATAATTATGGTATCCAAATCCATAGAGTATGGGTTATAGATTTCATCATTTATCTATAGGTACTAGAATCCCCTTGAAGTATGATGTTACGTGGATTGAAAGTAGCATATCTACTCTATAGTCAAATTCGATGCATGTGTTTGTCTTGCTTATTGTATTAAACAATGGTTTGCTTCTCAATGTTTCTCTAATATCTCTTGGATATGATGATTAGGGTTCTAATATGTCAATCGCTCTTGGTACCAAGGTTGAATTGGGTCTGGTCTTCATCACCAAGCCAATGGGGATTGTAATGACTAGGGATATTTAATTACTTGGGCCTAACATTTTCCTTGGCCTTTGCTTCAATGATTAATATCTTCCCATGATTTGGTTGCTAAACAAAATCTTGTTTAATGCATTGGCCCTTCATGTTTGTGTTATCTTTATATTTTCTAACGAAAAACTTGTCAAAAAAATAAAGGATGCTTCATAATATTTATTGATGGCACCCTTGATAAACTAATCATTGTAAACTATTGTTCCTCACCCAAGGGGATTCAAACCAAACACCCAGTAGCATGGAACTAGCAAGATGACCAACAAGATTGTGAAAACTAGATGAGTTAAGACTTTGGGCTTCATAGTGGAATTATCTTACACTTAGTGATTTCGGTTCATGTCATCACATTGCATTTTACCATGATTTATGTAAAGGGTGGATTTGTTTGATGTTGTAATGTACCTAGAGAGGACAATATAGGGTACCTAGGGAGATACCCATGGAGTATAATTAATAATAATAATAAGATAATAATCTATTTTTAAGGTAATAGCCTAGTCGGATGCTAGATTGATGTATGAGTCCCCCTTATTTGTGGTCATAATCATTAAATATGCCTAGTTGGTAGTTGGTGGGTAATAAATAGGTCCACTTAGTTAGAAGGAATAATATAGTAATAAGGTATAGTTAGAATATAGTACCCCAATGTATAGTCATGAGAAAGTATATATAAACAAGTATCATTGTATTGAGATATGTTGAAAATTGAGCATTGGGGATTGTGTTTTATCAAGAATGGCTTGTGGAGTGATTCCTTCCATAAGGAGTATTTGATCCTGTTACCTACCTTAAGGTTTTCTCTATATCTTGGTGTATTTCTTGAGTCAATTTATTTTGTTTTTCATAAGTTAAATCTTTTATCTACTAAGTTTTGCTACAATTGGTATATTCTCATTTTAAGGGTTTATATTTTGTCATTTATGCATTAAGGTTCACTACAAGTGGTATCATCGCTCTTTCTTGGGTAAGAAAGTACAAGTATTTTTTTTTTCATAGTTTTTTCAAGAGAAGATACAAGGTTGCAATACCTTGTTCCATTCATGTATTTTACTATGCAAATTCTAAAGAAACCAATTGCAAATTTGAGCTCCTCTTGAAAAAACATCCAATTTATAATAAAATAAAATGGTTCAAACCGAAGTACAAAAAGGGAAGATAATATTCATTCAAAATCAATTATTTTAGGGTTTTTTTAATGATGATCATGAGTATTGCATCACATACACACACGCGCGCGCACACACATGCGCACACATCTTTGACAATATGCTTAGATTGTTGTCGAACCAATTTTGACTAAATGTAGAGTTACCATGAAATTTCATAATTGTGGTCATAATAGGTCTTTTAATAAATATTTAAGGAGTTGTGGTTATTTCAAATTTACCACCTCAAGACCCTAATTGTACATTTCATATACTTGTAGTTGGATTTATTCATTATACACTCTACGACCGTAAATTTACAACACCCGCTCAACTAGGGGTGTTGCAGGGAATGTAATTGAATCACTAGATGTTGGGTTTTGATTTTGAGATTGATGTACTCTCCACAGTCCCATTATGGTTACACCTTCCTCATTTTATTCTTCTTTTTTTGAGTGGTAAATCCTTGGTATCCACATGCAATGCCCTAAGGATATACATGGACATGTCTAAACCTAATTTCAACATGTTTGTATGCACTAGAACTTGTGTTGAGGTAAATTTTAAGAAAGGGCTTCCAAAAGAAACAAACATTCCTTTGGATAACTAGTCCCACTAGCAAAATAATAGAGTTAAATAACTCACATTTAAGTGAAAATCTTGTCACAAATATTGTCATTTTGCTAAGGATTGCAAAAGTATTCCTCCTCCCAACCCTCTCAAGAAACTACAATTCCATGCATTAAGCTAAAAATTCCAAAAGAAGAAAATAGTTGACCTTGATAAATCCTATATTCATGAAAGGAAATACCCTTTCATTATGAACCACTTATTTGTTCTATCACTTCTAGACACCAAAGAACCTCAGTCTTCTCTTACACCATATACTTATTCTCCACTTCCCTCCATCTATCAACCCTTTAATCCCCCTATTCCACAACCTATCTATGAGATATATGCTATATTTCTTCTTTCTACATTCCCTCCTTGTCTTAGATTGATAACTCTTTTGGATTGTTGAGAAGTTTGTCCATGCCTCGTGTTGTTTCTCTAGAAAAAATCTCAACCCTCCTAGAGTAGAGTTTAGACTACAAAAAAATCCCTACAACATCAAGAGGACGAGGAATAAAAGAAAGGGAGAGATTATAATAAAATTGGTAGGAAAACCAACACAGAAAGAAGTGAAGAAGTAGAAACAAGGATAAGAATCTCAGAGCTCAACCGATGTTGGATACTGCCTTTGGTAGTGGATCTAAATCTCTGACAAGTAAAAGATGAAAGTATTATTATGAATTATAGAGGAATGGTAAGTGAAACAAAGGAAGCATAAATGAGAGATTTTATATGTGCAGAACATCAATACATCATTCTCCTCCAAGAAAAAAAATAGAAGAAAGTACTCTGATGGATTTGAAAAGAAAACAATGGAAGTGTAGCAATGGAATCATAGCCCATGAAAGAGGGACTAGGCTTCATACACATTTTCACACTTTGGCATCAATAAAATATTAAGTCCCTCCATACTTATATATCTTTTTTTTTGTAAGTTCAGATCTAATCTATTAAGGAGAGATAAAAATACAGGTATAAGTACAATTCAACATGTTCATCGAACATGAAAGCAAAAATAGAGAGAGCCTATTAGCTTGATCCTTCCAAAGATGGGGAAAAAGATCTTACATATCATACTGACAGTTTGAGACATAAAAACCTAACTTAACCTGAACAAAACTGCTCTAAGGAGCAATAAACCAAAAAACCAAACTACTCTAAGGAGCCATGTACCAGAAAATAACCCAGGAGAGGAAAAATGGAGCATTGAACCCGACATTAAAGATTTTCAAAGGGCACTTCAGTGATTGGGCAGTAGTAACCGGTGCCCCACTATAGGCCCTATTCTTTCGTGCTCTCTGCATCTGCACCTGAGCCATTGTCACTGCTGGTTGTGTCGCTTCCTGTTGGGTGTTTCGCTTCTGAGATTTCCTTGTTGTTGGTGGTAGGTTGCTTTACCGGTAAAGGAGAATACTTCCTGGGTGGAAGTGCCTTCATAGTCTTTCCTTTTGTCCTGGAAAATTGATGCTAAGGAGGTGGGAGAGAATGGAGGGTGGTGCTCATGGGAGAAGGAGCGGGATGGAGGCTGGGTGAAGAGGTGGAAGTGGGGTGAGAAGGAGAAGCATTTGGTTGTCCTTGGGGTGGTGCCTAAACAAAGGAAAGAGGGGGAGGGGGATTCACCAAGGGTGGCATAGGCTTAGGTTGAATCTGGCCAGCAAGTTGAGCTTCCAGAGCGTGGCCGACAGGTGGAGCTTCAGGGGTGGCATGGAGATTGATTGCATGTAGAATGAGTTTGTTTATCAGGTACTTGATGATCCAATAGTTCCCTCTACGAGCTAGGGTACTATTTGTTGTTGAGAGGGAGTGAGAAGTCTTGTCCTCCCAATCATCTATCATTTCTCGTAGCTCATCTAGGACCTCAACATCGAACCCCTCAGAGCTCTCCTGAGCATTGAAGGGAGGCAGTCGGGGAATGTATCTACCTTCCCTTCCACATCCTCTTTCAACCCTAGGAGGGCCTCGTCGGTGTGGCAGCATGATAGTCACTAAGATCATGGGAGCAGAGTGAAGGAGGGTGATAGAAATTGGATCTGCATGTAGCAGTCTGGACGGAGGGGAGCAACAAATTTGTAGAGCGGTCTAAGCAGGAATGAGAATGGTGAGATGATTGTTCATGGAAACAAAGAGCCCCCGATGTTGTACCCAAAACGCATTAAGGTTGACCATTAATGCTCTGTACCTATCTTGCTCGACCTTAATTGTCGAGAGGATGTATGCTACATGGAGAAAATAGCCTGCCATTGCCTGGAGCGGGGGAGTCATCATGCTTGGGGGAGTCATCATCACATCTACAGTTGAGCTGGGTAGTGGTCTGATCCAGGCTGTCACATGGTTGCATGTACCTAGTGACATCATTGCTACTGTGGGTTTCATGTGTCTGCCTATCAACCACATCCTGGAGATAGTCTTTGGCTGTTGTAAGGATGCAATCATTCCAGAAGTTTGTGTTGGTGATATCATTCAGAGTGTATTGTTGGAGGAATTAAGAGGATAGAACTCCTTTATTAGAAAATTTATCTGCAAGAGAGTTGGATTCATGTCATACATGCTGAAAAGTGATAGCCACCATCTCTGAGAGAATATCTGCAAGTTGATGAAGGTTGTAATCTAGACGCCAACAAGAAGATATTTTGCTACTGCTAGAACCATATTGGATTTTGGAGGCCATTTTTAGAATCAACTCTAAATCGCCTTCCACAATGAGAGGGAAGGACCTATGGATATGGGCTATTAGGATGCCTTGTAGCAACCCCATAAGATCTGCAACATTATTGCTTTCCATTCCCATCTTTCCATAGTAGATGCGCAGGATTTGGCCTTTGTCAGATCTAAAAACCCCTCCAAATCCTGCCAATCCAGGGTTTCCTTTCGAAGCCCCATCAAAGTTAAGTTTGAAGAAGTCGTGAGGGGGGGGATACCAAGTGGTAGGAAAATAGGGGTGGAGATGGGGAGGATTAGAGATGGTAATTTTAGCCAGAGAGTGGATGAACCAGTTGTTTAGGATTTTGTTTTCCTGGGGATTAGCTTGAAGGTCTTTGTCTTGCCAGTTGGATAGGATCGTGGTTTCCTTGAGGTTATGCCTTAGCTGGGCCCAAACGATCTCCACTAAATTATCTTTTCTTTCAAAGATCCTATTGTTGCACTCCTTCCAGATGTTCCATATCAGAAATCCGGGGATGAGCTACCAAAGTATGTTGAGAATGGGGTTTTCAAAAGGATGAGTGTGCCAGTTCTTGATGGTGTTTGCTATGTCTCCTAGGTGTATGTCTGATCTTTTACATAATAATGTTATTATATCTCAAAGCTATTTGGAGAAGGAGCATTGGTCAAGGAGATGCTCCATGGTTTCCCTGTGCTCCTTGCAGAGCATGCATTGAGAAGGACTAGTGAGGCCTCTTTTGATGAGATTGTCCCAAGTGAGGATGCGCCAGTGAAGGACCTGCCAAAGAAAGATGGTGACTTTGGGCCAAGTTTTGAGTTTCCATATTTTGGACCAACAGGGGTCGGGTTGGTCTTGTGAGCTGGTAATGAGATGGCAGGCTTCTTTTATGGAGTACACGCCTCATGGTTTATATCCCCATCGGAGGATGTCATTACCAAGTCTAGTGTGGATACAAGGTTGTTGTATGTTCTCCCATAGTGCGGTCGAGTACGCATGCTGGTGAAGATGGTGCCAATGATTATGGGTGATCCATTCTCAAAAGTCATGATGAGTGTTTGCTGCCCAGAAGGTATGCACTTTTTCATGCTGAGGAATTAGGAAGCTGTCATGTAGAGTGTGTAGGTGGAAAGAGTTTTCCAATGAAGGGAGTTGATTCTAGGATTTGGTCCAGAAGTTGGTGAGAGAGCCATCATGGATTTCCCAGAAACAGTGTTGTTGTATTATTGGTCTTTGAGAGTTGGCTATGTTCCAGATGAGTGAGCCATTGATGTCTGGTGAGGACCTGATTAAGTGTTGAATGGGCCAGTCCACAACGTACTTTTTGTTCCATAACTGAACCCATGGGATGTTGTTTTTGGTGATCCAGTTCCACTAGTTTTTAGCTCTGAGAACTTCATTGTTAGTCACTGGATCTCGTAGTCATAGGCCTCCTTATGCTTTGATTTTGCATGCATTGTCCCATTTAATCAGAGCCCAATGTTTCCATTGTTTGTTACCTTGCCAAAGAAAGGTTCTCTGGAGCGAGCGAATGGCTTTGAGGACCCATTTGGGGCCTGCCAAAACTGAGAAGAGATATAACGGCATGGCCTGGAGGATAGATTTGATGAGAACCATGTAGCTGGAAAGATTCAGAGTGCGAAGAGTCCATTGGGAGAGGAGGAGCTCCAGATTGGTGAGAAGATCCTTCCAAGAGGAGTGCTTGAGGGCAGAATCTGTAAGGGGAGCTCCAAGATACTTAGAGGGGATTTTGGAAACTTTGAATCCAAGGATTCTAGAGATGTTTCTTTGAGTGGCTAAAGGGGTATTGAAGAAGAATATCTCTGATTTCTCAAGGTCGACAGTCATCCCCGAAGCTTTTGAGAAGGTGGAAAGAATGGTGTTAAGGTAGCGGGCTTCATGGACCGAGGGATGACCCATGAGAAGTTTGTCATCCATGAACTACTAATGGGTGACGGGAGAGTTTTCATGGAGGGAAATACCTTTCAGAGTGCCCTGAGCTTTGGCATCATTAAGCATAGGTCCCAAACCTTCTGACATTAGGATGACTATAAAGGGAGAGAGTGGGTCACCTTATCGGATGCCCCTTGAGGGGTTGAAGGGTATTGAGGGAACTCCATTGATGAGGACTAAAAATAAGGTGGTGGTTATGAGGCTAAGAATCCATCTGGTCCATGAATGATTAAATCTGAAGGCCAGAAGGATTTTTTCTATGAATTTCCAGTTGAGTTTATCAAAAACTTTGGAGAAATCGAGTTTGAGAAGCATACCAGGATTTTTGGTAATCTTGAGAGAGTGAATGACCTCATGAGCCAAAATGATACCATCAAGAATTTGACGCCCTTCGACATAACCAGTTTGTTTCGGGGAGATGAGGGAGGGGAGGAGGTGTTTTAGGCGATTGGCTATGACCTTGGTTATGATTTTATAAAGTACATTGCAGAGAGAGATTGGCCTGAACTTGTCCAGAGTGGATACATTGGGCTCTTTGGGGATGAGGGTGAGGAAAGTGGCATTGATTGCAGGGAGGATCCTTTGGTTGTGTCAAGATTCTTCAGGGGGATATACACCTAAACTAATAGAATAATTGGCCCAAGGCACATTAAAGAAAGGTTGGATCATTTTTTAATCCACATCTCTTTTATGATAGATGATATGTATATCATATCCTCCATCCTTCCAAACCTATCTACTGACCACAAACCAATCCTTATCAATTTCCAAGCATCTGAAAATTATGGTCCAATTCCCTTCAAATTTAATCATATTTGGCTCCAAGGTAACCAATCCTTAGAAATCATATAAGAGACATGGACTCATCTGGTTCAAGGATTTCAGTGATTCATTTGGGTAGCAAAAATCAAAGTAACCAAACATAATTTAAAATAATGGGTCAAACAATCATGTGTCTCCTTGTCAAAAGAACAATGAAGAAATACAACAAAACCTAACCAATATGTTATCCATCATAGAGACCCAAACGATATCTTATGCATTCCAAGAAGAGGAAAGAAAGTTTGATGGGAAATTACACCAAGTAATTATATAGGAGGAATACTATGGATGTTGTAGTCAAGAATATTCTAGCTAAGAGTGGGAGACAAGAAAAAAAACCAAAGATTAGCCCTCACCTGATAAATTTAAAATCATGTTCAGGAAATAAATCTAGAGGTCAAGGAAATGATTGCCAAGTTTTAGGACCTTAGAATGTATCCTATGGTCATTATGGGAATATTTACACAAAAAATAAGTCGGCCTCATATGAAGCAACATAAGAGATGCTCTAATACATTCCTACTTTTATCATAGTTAAGGATCACAACAATGCTTTACTATAGAGTATAGAACAAGAGGAATTGATTAGAGCTATTGTGATGAACTAGACAAGGTACTAGTGCCAAATGGATTCATCATTCATTTTGATAGGGCTTATGGGATATAATTAAGCATGGCCCATGTTGAATGATAAATAACATAAGACATGGGAGGGATAAATTCTTCTTTTTTGGCCTTAATTCCAAATCATGAAATTGCTCATTTTTTGCTAGGTTTGAACAAATATCTTTGTGTGATATCCCTTACAAATTTTGAAAAAAATCCCAGCAAATAGGCTAAGTAATATAGCACCTCATATTATATCATAGAATCAAGGATGATTTGTAAAGAAAAAATAAATAACAAATAATATCATCCGTATTCAAGAGACCATTCACTCCAGCTAGACTAACAATCAGAAAGGTATGGTGACAAAAACAGATAGGATGGAATGCCTCTTTGCAAAAAATTCAAAAAATAACTTGGGCCATGGAATCCACCATAGCAAGCCAATGACAAAATTTTAAATATTTGGGAATCCCAATTGTACTCAGGCACTCAAAGAAACTGATTGGATGACATTTCTCCTAAAAAATAAAATTGGTAAAGTGGGGATATCAAAATCTTAGTCCATCAAGGTGGGCAGTGTTAATCAAATTTATCATGATCAAACCTATTGATTTGTTGATGTTCAACTCTATTGAAAAATGGCATGCACTATGCAAATGGTTGGAAAGGGAATTAGAAGATTCCTACGGCAAGTGTAAAATTCAATGAAGCATACAATCATCAAGCATGCATGATTGAAATGGAGTATTGTAGAAGAGAGAGAAGAATATCAACAACTCAGATCAATAATTCATGAAGAATAAAACAAATCATGAGACAAATAATTGGAATAATAATCATATATCCATTAATCAGTATTAATCCACATATTCAGTAAGTAATATGTAATAGAACGGTTATACATATAGGATAATTTGAATGCCTAAGATAGGATTCAAATTTACCAACTCAGGCTGACTCTGGAGCTAACTTAGTGTGAGAAAATCACCACTAGAGCTCACTAATGCTACTCTGGATCACTAAAATAATTCAAAACCAGTTAATTGAAGAGGGTGGGTGAGAAAATGCACCCTACTTCCTATGAATCATGGAAATTTGTGCTAGTATCACTCAAAGTGATGTAACTGATGGGAATCAAAGCATAACTGGACTTAACTGAGTAACGACTAGGGTCAACTATTGGACATTGTTGGTGGCACTCACAATGGGTTCCTAAATTATAGGGATTGGTTCTTGGGGCACCTAAACCCATGCAATCAAGTGCAGTAAGTGGAAGATGTCCCCTAGGTGTGCCCTGTTACACTCGAATTCTATCACCAGCATGTGATAGGATCCCTAACACAGACATCTGTCCTCAAATCCCAAACTTGAAGTGAAACATGCTCTAGATGTTGATTTTAACATAAAAAACTTCAACACCGCTCTTACCCTTAAGCAAATAAGCGGTACATTATGCAGCACCGCCCAAGTTATGTGGAACCTAGGCGGTGCCACTGCCTTTAACCTTTGTTGTTGGTGTGGTTCTCACCCATCACTGCTCTGTCATAAAGGAGTATAAGAGGTGCCCTTGGTAAAAAGTGAAAAATAGAAGGTTTCACTAAGCTTCTAGAACTAAAGCCTCGTGTCTAGCCTTATCCATATTCACCTGCATCAATTAATCTTGAGATCCCTCCTTTGAGGATCTCATGGACACCTCACCCACCAATTTCTCAACCCTTCCTATCCCTTTGAGCCCTATAAATACAAGCTCATACTCCATGGTTGAGGAGAGAAGAAAGAAGTAAATTTATGGTGATGAATTAACATCCTGGCCTAATCCATTAGAGAGCATAGAGGATCAAGTTGGAGCTATCGGGGATGAGGTGCTAGTCTTGTGAAGGAGTGCATTGACGCTAAGGAAAAATGTTTGTAAGCTCTTTCATTCATCTATTAATGCAAAGTTGATTTCCTTCCCATATAATTGTTGTGTTGAAATCTCACATATATATTATTGGATTCCTTATTCACTGATATGGATTTATGGATAGTTTTCTGGTATCTTTGATGTTGTTGTATGTTTGATGTGATTCTGCAAGTCTACAGGTCTTTCATCAGAGTTTTATTCCATGCATCTATAGCTTTTAGGGAAATTTTTCAACCTAGTTGTTACTCATTTGTTCTAGATCTGAACCATTCAGACCATAGGAACAACTTATGTCCACAAAAGGTGCTATATTCCTCATAACAAATTTGGCGACTCCACTGGGGAGTACTTATCTGTTCTGATCTTCTTTAGTTTCTGAACTACTCTTGTCCGAATCCAAGCTCCAACCTTCAATATTTGCAGTTAGATCTACATCTGACCTAGTGAATTTTTGGTTTGAAATCTTCCAATCTCTCTGGATCTGAGTAACCTTGATTTTATATGCTCTGTATTGTTGTTGATTCATTAGTTTTTGTAGAGTTTTTGCAATTTTTAACTTGATTTTTTCGCTCTCCTTGTGTTCTGGATTGTTACAGGGAACCACACATATGCCTTAGGCAACAAGTGGTGCCACTGCCTAAGTCCAATTAGCAATAGGCGGTGCCATCACCTGATTTAAGTGAACAAGAAGCGGTTCTGCTTCAAAACTGCTCTGTCAACAACCCCTTCAGCATGATGCCAGGTAGGCCTGTCCCAGACCTTGATTTTTTCAAATTTTTGCAAAAGATTTGTGAATTTTGTATTTTTATGTGTTTGGTTAGTTTTGTCCAGACTTGTTTGAAATTTCCTGAGTGATTGAAAGCTAAAAATTTTATGTGGAAATTGCTTGGTTGTCAAAATAAAAAAAGCTAGATTAGATTTATCATTCATTACTGCTTGTAAGTTTGTTCTGAAAGGAGTTTTTGGAAGTTTTAGGTTAGATTAGATCTCTTCCTATTATAGAATAGTACTAAAAATAAATAATCCCTTAGATCGGTTTGCTTGCTTCTTTTTTGTGTTGTTAAGTGTGAGAAATACTTCTTTTCTCTTTGAAAAAAGAAAATTTATTGAGACTAGGTTATTGTTTTATTGAGCTCAAGTCACTGGGTCTTTGGTTAGCCTCACAAGCTTTCAGGATTCCTTTGTTCTTTTGTCTCTTTTGCATCATTATCTCATCAAAAGGAAAAAATATCAATAGTTTAAGTTAGATCTTTCCATGTTTTAGAAAAATAAAAAAATTAGCTTGCATATGCATATTTGGGTCTTGTTTGTCTTTCTTATTCGTTGAAAAGAGATCTTACCCTACCTGTTTGCTTTCAAAAGAGTTTATTTGAAGAAGTGTTGTTTGATTGTATGCTCAGAAAAAGAATTTTTAGTATAGTTGTTTGGGGAATGTCTGGTTTTAAAGCAAAATTGAAAAGAAAACACTCTCTCTCCTTCCAGTAATTAGGCATACTGAATGGTAAAGTGAATGAACTTGCATTTCATATTTGCATGGTTTTACTTTTCTGTCAAAACCTCATGCATTCACCTAACCGTCCACTTTAAAATTAATGGTCATGATAGGCTTAAAATTTGTATAGAAATTTGAGTGATAGGTTAGAGACGTGTTCAAGCGTCGTTAAAGATAGGAGCTATCGTTATTTGTCCGCACTACAACTCGGGACTCGTGCGGTTCTTCCACATACCATCGATATATCGAATGGCCTTTCACGTACCCTTGAGGTATATAGAAAGGTATTTCATGTACTCGATTGTATATCAGAAGGCCCCTTGTGAATGATTGTGCATTAGACAGCACTACTACCAATTTGAGCTCCCACGTACCTTGAGTATATCGGGAGACCCCACTAGGATACCTTATCTATATGAGAAAATCCCTTTGGTCATCTTGTGTGGAGAAATACACCAAAAACAAAATTCAGAGAGATTATTACGCACATACCCTTGTGGTATATCGTGAGTTGCACCTACTTGACAATCCTAGTGAGAGACCGACCATTTGAGCTCATCCTATCATTTGAATTTGCTTGTTGGCCTATAGCTTGAGTAGGAGAGTTTTTTGGTGTGTTTTTTCTTAGCTCTGAAACCCTAAGTTAGATTAGTGACTATGCAATATGGTTGAGTTTCGTTTGAGATGGTCTAGAATAACACAGGGCTTACCACTCGACTTTCCTCCCATTACAGGAGAAGGTCTAATGGAAGCTACTAAGAAAGGAGCTACAACTACTTCCCATGTGGAAAATAACCTAGTTGTAGAAAGCAGAGACCAATTTGCTTCTTACGTTACTCCCTTGGTCCAAAAACCTCCTGTGGGTGACACTTCTTTCCATGGTCCTGTAGAAGGTCGTGTTGATAGTCCTGTTCGTCCAGATTATGGTCCAGAGGCTCCGTTTCGGAGAACTTCTATGGGACAGGCCATTGCTTCGTTTGGAGTAATTAGGCCCTCTCCTAAACATTCTTCACCAAGTGAAGAGGAATATAGACAAATTCAATCTGCTATTCACCATGCACAAGATTTTCAAGACATAATGCATGGATTAGATACTATCTTAGCAACTCCAATCCCTCATAAAGAACCGATGTTGGATCTTCTTCCCCATAATATGGATCCTTGGCCAATCGGATATCATTCATTGGCTGATTCCATGAAACCTATTGATCTTGTTGAGACTTCACACTACCCAAGTCAAACTTCTGACCCTACGGTTGCAAATGTTAGGTTTGTTTCTAGTCCTCCTAGGTCTTCTAGGGCTGGGGGGGAACCTTTAACTCCAATTGTATTAGTACCTTATAGTGCCAGGGGGAAACCCTTAGCACGATCTATGTTACCTTCTGGTGGAGTTGTTACTCATAATAGACAGGCCTCTAATGAAGGAACATCCACATTTTACCTTCCTCCTACGAATATAGTTAACCCTCCATTGAATTCAGGTCAACCCTTAGGGGCACAACATGTAGTTAATCAAGTTTCCTGGGGGTATGGTCACCCAACAAATCAATTACTTGTAGGAAATGTGAATTACCAACCTACTCCTATAGGCATGTCATACACTGGAATTCGATATCCTGGAAATTCTTTTACTCCATGGGGGCAACCCAACTGGTCCTACATGTAAGCTTTGGGACGAATACCTATTCATACGGCTGGAGGTGACGGAGGGCCACCTTAGGGGGGTCCTCCCCCTGAGAGTCCTGGTGGTCCTGGAGGGCCACCTTATTGAGGCCCTCCCCCTGGGGGGCCTGTTGGCCCTCCTCCGGGTGGTCCCAGAGGTCTTGGTGGTCCTCCTCCTGGTGGTCCCAGAGGTCCTGAAGGTCCTCCTCCTGGTGGTCCTGGAGGTCCTTGTGGTCCCGGAGGTCCTAGTGGTCCTCCCCCTGGTGGCCCCAGTGGTCCCGGAGGTCCTCGTGGTTCCGGAGGTCCTGGCGGTCCTCCTCCTAATGGCCGTGGTGGTTCTGGCGGCCCTAACCCTGGAGGTCCATCTTCCAGAGGTTCATCGTCTCATCATCCTTTTCAATAACTTGTGTATCGGTCCACTTATGAACCTACTAGTGGTTACATGCCTTATTAATATTACCAGTATCTTGAACTGAATCATTAGTTACCTTTCCTAGAAACTTTGGACTTGCCTGATTTGTCCAAGTTGATCAATGACCCCATCCAACACAATCCTTCGTGGCCCCCCATTCTAGTCAAGTTACCATCGGATATTCCTAAATTGGATGGAAAGCAGGGAGATGATCCCAAAAATCACGTTATGACTTTCCATCTATGGTGTTCGTCAAATTTCTTGATGGATGATTCTATTCGATTGAGACTCTTCTAGCGCACTTTGACTGGCACGGCCACAAAGTGGTATATCGAACTTCCACAACACTCGTTTGTGGATTTTAGTGATTTGGAAACTATCTTCCTCACACACTTTCAGCTACCCATTTGCTACGAAACGGGTACAGACCTTTTGACCTCTCTACGTCAAAATACCTCCACACACATTTTAGATCATATTCACGAGTGGAGAAGGTAGAGAAGGCTCATTAAATCTCCTATCCTGGACCAACTCTTAGGTGATTGGTTTACGAAGTCTTTGTTACCACCCATTGCCCAAGATGTGGCTATGGGGGGTGTTGTTACTAAAGAGTAGGCCATTAGTTGCGCTCAGTATCTATACTTGGTGTATTCCCAGTCTGGAACTTTGTATGACCTTATTCCTCAAGCTCCTCATCCCAGCACGAACCCGGCTAAGCCACTTGAAGAAACTTCTATTAATGGGGTTATTGGTTCAATCCAGCCTCCGTTAGTAGTAAAAGCTGCCAAACAACCCAATCCCTCCACTAATTCTCCTTCCAATCCTACGGTTTTCGTTGAGGTGAATGCTATTCAATGTACGCAATCATCCGGTAGTAATAAGAAGGGAAAATTTAAAAACAAGAAACCCAGAAACCAACAAGGAAATCCCAAACCTACGGCCCCGGAGAATGAAAATAAAGGAAAAAGGAAAGCTAAATATCCCTGCCTATTGTGTGGTGGTGATCATTTCACAAAGGAGTGTCCCTGACATGATGGAATTAATAAGTTTTTAAAGAGTAACCCCGCACCAGCAGTTCTTACTGATCCTTTTCCTTCTCAGCAACAACCAGTAGACCACATGTCTAACCAAGGAAATTCTAGTTCTACAGAGGAAATTCAAATGATGTCATCGGAAACTATTAATATAGAAACTCGAAGTCAGTCATATGACAAACCTGAGGAGAAGAAAATCAAGAAACCTTCTCCAGATAAAGCTCCTTCTACTGGTTCTCCCGCATCCTCGTCTAATGGTCCCCTAACAATCGAGAAGCCTAATCTCAACATGATTTTGCATCTACCCAAGAGTACTCTTAGGAAGGTTTTTTTTAACCCTAATGCCCGAGGTGCACAGTTCTATAATGTTGTAGATGACCTAGCTCAGGCACCATGTGCAATGTCTACCTTAGAAGTGCTCCAAAGTTGTCCCACACAACGTAAAAACTTATTGACTGCCTTAGGAGCCATGGACCCAGGTGACATGAATCTGATTCATTTCAATCTGGAGAACCTCAAACCTAGATTACCTCACCAACTAGCTTTTCAAATCGTAACAAGAGTAGTTGGGAAAAGGGTATTTAGGACTATTTTAGATGAAGGTGCTTCAACCTCTGTTTTGTCTCTGTCCTGTTGGAAAGCCATTGGCTCTCCCGATATTGTAAAATCACCAACAAACCTAAAAGCATTTGATGGAAGAGGTTTCCAGCCCCATGGCCTCATGCCAACCCTTTCAATAAAGCTAGGGGGGAAAACTGTTTCCATTTAGGTGGAAGTAGTGGATGCCCCATTAGACTACAATCTTCTCTTAGGAAGAAATTGGTTTTACGCTATGACAGATGTTGCTTCGATGGTATTTAGAACCCTCCAGTTTCCGCATTTGGGAATAATTGTGACGATTGATCAACTTGATTTCTGTACGCTGGATGTTACTACCCCTATGGAAAACAATGTCCCTTTGCTAGGTCAGTCCCCTCCTCCTTACCAGTTGATTGGGGTAGGGATGTTGAAAGACTCCCCCCTCATGGGCGTGTTTCCATCAACCCCTTCTAGCACAGAAATGGCAATAGTTAATATGATCTCTTCATTTAGCTATGATCCTAAGGGTAAACAAGTTGTTGAGACATTCTCCCCCAGCCTGCATGAATCATTTTATGATGTTGTCCAATCCGTCTCTGATACCCATACAGACGATCTTCATCTGGTGGCTTCGGATCCTTACCACCTGCCCTACTAGTTAGAACCTTCGCTTCATATTTTGGATTATCTCTCCCAGACTTTTCTGTCAGATGAGTCTATTATAGAGATGATGAATATGAATGAATCAATATGGGAGGATCACCATCACAGATCCTTGTTCCTCCCCAATACCAGTTCGGCAGATAATGATTTTGTATCTCTCTTGGGTACTGATATTGTCGATGTTCCGCAAACACCTGTCTTGTTGCAAGATTCTGAGTCTGAAGGCAATTTATGCAGCATTACCAAAATGGATCCTACGACATATTGGTTAAGCCTGGAACTATTGAACATGTCCACATTGGGAAAAACTGTTCAATAGACGAAACTGAAGAGTATAAAGCACTTTTTAAATAGTTTCGAGACATTTTTCCTTGGCCTTATGAAGAAATGCCTAGGATAGATCCATCTATTGTGGTCCGTGACATAAAAACTTGTCCTACAGCCAGACCGGTTAGGCAGAAATTGAGACAAGTCCATCCATAGAAAGCTACGGCTATCAAAGCCGAAGTCGAGAAAAATATGAAGGCAAGATTCATCTATCCTGTACCCCTAACGGAATGGGTATCGAATATCGTTCCTATGAACAAAAAGCAGGGGACTATTTGAGTCTATATCGATTTCCAAGACCTGAATAAAGCTTGTCCTAAGGACAACTTTTTGACTCCACACATCAATCAGATTATCGATAATTGTGCTGGGA
The DNA here is from genome assembly GCA_001517045.1 of Pseudotsuga menziesii. Classification (NCBI taxonomy): domain Eukaryota; kingdom Viridiplantae; phylum Streptophyta; class Pinopsida; order Pinales; family Pinaceae; genus Pseudotsuga; species Pseudotsuga menziesii. The sequence continues at coordinate 127,299 of LPNX010767721.1, forward strand.
GTGTCATCTTCTCATTTATGGATGGCTTTTCCGGCTACAATCAGATTGAGATATTTCTTGCCGATCAGCATAAGACGGGATTTATATTCCCGAGGGGGACCTTTGCCTACAGGAAGTTACCCTTTGGTCTTAAGAACGCTGGGGCCCAATTCCAACGCGCTATGTCCTATGCATTTCATGACATTAAGAACATCATGGAGCCATACCTCGATGATCTCCCTATGCATTCACAGCAATGGGAAGACCATCCTCAACATCTTAGAGACATTTTCCTAAGATGTCGCCCTTACAAAATACAGCTTAACCCACACAAATGTGTTTTTTGCGTTGAGACAGAATGTCTCTTAGGCTTTGTGGTTTCCAAGGATGATATTCAATTTGATCCATTAAATATTGCTGCAATACTTGCTCTATCTGCCCCAACGAACTTGCTTGAACTCCAAAGTTTGCAAGGGAAGGAAAACATTCTTCGTCGTTTTGTTTATAACTTTGCTGAGAAAACACATGGTTATATGTGTCTCCTTAAGAAGGATACTCCATTCTTCTGGGATGACCAGGCCCAATGAGCCTTCAATAATCTTAAGCACGCTCTGACTCATTCAGCCGTGATACACCCCCCAAATTAATTGAAGGATTTTGTCTTGTATGTTGTTGCCTCTACTACTACTATCGGAATGGTTTTATCCCAAGAATACCAAAACAACCTAGAACACATGATTTATTACACCAGTAAGAATCTTCTTGATTCTGAAACTCGATACTCGTGTGTGGAGAAGCTAGCATTGGTTATGGTCATTGCTGTCCAAAAATTTGGTCACTACATCCTGCTTCACACCACTACCGTACTTGCAAACCAAAACCCTATGTACTACATCCTGACTCATCAGGTGCTAGGGGACAACTACTCCCGATGGATTGTCATCCTACAGGAGTTTGACCTTGATTTTTCCAAATCTACTTCGAAGAAATCATTAGTATTTGCAGAGCTAATGTGTGACCTTCCCTGTGCTCTAACGGATTCTGAGCCTTTTGATTCATTCCCAGATGAATTTATGTTCCTAATAAGCACAACTGATCCGTGGTATGGAGATTTAATCATTTATCTCCAGACACAATGTTTCCAGCATACCATATCTCGTGATGATCGTCGCCGCATTCGTCACCATGCAAAGTACTATCTTATCCTCATCGATACATTGTATAGGCATGGTATAGAAACCATTCTCTGACAATGCCTCACCCATGACGAGGCTGAATAGGTTCTTAATTATTTCCAATCTGGAGCATGTGGTGGTCATCTTTTTGGGATGGCTACAACTCATAAAATCCTCCACGCTGGTTATTTCTGCCCTTCTATCTTTAAAGATTGTCATGAGGATCTTAAGAAATGCCCACCTTGTCAACACTTTTATCCAAAAAAGTGCACCCTCCCTGCTTCGTTACAACCCATCATTGTCATTGGCCCTTTCACCAAATGGGGGATAGATTTCATGCATTGTAAGCCTACCTTAGCTGGGGGGCATGGTTACATCATTGTAGCTATGGATTATTTCACTAAGTGGGCTGAGGCTATGCCTACATATGCAGAGGATGGTAAGACTACCTCCCTCTTCCTTTTTAACCATGTAATAGCTAGGTTTGGAGTTCCTCAGTCTATTGTCACTGATCATGGATCACATTTCCGAAATCAGATGATGGCAGAGTTAAGTGCTAAGCTAGGTTTTTGCCATGAAAACTCAACTCCCTGTTATCCTCAAGCTAATGGTCAAGTTGAGGTCATTAACAAAGTTTTAAAAACTATGTTGCATCGGATGGTTGGAGATCATAAATCAAACTGGCACCAGACTCTCTTCTCCTCTCTTTGGGCTTATAGAACTTCAGTAAAAACATCAACTGGTTTTACACCCTTTTAGTTAGTATACAGACTAGAAGTTGTCCTACCTATTTTAGTGTCAGATTCCGTCTTTGAAACTTGCCGTTGAACTTCTCCCTAATACTTCTACCGATGAAGAAAGGTTTTTATACTTGACCAACCTTGACGAAACTCGACAGGATGCTGCCTCAATCAATGAGGCACATAAGAAACGTGTTAAGGCATAGTACAATAAATCTGTTGAACCTCGTGTGTTTAACGAAGGTGACCTAGTCCTGACTTATGATCAGAGACATGATAAGCTAGGAAAATGGAAGTTTGAATCAATGTGGTATGACCCTTTTATCTTTTCCAAGGTTTTAGAGAAAGGGTCCTATGAGCTCGTGGATTATGACAGAGTCCCCTTCGGGCAACCTCGTCATGGGTTGTACCTAAAGAGGTACTATGCCTAAATCATTCATGTATGGTACCTTGTATATATGTACATTGTTTGACTTTTCAGTGTGTTTTAGTATTTTCAATATGGTTTTGATTTTAGTGTCTAGACTATTTATACCATGGTTTGGTTATGCAGATCATATGTCTTTTTATGGCTTCGCTGATGGTGCTTGTCACCATACCTTGAACCTTGCTTCAGTTGCTTGGGTTATGTATTCCCCTGCACATGATCTAGTCAGTTTGGGAGCAGTTTGTATTGGTCCTGCTACCAACAATATAGTCAAGTATGAAGCAGTCATAGGTCTTTTAACTGAGGCTGCATCCCGGGACATTCGTGACTTGGTAGTGTTCATGGACTCACAGTTAGTGGTTTGTCATTTGAACCAGGTCTATACCATCAGAAACCCTATACTGCTCAGTCTCTATCAAAGGGTACATCTATTCGAAAGGTCATTTGAGGTTATTACTTATAGGCATATCCCTAGGGTAGACAATGCAATTGCTGATTCATTGGAAAATTATATCCTAGACTGGTATATTTCCCATTCATAACATGAAAATCAAACACGGTTCATCATATTGTAAATAAACAGTAAAAACACATAAAACTCATGTAAATACATTTTCCATTTGGAGCATATAAATATCGGAAGTAAAAGTCTGTATATATATATATATAAAGTGTTTTAGAAAAATAGGTCACGAGACCTCATCTGAAGCACTCTGTCTTTCAGGAAGCACAAAATCATACAAAATCCTAAAGCTATATCAGCTTTCAGTAATACATCATGTAGAACTATCTAGTGGTGCTCATGGTAGCATTTGACAACCTGCACTACTCTACGTAGCAAATAGATAAAACGGCCTGGCACTCCTGCTGTGTGCCTCAGATATCGCATCGGGAGATCTTCGATGGATGCATCAGGTATATCCAGAGTCAACCTCTTCAGGTTCTCCTCCAGCTCTCCCATCAGGTCGTTGCCTCATTGAACAAACCAAGCTCCTTCTCATCTGTCCAGTGGGGAAGATCCCCTAGGTCGTGCCACTCCAACATCTGAATGGAAATTTTCAGGTCTTGTTACTATACATAAAAAATACAAAAACACAAAGAGTCGTCTTAGGGTTTTGTTTCTTACACATGTCTCTCGTTAGGTGGAAGTGGTAGGTCAGGGTCGCCTCTAAAATCTGTACCTACATACGCATAATCCTCGACCATGAGGATCTGACCATTCAGGCAGTGAAAAACTGGAGCCTCGAACTTCACTTTCCCTCTGCATGCTCCTGTGTGGGCCATGATCCTAACCCACCTCAGCATACGAGGGTATCTCGCCCTCAGCTTAGTGAAAACCCCTTGGAACCTCAGATGAGGGACCCGCTCAAAAAATAAACAGGCTAAGATGGAACCATAGCCAAATAGTTTCAACTCTCCCTGTCGACACTTGTTCAGGTGGTCCTTGAAGACTGGTAGTAATGCCTCTACCTAGTTAAAGATAGTAGGTGCCATAGCCTCTATCACATATAGCATGTGTGCCCTAGAATCCTGATGAGGCCCTTTCCTTCCAGCCAGCCTCTGCATGGTGAAAAGAAGAGTACGGAGAGGATCATCCCTCACTACCTTAATGGGAATTTTCTTCCCTGAAGTTCTAGTACCAGGAAGGAAGTAATTGTCGATCAAATCCTGGGTAGTCACATCCCCTCCACAGGAACCAGTCAATGAAATTAGAGCACCTCGTCTCGATAATCCGGTCAAGAAGTAGATATCCTCTACCTCAACAGTCAACACATGGGATCCTACCTTGAAGTTGTTGGCACCGGGAGGAGGGGTCACTCCCAGGCAACAACAAAACCACTTTAGACTACGCCTCTGGCCCTACACAGTCAGAGAGGGATCTCTCATTTTTCACCGAATTCTACTCCGCATAATATTTTCAATCAAGGATAATCAGAGGGCCAGGATATTGAATGGGACAAAGTGTGTCAAGGTGAGATGCATGGTGGGATTATTGAGGAAAGGGACCATTGGCAATGGAGTTGAAAAACTTGCATAGGGAATGCTTGCATAAGGAAAAGAATGGCATGGGGTTGCAAACAGAGGCAAGGTAGCTGTCGATCTCCCAATCATGAGATAGTTAGCGGGTGGTAGGAGGATGAGAGGGGACAGCCCATCGTGTGGAGCACCAGCGAGATGAATTCCACGCAACTTTAGAAGAAAATTTGATAAATGTCTGGAACAATAGCAAGAGCATGACAAGTATGAATTTCTAACTGTTATACACTAAGTTGTAGACATGAAAGAAATCAACAGGCTGGAATGAAAACAGGAAATATATTGCACATAAAAGAAGATACATATTGGGAGAAGCAATGACACATGAATATTTTCCATGAGAAACAACTCTTCCTCTGCAATTTTATTCATAACACAGGCATCAAATCTTATTTACAATGGAGAGCCTCAGCCCTAGAATGTTTCCCAATATAGACAACTAACTCCTTTCTCCCTCTATCAGGAGTGTTTTTATACAATTCTATTGCTGAGACTACCGAATTAAAAGCTGTTACAAGTCACAATCATGTGTTAACAGCATAGAGAGTGGACTATCGTCACGTTTTACAAATATAAACAAACATCATGGAGACGCGACGTGTGCTAATGCAGGCTGGAAGCACAGAGCTTTCTACCATCCTGCTTCATGAAAGCTATTCCCATGCAGCATGCGGATGGTCAATTTCCCACACAGGCTGCTTTGGACATATTTTGGGTCTCCTTGTCTAGTCGGCGTATGTCACTCAAAGGCTGACAAGAAGACCCGAATCCATTTCTCGACTATTTTCCCAACCTCATCCTTCATCTGGTAACATTGTTATAGGAGGAGGCTGGAAAAAAGGTGGCCAAGCACTTGGTGATGATAAGCAATTTAAGAAGCTTATCATTCTTGTATTGTTTTCTTCCTCCTATAAGGAGGGTTCTCCTATGAGCCATGCAGCCAAGTGTGCATTTGACCCTCTCCTCTCCCATGACCAAGCAACCAAGTGGAGATCCTAGGAGTGGTGTCGAAGGCTTCAAACCCACTTGGTCTCAGAACGAGCATTTGCTCCAACAGTTATGCCACCACCGTGAGTTGGGGACTTTGGAGGTCATGACTGCAGTCGGGAGTGTCGAAGGGATGTCGTTGGGATGTCAAAACCCATGCACTACACATCCAGAGACCGGGTAGTGTATAAGCGGGTGAACCTCCCTTGGTGTTTAACATCTGTGCCCCGGTGGTTGGCGATTTTCTGGTGTGGATAACCAGAACACAGATTCATGTTTTCCTACCAAGAGTACCCCTTGTCGAACTAACTTCATGAACCACACAGCCATTGTTGTCTATGAAGGACTTCGACACTTCTCGGAATTCAACCCTATATCTCTTATCATCTACACAGTTCCATACCTCAAAGATCTTCGGAAGATGGTGTTATATAGTGTGAGCAGAGATGGCTCAGGAAGGGCTATACCCTTAGAATATCGGTAGTTGCAATGGAGGCATGTGTGATGCCAAGGTGGGGATCTTTCCTCCTGATGTTCAATCATATTATCTGGTATGGATAAGATTCCAGGCCATTCCCACGTGGCTGTCAGGCTGGTTCCAGGGGCTGCGGATTTGACCATTTCTTGCCCTTTCGATTACTGTGATGGTGGCGTCAGGTTGTTTTAGTTCGTCTCCTCTCTTGGCCTCGTGTAAACACCAAGTCTATCACCTCAATGAATCAAACCTCCATCTTTATTACTGCTTCCTTCTAAGTGAACCACGTGCCACACTTGCGAGCCAGGGGAATTAGCCTTGCGGGACATGACTTTCGCTTTAGGCTTATTCTAAATGGCATCGGAGGAATCGACCAATCTGCAATGGAGGCATATTACACGTGTGAACACCTCCTTTGCTGTCATCTCTGCACTGGATGTGAAACCTGTACCTTGGAAATCTTCTCAGCCATCCAATTTGAGGAATCTTTCACGTCCACCATCCACGTTCTATTGTTCCTGCTGCCAACTTTTCTCCTCTGAACACCGCGGGCAGTTCTGGATTGTGACACGTTCTCAACCGTCAATTGAGACTGAACTTTCATGCAGCCGTAGACTTGAGTGGGCCCCATTATCTTTCGCAATGAGAAACCTTGGTATTCATCTGTGCTATTGGTATTCATCCGTGCTATTTTGCACTACGAAATAAACCATGGCTGTAGATTTCTTTCCTTTCTTATCGTGGTCGTTGATCTTCGCAACTGCTACCCCTATTTAGTGATTTGAAATTGCAGTTTTACCCGCACAAGTATGGATTACGAAATTGATCAAGACTGTAGATATTCCTCGGACCTCATCTCAGCCGTCGAAAGCTTCTGATCTTTAACACATTTTGCAATCTGGAAAGGAGGCTTTGGTCGATCATGTTCGCTCACACGAAATGGTTTGGAGTCATTGATACACCTCCGATCAATCACAACCTTTGATTATGAGTCCCGCCCAACGCCATTAACATGCCTGTCGTATTCTTCGTTGAGGGGTGTTCACATGAAGTTTGAGGGACTGGGACCCTCATCAAATGCTTGCCAGGCCCTTAGATCAACTATTAAAAATGGAGTGTTAACAGAAGTATTGTTGCTCCGGGTTCCACATATGGAGGATGTACTCCAACAATCACTCATGAGACACCATGATAGGTGTGTGGAAGAATTTGAGGAGTCCACAATTCCTCAATGTGGCTATGCAACCCGCATTTATCTCGGTAAAAGAATCATCATCATCATGTTGTCATTCTTTCCATATAACCATTCTTTACCACTTGGCACCTGCCAAAAACAATTAATGGACCAATTAGAAACACAATCCATCATTAAAATCAGTTAAAAAATTGTGTTCTTTCTTACCCATTCAGTTTTCCCCACTCACGGTCGACACCACCTTAGCTCAGTTTGCACAGAGCGGTGGCACCGCCTGAGTGCAGTTGAGGTTGTGTGATTCTCACGGTGCACCACTTGTCCCGTAAGGTGTAGGAGTGGTGCCTGCATTTGAGGTTTAGGGATTGCCTAAAACAACCCAATACTCTCACAAAATAAAAAATGGATGCTTTAAAAAGAAAGGCTAGGGTTTTGTCATTTACCTGGCTCTGACGGTGCTCGAATCGGATGGTAGAATCTCTTGGAATCACTAACTGAATATCTGGCTCAAATTTGCTCCAAATGCTCTCACCAAGTGGTAAATAGTAAAATGGTTTGATTTTTACTATTTAAAATGACTTTTATATCTATTTAGGGTTTTTTTTATGCTATTTTGATATTTTGAAATCATTATTCTTATAAAATCCATCTATATAATTCATTAAAGTCATTTTTCGAGAGATTAATATTGTTTTTGAGTCTTGCAGGGGTAGAAATGGAAATAGTAAAGTCCATGGGGAGTTGTTTTTGACTTTTTCGTACTTCCGTAAAACAAAAAAATTCCCCGAGCGTTTGTTTCGACACTTTGGTCACGCTCTCAGAACTCAGTATCAAAGTTCCAAGTCCTTTTCTGATTCTTTTTAGGCTCGTAAAACTTCTCATTGTAAAAAGAGACCTAATGGAGTCTCCTTTAAGCTCTTTTCTGACTCCCTAAATATGAAAAGATTGTTGAGTACTTGTCTTCTTCATACTCATAAAATTATTTGAAGAGTCGTCTCTCCAATGGTAGGTTATCTCTTTTTCAGTTCGGATAGACTATTTATGAAAAAAGAACACTCCAGCCAACCATGACTGGAAGAGTTCTCTCGGGTATTATTTTATACTTTTTCCGGCCATAGAGACTAAATCATACAAAAAAGGACCTTTTGGAGTTTTCTTTCGTCTTCGTTCAAACTCTCTAAACATGAACGATGCTGAGTTTAGTTTCATTGGACTCTTTAAACTAAACACGGAGAGACCCTTTTTTGGGAACGAACCCCTCCTTTCTCAGGTTTGTGAAATATATGGGAATGGACTTATCTTCAGATGAGCTAAAATGAGTGTTTGTTATCCTCTTTGGACTCGTAAAAATGAAAAGAGACACTCATCAATCATGATGGGGAAATTAAGGTAAGGGAATCATTTTGCAAATCGAATGGAAATTGTTTGTCACCTTTGAACATGGCACTTTTCTACATATCATTCAGTCAATTGGGTATTCAGCTGGTTTACTAGTCGATCCACTTTCATGAGTCATTTCACTCCTTTGAGTCTTTCAAAAGAATGCATTCTCCACAGTCGTATTGTGTGTCCTTCTAGTCTAGTCATGCTACCAAGTCTTTTGTCATGCCGCCCAATGTTCAAAGGAAAGAAAGAAGTTTACCCCTGGTGTTAACACCTGTATTTAACAAAAGAGATATAAGACCAAGGGGAGGTAAGATTGTGTTGTTTAAATACTTTGGTTTGAAGGTATAGTACAAAGGAGACTTGATAGTCTAAAGAGCAGCCAAGTTGGAAACAAATCCTTAGCCGCGATTGAAAGGAGGAGCAAATCCATGGCTGATACTCCTTCCGCCCTTCAAAACATGCGAGTAAGATAGGGGAAGTTCGGGCCTTTAGCCGCCTGCGCACATCAAGGGCTGTAAAATTGTTCGGGGCTGATCTACGGCTCATGCCAAATTCGTCGTCTGAAAGTGTAAGATAGTTAAGGAAATGGAGAACCAGCGGAATCACATATAATCCTCTCGATCCGACGGTGGAGGGACGGAATCGGATCACATCGGCGGTCGGATTTGATTCCGTGGCCGGAACCTGCACGACGGGTAAGCATCAGGGCTTCCAGCGGAAAGGGTGCGTGGAGGTTGATCCAACGGCCGAGGATTGAAGACAGCATGGATCGACGGATATGTTGGTTTCCGGGAAATTAACATGCATGCAGGCTAGTCTTTGAACCACCCAGCGGAATTTGTTACGTGCTGCCTGATCCGACGGTTGGAGATCAGAGCATAGTGGATCAACCGCTGGCAATGATTCCGGAGTGGAAACTTGTGCACCCGATAAACCCACAGAGCCTAGCGAAATGTGATACGTGTCACAGGATCGGGCAGTTGATGAGCGCCAGGAAATCTCATCGACGGCCGAAAAGAATTCCGGAGGAGGAACAAGCGCGGAGGATAATCCCGGATTGCCCGGCGGAATCGGGTACCTGGTGCTTGATCCGATGGCGTGGAGCTAAAGGCAGATCGCATCAACGACGGAGAGTGATTCCGCTGATCTAAGTTGCACGACGGATAAAGCAAAGGATCCCAGCAGAATTGAGTGGGCGCCACATGATCCAACGGCCCGCCTGTAAAGGAAGATCAGATCAACGGCTGTGGATGTGTCCGGGACCCAGAGTTGCACGGTAGTTAAGGTCAGATGGCTCAGCGGAATGTGGGACGTGGCGTTTAATCCAACGGTGAGGGATGGAGGTACATCACATCGACGGCCACGAGTGACCCCGGAATGGAAACTTACACGGTGCTTAACGCCAAGATGCCCGGCGGAAAGGGACACGTGGTGTACGATCTGAAGGCCAGAAATTCGCACAGAAGAGATCAAAGGTCGGAAATGAGCCAGGAGGAGAAAGATGCACGGTTGTTAGAGATAAGTAGTGGTTGCGGAAATAAATGCTTCCCACGTGTCTAGTCGGGGCGGTCCTATAAAGGAAGAATTGACCTCTTCTGTGATTATTTTATTGCTCGGGACCCGGCGAAAAGGACCTGTCGATTTGGGCGCTTCCAGTTGTCAGTACCAGACACGCTCCGAACACGCGCCTTCACAGTGA
>LPNX010767721.1:148110-167277 GCA_001517045.1 Pseudotsuga menziesii
TGGGAAGTTCGACCCTATGTGGGTTGGACCTTATGTTATTGCTGGATATAGAGGGCAGAATGCATTCTTGCTGGAATACACAAATGGGGTTACTCTTGAGAGCAACCCTGTAAATGGGAGATATCTGAAACATTACCTATCCTAGGGGAGGAAGGTAAAACGTGTATTATAGACTGTATATATTTGCTTTACCAGTCAATAGGTAGGGTGAGCCGAAGACATTTGGAGCTTGTAGTGAAAGCCCCAAGGTCCAAGAGGCACATCATTCCTTTCTAAAAACATACATAAAAATGATATATGCACAAAAATGAAAAATGGGTTTTTTGGAAATTATTATGCGAAGTGAAAAGTAGGCACCTGGTCTACAAGTTCTTTGATACCTCGCAGGGAGGATATCATCCCCAGATGGAGCCAGCTGTTAACACCTGTATTTAACAAAAGAGATATAAGACCAAGGGGAGGTAAGATTGTGTTGTTTAAATACTTTGGTTTGAAGGTATAGTACAAAGGAGACTTGATAGTCTAAAGAGCAGCCAAGTTGGAAACAAATCCTGAGCCGCGATTGAAAGGAGGAGCAAATCCATGGCTGATACTCCTTCTGCCCTTCTAAACATGCGACTAAGATAGGGGAAGTTCGGGCCTTTAGCCTCCTGCGCACATCAAGGGCTGTAACATTGTTCGGGGCTGATCTACGGCTCATGCCAAATTCGCCGTCTGAAAGTGCAAGATAGTTAAGGAAATGGAGGACCGGCGGAATCACATATAATCCTCTCGATCCGACGGTGGAGGGACGGAATCGGATCACATCGGCGGTCGGATTTGATTCCGCAGCCGGAACCTGCGTGGCAGGTAAGCATCAGGGCTTCCAGCGGAAAGGGTGCATGGAGGTTGATCCAATGGATGAGGATTGAAGACAGCATGGATCGACGGATATGTTGGTTTCTGGGAAATTAACATGCACGCAAGCTAATCTTTGAACCACCCAGCGGAATTTGTTACGTGCTGCCTGATCCGACGGTTAGAGATCAGAGCATAGTGGATCAACGGCTGGCAATGATTCCGGAGTGGAAACTTGTGCACCCGATAAACCCACAGAGCCTAGCGGAATGTGATACGTGTCACAGGATCGGGCGGTTAATGAGCGCCAGGAAATCTCATCGACGGCCGAAAATAATTCCGGAGGAGGAACAAGCGCGGAGGATAATCCCGGATTTCCCGGCGGAATCGGGTACCTTGTGCTTGATCCGATGGCGTGGAGCTGAAGGCAGATCGCATCAACAGCGGAGAGTGATTCCGCTGATCTAAGTTGCACGACAGATAAAGCGAAGGATCCCAGCGGAATTGAGTGGGAGCCACATGATCCAACGGCCCGCCCGTAAAGGAAGATCAGATCGACGGCTATGGATGTGTCCGGGACCCAGAGTTGCACGGTAGTTAAGGTCAAACGGCTCAGCGGAATGTGGGACGTGGCGTTTAATCCAACGGTGAGGGGTGGAGGTACGTCACATCGATGGCCACAAGCGACCCTGGAATGGAAACTTACACGGTGCTTAACGCCAAGATGCCCGGCGGAAAGGGACACGTGGTGTACGATCCGAAGGCCAGAAATTCACACAGAAGAGATCAAAGGTCGGAAATGAGCCCGGAGGAGAAAGATGCACGGCTGTTAGAGATAAGTAGTGGTTGCGGAAATAAATGCTTCCCACGTGTCTAGTCGGGGCAGTCCTATAAAGGCAGAATTGACCTCTTCTGCGATTATTTTATTGCTCGGGACCCGGCAAAAAGGACCTGTCAATTTGGGCGCTTCCAGTTGTCAGTACCAGACGCGCTCCGAACACGTGCCTTCACAGTGAGCCAGGTAGGACCTTGATCCTGTAACTTCTTCGCCCAATTATTATTATAAATTGAGAAACGGACCAACAGAGAGAAGCTTCTGTGTCTGGTCGGGTCCCGGATGAAAGGGAAGAATTCCTGGTAGATAGACACAGAGGTGTCTGCGACCCTTTCCTGTCTACAGGAAGTGTGTCTGGCAGCAAAGAAAGGTTATGGTCTTATTTTTTGCAGGGAAATGATGTTCTGAATGTGTGCAAGTCCTTTTTATACTTTTTCGCCCTGGAGCAAACCCTCCACTTCCCTGAATTTGCCGAATGGTGCGCGGTAAATTATTCTCCCTCTCAGAGGGTCATTATGAGTCAGTCCGCATCTAGGATATTGTGTAAAATTGATGCTTCAGTAGTAAGAGAAAATCTTAGTTTACCCGAAAGTTACCCTGGAAACCGTGAGTCTGTAAATGAAGCTGTCCTTGCCGAGTTTTTCCGAAGTTTCCCAACCGATGCTCGCTCTCGATTCCTGTCAAGTATCATGAAGGAAGGTCGGTCCCTGGAAGGCCTTTCCTTACCTTACCCCTTGCACATTTTCAGAACTGAGGCGCAATTGGTAATGTCTTTGGTTTGTCAGGTGTTAGGTATAGATGACGATTGTCGTATAGGTGATGTTATCCTTGGTTTCCTGTTAAAAGTAAATTCTTTGAGTCCCGAGTCACAGTCAGTTCCTGTACTTAATTTAGACGAGTATCTTGCCGAAGCAATCCACCTCCAGCTGACTGAATTTCCCAAGGTCCAGTTTTTTAGGTTTCAAGCACACTTACTTAACATGTTGATATGTTCCAATGTTAGCGAATTGAAGTTCTTGAGTACTCTATCCTCTTCTGATTTGCCAAAGCAAATCCACCTGATCGAATTTGCCAATTCGATCATGTACGAAATATACAGGATGCTGTTTGATGAAGAATTGCCCCGGGTCTTCGATGAAATGAAATATTTGATGCAGTCTTCACCCGAAGGTCGGGTGGGAGACTGGTTCTTGTACAAAGATTACACTGTTTTGAGAGTGTACGGCTTTACCGGTCAGCCTTATAGGTTGCCTTCCTTTTTAAATCCAAGTATTTTTGCTCTGGAGTTTATGAGACAAAGGTTGTTATCAGAAGAGGAGCACTTCGGTGCTTTCCGAAAATATTTGAATGTTAAATTTCCTTTTAAGGTCGGCCCTTTCATTTTTAAAGGCAAAGGTGCTCTGGCATGTATAGAGAGATTGATGGAACCTATGGATTTCGTTAAGGATGTAAATATGAACTACGACCCTCACCAGGTGATATCATTAAGAAAGCAAGCAAACAGGAACAAACCGTTCGAGCATCAGGCTGTTGAAGGGTTAGCTGAAGCAGCTAATTTGCTCCAGTTCACTGACGAGTCTAAAGATGAGACAGAGGCACATCCTGTATCTCGTTCAGAGATCCAAATCACAGAGGGTGTCAGTGTTGCTGTCAAGAGGAGTTTGGCCGAGGCCGAGAGTATGGATATGGAAGAAGAAACATCCCATAAGAAGGCGAGGCTGCTCGTAGGAGGTGAGATCATGGATGAAGGGGCGCCCGAAGTTTCCAAAAAGGCTGCTTTGGTTCCCCTGAAGACAGTTCAGGTTAGTCAATTTTCCTTTAAAGATTCAGAAGGTGACATTAACAGTCTAGAATCCGGCTCCCTGTTTAAATCAAAAGAAGAGCTCAAAACGAGCTACCTAGAGAAGAGGAAGCAATCCCTGGAAGAAACAAGAAATTTGCTCCCAAGGGTAAGGAACCTGCATAGTTCTAAAACATCTCTAGTTTCTGCTAGAGATGCGGAGAAAAATACTTTCAAGATGGCCATTCTGAATGATAAAAGAATGTCTGAAATAGAAATCCGTCTGGATAAAATTAGTACTCCAGACAAGATACAGTTGCACAAGCAAACCAGTGACATTCTTTATTCAGACCTGTTGCAAGCCATGATGACGATAAATAAGTTGCAAGCATTAGTAGACAAGTTGAAAATCCAATTGAGACATGAGAAAGTGGAAAACAAAGCAAATGTTGTTCAGGTGAAAAAATTGCAAGCAGACATCGCCAGCTCAGATAATACCCAGGCCGTAAAGAGGTTGTTAGAAGAGAAGGATAATGCCCTACAAGTTTTGAAGAAGAGGTTGAAGATGTCAGGCTCATAACATGTCCAATCAGCAGAATTGCTAGCCCTCCAGGAGGAGAAAGACAAACTCCATCAGGAAATGATGGAATACAAAGGAAAGGATGGAGAGCTACAAGAGGAGAAGGATAAGTGGAATGCCGAGAAGGAAGAACTACTGTCCTGAATTTCCGTAATGGAGAAAAGCTAGACTGTGGAAAAGGAGATTATGGATGAGCTAATAAGCCAAACCCCTGCCGATGATGACTTATCTATTGTAGATATCCGAAAGCCATTAGCTGATTGTTCTGCAGATGACCTGTTGGAGTCTATGTCCCAAGTGAGTTTAAGGGAGAAAACTATTAAGGAATTGCAAGCTGAGAATGAAAAGGTGAAAGCCGAGTTAACCAAGGTAAGCGAAAGTAGGATGCAGCTCTTACAGGACAAGAGCCAATTACAGCAGAAGGTTGATGAACTGAAAGAAAAATGTATTGGGAAGGCCCCCCTTCAGGGGGCGAAGCACATCATTTGGGACACCCTAAGTATTGAAGTTACCAAGTTTAGGCACTACCTTAATTATATTGATGATTTGTGTGGATTGATAGATTCAGCTCAGCAAAGATTGAGAGTGATAAACGAACACATGGAGAAAAGACCTCTCGCTACAGCCCAAAACACCCTGGATTTCCTGAATTCATTAACATATCAAAAGTTGCATGACATGGGCATAAAGGACAAAGTCTCAATAATCATGTCAGCAAAGAAAATCATTCACAAGCACCAGTTAATGAAGATTGTTCAGGACAGATCAGAAGAATTAATGGTGCAGGTCAACAGGTTCAAAATAGAGTTTGAAGGGCTGTTCGAAGACGAGTTGCCATGCTTCTGGAACGAAAAGGGTCGAATGCTCCCACAGGAACATTATAATCACCTGATTGTCAGGGCTCGTATGGACCATTCAAAGTTTAATGAACTGGAGAAAATCCTGTCGGGACAAACCATTGTGGACATGCTAACTGAAGATTTCAAAGTCCTGCAGAAGTTCACAGCTATCAGAACCAGATTGCCTAAAAAGTCCTACGAAATATACATGGAGCTCGAGGTAGCCATCCGGGAAATGATGGAAAGCGACACCCCAAGTTCCAAACAGTGGAAGGCTATAGAGCGTCTGGGGAAAACAAAGTTTACTCTTCCTCCGTAGGAACAAGTGGCAGATACCGTGGAGCTGATGGAGGCAAAGACTCAGAGCTGAGTTGGCAAAAGACGTGGTGCTGTTGGAGCAAAGATTCGGAGCTGATGGACCAAATTTTGTTATCCAGTTGTTTCATGCTTTATGGTCGGTTAGGAATAGAATTGTAACAACTTCCTAGTGGTGTAGGATTTCAGTTACAAACTCTAATTTACGCCGGTCATTCTGTTATTGATCTGTTGGAGGCAGACTTATTATTTGATCTATAAATTTGTATCTCTTTTATGAGATAGGGGTTGGAACCCATCAGATGAAGTAATTTTGTGGAGAACATATCTGTCTCGTTTTTTAATACCAAATGAATGCATGAGAGTTCCTTTTTCAGAGATTCATGTATCATTGACATTGCAGTCCGTGCTTTCTTTCTCTGCGTGATTTGTAATTTTTCCTGTGTAACGCTCCATTCTGTTTTTTCTGTCGTATCTGGAACATAGTGTTTGATGTTTAGAGTTCATATGCTTATGCTCTATTCATCGTTTCAGGTATTATATGATATTTTCTACTAAAGTTGATATGGAATTCGTCATAGACGCTCCGTATTGATGGGTTGTTCTCTCATTTCTTCTATTTTCACCCTGACAAATGAAATGACTGCAATTATGTGATTATATTGCCTTTGGAAAATCCCATGTATGAAATTTTGGAATCTTTTTATATGTATATGACTCCGTTTCCCAATGGATATGTGATTGTTTCAACCAAATAAACTTTTAAATATTGTTACCGTTTGATCTTGCAATTTGCAAAGTTCATATTGAGAGATCCCTCTTAGGGAGAGAATATCAAAATCTTCCTAAAGTGGTTTTGTTGTTACCTCGGGGTGTGCCTTCTACAACCTGGGTACATTCTGAGTGCTAACACCTGGAATCAAACTAGCCTTTGTGTCAGTAATATGGTTACATTATCTACAACATTCCAGAACTTTGTTCTATGTTTCATGTCATCGATGTGGGATTCATCATGGCCCTCCTTTGACGAGACTGTTCCTGTCAACATCGGCCCATCATCTGGGAAATAGTCTTAGAAACAAAGTTAGTACCTTGAGATCTGTATGCCTCAATGACAGATTCTCTTACTCTCGACAAAGGTTCACATCATTGACCTTTGATCAAAAGACTCTGTTGGGTATTTGACATCAAAAAATCTATTCACACTCAGTAGATTGTACTAAGGTACCTTGGGAATAATTGACATCAATGGTGATCTCCCTCGCACTTGCTAATATCTAATATCATTGGCCAGTAATCAAATGGTTTCTACCATGTTCGACTTCAGAACATTGTAATCACATGGCTAGAATCATACTTTGTGGAAGACGAGACGAAGACCCTGGGTATTCATTAAAAGCACTCATATCTTTTTCCCCATGTTGCGATGGAGTATATTGTATGAAGTACCAGCATGGATCCACATTTGTATGGTTGCGGCTATGCTCAAATTTGCGTCTGTGTGACATAGATCTACATTATATATCTGGTATCTATATCCACATTTGAGTCCTCTATCACATGGATATATGATGTATTCTAGTAGCCATGGTTGTTCATTCCTCTCATGGATCTACCTTGTATTGGTATGCAGCCATGATGAGGTTACATTTATTCATGAGTCAAATTATTGATTTATTGCAGATGCCTACTCGATGACACTCTCTGATCAAGCTGGCTCTTACCTCGAGGTGATAACTTACTCTATCAAAGCTCTCACCTATCGTATCCCTCTAGCCTCATGCTTTGGGGGGCATTATGTTACACTCGAATTCTATCACCAGCATGAGATAGGATCCCTAACAAATATATTTGTCCTCAAATCCCAAACTTGAAGTGAAACATGCTCTAGATGTTGGTTTTAACATACAAAACTTCAACACCGCTCTTACCCTTAAGCAAATAAGCAGTACCTTATGCATCACCACCCAAGTTTTGTGGAAACCAGGAGGTGCCATCTCCTTTAACCTTTGTTGTTGGTGTGGTTCTCACCCATCACCGCTCTGTCATAAAGGAGTATAAGCGGTGCCCTTGGTAAAAAGTGAAAAAGAGAAGGTTTCACAAAGATTCTAGAACTAAAGCCTCATGTCTAGCCTTATCCCTATTCACTTGGGTCAGTTAAGCTTGAGATCCCTCCTTTGACAATCTCATGGCCACATCACCCACCAATTTCTCAACCATTCCGTCCTCTTTGAGCCCTATAAATACAAGCTCATGCTCCATGGTTGAAGAGAGAAGAAATAAGTAAATTTATGCTACTGAATTAACATCCCGGCCTAATCCATTAGAGAGCATAGAGGAGCAAGTTGGAGCTATCAGGGATGAGGTTCTAGTCTTGTGAAGGAGTGCATCGACACTAAGGAAAAATAGTTGTAATCTCTTTCATTCATCTATTAATGCAAAGTTGATTTCCTTCCCATATATTTGTTGTGTTGAAATCTCACATATATATTACTAGATCCCTTAGTCACTGATATGGATATATGGATAGTTTTCTGGTATCTTTGATGTTGTTGTATGTTTGATGTGATTTTGCAGGTCTACAAGTCTTTCATCAGAGTTTTATTCCAGGAATTTATAGCTTTCAGGGAAAGTCTTCCACCTAGTTGTTACTCATTTGTTCTGGATCTGAACCATTCAGACCAGAGGAACAACTTCTGTCTGTAGAAGGTGCTATATTCCTGATAACATGCCCCGCATGCACTAGTGGAGTGATGAATATCTCATAAGTTAGGAAAATAGACAAATATACTAATTGTTCAAAGGGAGGATTAATAATAATCCCAACACCCCCCATTAATACTGACTTTGGAAAACCTAAGCCCTGGAAATTAAGACCAAAGGTCACCCATACAATCTAAATGTAAAAATAACTACTTAACAAACTAAGGAAAATGAGCAAAACCTCATGGGAAACCCCCCCCCCCCCCCCCACCCTCAAAATAAGCAGGAAAATCAGGATCAAGCTTTCATTCTAGGAGAAAAAATTGTAAAAATATTTTTGCAATCTGCATATCTATGGAGAAGTAATGTAGTGTGATGGTCCTTGTGTGCACTAGTATCCTAGGACTGTGCATGCGAACCTCTCCAAACTAAATTATTATGTCTTGAGGAATTTTCTTCTTTGGAAGAACATGAATCTACTCAACTGAATCAGGAACATAGACAATTGCATAATAGATTATGGGACCATGTAGAGCAACTGAGAGAGTCTGAAAAAAAAGAGAAAAAGTGCTTGATAATTTGAACCATGTGAGGTAAACCCAATAAAATGAGATATTTCTGGTTTGAACATTGAACCATGTGAGGTAAATTCAGCTCCAGATGCGAGGAGAAAGTGTCCAAGCAAATGCAAGAGGTCTCCATATTTACTGCGAGGAGATGAACATGTGATCATGTGAGGAGAAGACATGAGACCAAGGAGAGTGAATGTGTGAGCTCCATAATCTAATCTATCTTACAAAATATCCATGAAATCACAATATTTCATATCAGCAAACTCATGAGAAGAAACTGACATTGAGTCCCAACAACAAGTTTGAAGGAGACTTGAGATGCTTGATTTTTCACACCAATACCGATGAGAACAATCACAAGCATGACTGAAAGGTCTTGAAACTTGAAATTCGAAACAAATGAGGTGATATCAAATCCAAGAATGAGGAACAAAGGTTCCAAGTGTGCCGCTGAGATGGCGGATGCACTTTTCTCTCCTTCTTCAATAAAACTCTAAGAATTGGTGCAAGCAATCAGGTAGGAATTTGTTGGAAGCTCTATATCAATGAGGGTGAATGGATCACTCCTAAAATCTGATATTTCTTCCAAAACATCCAAAATATCACTTTTTTGCACACCAACAACATGATTGGAGAGAGAGGAATCGAATTTCTCTTCAACTCCTTGCTTTCACTAGAAAACTTTGCACAAAATTTAGAATAGAAGAACCATTGGAGAATGGCTGAGTAGGATGGAAGGATATTTTTTCTTCAACATTGGAGGTTCAAATGTATACTTTTATATCAAATATATGAGAATATGAGATATCAAAGATATCATAAACTTATGGAGCAGCAGGAGAAGAAGTCACTACAAGGAGACTTTCAACAATTTGAATTGAATGACTTGAAGATTCTATTATTTCTTCATCTAGAACAAGTTCATTAGAGAGAATTGTGATTGAGACATTTGAAAGAATAACACTTGAGGAGGTGTTGGATTCACTCCATGTATTATCTACTTCTTTCTGCACACCAAAGGCTCTATCTAAATTTCTCCATAGCTCGAATGGATACTCAATTGTTTCCATGAGATAACGCATATCAAGATTCATCACCATACACATATTTGCATATGCCATTTCATAGTCATCTAGCCAATCATTTTCCTCTTCATAATATTCTTTACCAACTCCAAAAGTCACATCAAGGAGATCATGGCTCTTAAGATATGCAACCATCTTCAATTTCCACTCAGCATAATTGAATGGTGATAGAAGGGGAACCGATCTCAAATCCATATTTGAAGTTGTACAATAGAGGTTTCTGCAAATTTCTTCTTCAAATTCAGGAACAACTTTGAATCCAAGAAGTTGTACATGTAAATCAAATCATGTATGCAAGCTTAAATAAATACTCAATAACGTGATTGATGTCATATTGTCAATTCAATCACAACTTCTTCTACGGTCAACAAAATCAAATTCCATCGAAGACCCATTTTATATATCGAATATATATTTCAAATAATATAAGGAACTTAACCTATCTCATCATGTGGAGTGAGAAATATCAATCCAAAATAGAGGGTACAGACAGACGCGAGCTATTGCAAATCTCCGATATTCAACTGAACATATCTCTCAAAAAAAAGACTCCAATTGAATTCCACAAAAAACCCATTTTAGATAACAGAAATACCTTTCAAAGAAGATATGGTAGGCCCTATAAGATGATATTTAGAGGTCGTGGTACCTCTTCAAATTTGGAAGTGATTTTCATATTTTGTTGTTGAAATTGTACCTGCAAAACAAACTCTGATTTGAATCAAATTAGACCAAATACTCTCTTCTTCGACGCGTGCACTTTATCTGGGTGCATCACACCTGGATAGACTTCTCTGGACAGAAGACATAGGGAGAAAGTCAATAATTCTAGGGTTTACATGGAACCCATTGGCTTCTGGTGCATCAAAGGAAGCTTCCGAGGTTTGTTTTTGTCCTTGATACCATGTAAAATTCAATGAAGAATACGATCATTAAGCCTACAGTATTCAAATGGAGAATTGTAGGAGAGAAAGAACAAGATCAATAACTCAGATCAATAATTCATGAAGAATAAAACAACTGATGAGACCAATAATTGGAATAATAATCATATATCCATTAATTAGTATTAATCCACATATTCAGTAAGTAATATGTAATAAAATCATTATACATATTGGAGAATTTGAATGCTAAGATAGGATTCGAATCTACCAACTCAGACTTACTCTAGAGCTAACTCAGTGTGGGAAAATCACCACTAGAGCTCACTAATGCAACTCTGGATCACTAAAAGTGTTCACAACCAGTTAACTACAGAGGGTAGGTGAGAAAATGCACCCTACTTCCCTCGAATCATGGAAACTGGTGCTAGGATGACTGAGAGTTATCTAACTAATGGGAATCGAAGCATAACTGGACTAAATTGAATACCAACTAGGGTCAACTGCTAGACATTGTTGGTGGCACTCAGAGTGGGTTCCTAAATTATAGGGATTGGTCCTTGGGCACCTAAAATCATGCAATCAGTTGCAGTAAGTGGCATATGTCCCCTAGGTGTGTCCCCAATGCACTAGTGGAGTTATGAGGACCTCGTAAGCTAAGAAAATAGACAAATAGACTAATTGGTCAAAGGGAGGGTTAATAATAATCCAAACAACAACTAGGAAAGGTAAATAACAACAAATATAATCTAATAAATTGCACAACTATAAGGGAATTATACAATAGAGTGGGTCTCACAATAAGGGATCCTCCACTAATGAATCTAATACGTGTAAATTTTTTATTGAGGTTAGTCACAGGGAAATATGTGAACAAAAAGTGGTTGAAACACAACGTATACAATGTGAATTCGACCATCTAGTGGAACTACTAGCATTAAGAATGTGATAGGAAACTCAATGTAAGGGATTGGATAAGGGATTAGTTTGTATCGTAAATTCATTAATGAAATTCATTGTAGAAATTAAAGAAGGTAACTACATTAATGAAATTCTAAAACTCAAAGAATTAAGGAGGTAACTACATTAATGAAATTATTGTAGAAATTATTTGAAGCTAGCACCTCAAATGGGTTATTTGAAATATCTAGTTAAAAGGATCTCTACCCACCTAAATATCCCCCATATATCCTCTTGTCTCCTACATTGGAATTTGTGACCTTTGGGGCCTCCTCTCACTAATGGTGTTCTTTGAGAAATGAGGAGGAAATCGACATCATAGACAATCTGAAATGGTAAGTAGTAGACAATATTTGTGAAGTCATTCATGTAGTGCAAACTAAAGTAGACATACATTCTTATGATGTAGAATAGGATACTCAAGTGAGCATGAAATTTGAAGCACCCCAATGGCATATTTTTTAGTTTTCTTTATCTATTTGTTATGTTTTGTCGAGTTGTTTTTTTGTTCAATAGTATACTTGCCAAGCTTTCAAATGATGGAATATGATAGTCAATTTTAGGGTATTTGTGGAGGATAGACTATGTTAATTTGTTAGCATGTTGTGCTCAATCTCTATATATTTTTTATTACAATGTTTGTCCAATTTGGATACATTTTTTTAATATAAAATCTACCATTTATTGCATAATATATATATATATATATATATATATATATATATATATATATATATATATATATATAGTTGAATCAATTGTTGTGTCCTTTGATAGGATATCATGGTCTACAGTTTCAATGTTGCAAGCAATACACAAGGAAGGGACAATGGGGAAGTGGTTTGCAATGGTATTTCTATTGGAATCTTTGTTTCCACCTTGTAAAAATCCATGGGAAACAATCTCTAAAACTTTTTTGATTAATATGTCTTGATCCACAACAAGAATTATAATTCTTGACTTTCAGTTGTGTTGATTTTTGTACCTATGAAAGTGTTCCCCTAGGTGACTTTAGCCTTAGTCACTTAAATGGGGAAAATAAAGTGACCCTTGCATTAAATGACATGAGATGAGCATTTAATATGACTTTAGAGAATAAAATCAATTTTTGATCAATTTAAGTGGGTGAGTGAATATAATATTTATGATTTAAATGTGAGCATTTAATCTCATCCACCCATCTAATATAATTTCAACTACTGGATTAGATGAACCCTAGGGTTCTCACCAAAAAGGCAAGGAAAGCCCATTTCAGTCACTTTTGCAGATTGAAGTGAAGGAGAGAGTTGGGAGAGAAAGTTTCCATTTTTTCTGAGAAAGAGAAAAAAAATTGCAGCACACAAATTGAGGGAAATGACAGCAGTAGAGAGGGAAAAAAAATAGAGAGGACAACAACATTTATTGTTGGTCCGTACAGTTCATACGATACAGTTTTTAGTACAACATGCATGATTTTCAAGGCAAATTTCTGAGCATGATTTTCGAGAAAAAATAATGGGCATGGATTTCGAGGTCCATACATCATCCTGTACGGTACAGTCTGTACAACGACATAGAAATCGAGGCAAAAAATAGAAGAAAAAAAATATGAGTTTGATTTTTCATGTTTGGCATAGAAAACAAGGCATAAATTTTCTCTACCGGGTTGAGATAAGTTGGTCTGAAAATTTTTCAGTTTTATTGTTGTTACAGAGAGAAACTTCCTATGGCTTGGGGGTACCTCAACATACAGTATGGCACCAGAAATCAATATTTCCCACTATGCAAGAATAGTAAGCAAATCTAACACTAAGGGATATCGAATCGTACCTTATTCTGGATGGTTGAAGTAGATCCCTATTGAGGTTTTCCAATGCAATTGCAATTATAACTTGCTCTCAACAAAAACAAACAAAGGAAGCATGATATATATAAAATTGTTAGAGCTATCCTAGCATATATAATCAACCATGTATAAGAAATTAAATACATCCATGGATTCAATATTCATATTCAAAATGCACATGAATTGGACAAGAAAAGATATTTCTATTAATAAATCAGAGATACAATAGTGACAAAATCTGTCGGCACTTCTGTGAACCGAAAAAACCGAGTCCTCCACCACTTGAACCCTCCATCTCTCGATAGCAAGCTCACAAAGCAAAGGCAATATTGGGAAGAACATTATGTGCTCCAAGGGACAAAGGGATGCAAACTCAAGTATAAGAAAAGTTGAGGCAACAATGGGCTATAGTTTCCTTGCTCTTTAATTTCTCTTTCTTCAATGTATCTAAGGGGTTCCTTATATAACACTCCAAAGAGTTAATGGAGGGTCGAATACGAGAGTTCTCAAGGAATTTGGAAGGCCAAGAGTTAAGTTATTTGGACTCAAATGAGGAAAACTCCAAAAATATTTGTCATTTTGCACACATCTTGATGTACGTGTGTTTGAGGTCAAAAGTTGTGTATACACATCGGTATTGCTTTAAAAGTCATGTATATGTATAAACAGGCAATTTTTTAGGGATGATCTTGCATCAAAGCATAATATAAGTCCATGGGGTCTAAGGAGTCTATAGAGGGGCAAGGAAGGCCATAAATGAGTGATCTACCTGGTGTGGTAAAATCAGCTATAACATATGCCCCCTAATGTGTGAGGTCATAGGGGTAACATGATGGCCGAAATACATTATAAAATCCATCCCAAAAGTAGAGTAATGAATACCTAGGTGGAATAACCAGCCACTCATTAGTACAATACAATGATAAATCTATGCATGTGATTGCAAATACATGTAGCAGTCTCGGATACATAAGAGTACAATGGCCATGAATAGGCATGATATACAAAGTGTCATGTGTGGTCATCGCCACGTACAATATGCAATGGATCAAGATCTCCATAATGGATGAAGATATCTGATATACACTAGAAAGACCAGAATCATGATCGCGAGAGCTGAAATCTCATGAATACTGGCATGATCAAGGAGGTAGCATATATGGAATGCCACCAAGTTGGAAGATCTTCTACACGAACCACTGCGAGTACATGTCATACTATGTGAATAAATGTGTCAAGGTTGAACATAGTAGTCCATCGTTTGATTACCGGTCATTAATGTATACCGTTAACAAACGCGAGATAACCCACCGATAATGAAAATGGGAATCAAGTTACAAAGTGCAATCTAACAAGTGTGAATAGATCTGTTGAGGTGGAACACTTGGAAGAATCCATTGATCAGGGGAAATTGATGTATTCCCAAAACTGTTGATGGCGATAGAACCTACCAGTGATGAATGTAAGTATCAAGGCACTCAAATGACTCTAGACTCCTATTCCAGAATAAATGATCTGATGTCTATGGAATGGAATCTACTGGAAGGAGGGCATTACGGAATCCACCATCAACCAACACGAGGTACTCAACAACATTGTATAATGTGGAAGAAATCAACGAACAAGATGTGCATGAACCAGTAACAGTACCGGGAATGGCTGACATGCAAAGTCAAGATAACTGAGGAATGGCCAACTCAGGCTTCAACTTCCTTCGAACAAGAGCATAAGGCATGTGTTGACTGAATGCAGGCAGCATGGACTCGATATGCAAAATGGGACATCTCTATGACATAAGAGGCGTCGGTAGAGGCTCCATGGGGGTCGAAAGCATAACCAGTCGGTGGAGATAAAATCAGAGTAACGAGTACAACTCCTAAAGTCAAACTAATAACCCAACCGATGGATGTGATACACAGTGCTCTGTTTGAAGGCGACATGACTCGACTGCTACCAAAGATAACATCTTTTCCCATTCAATTTTTTATGTTCTTTGATTTTTTTGGAATTTTTTAGATATTTTGAAAAGCTTGAAAAAGAATTAAAGTGCTTTATAGTACATAACTAGGAGGAGACGAGTGTCAAGGACATCCAAGCTAGTTTCGAGCAGTGGAATATACCTATGCTCAATGCAAGGAAACATGTGCAGGATAACGACACTCGGGGGAAGGTCTCCTCTTAGTCAAGGGGTGATCAAGTTGCAAAGGATATAAAAAAGGCTCGACATGATACAAGCTCGAGTTATAAGGCTAATAACTCAAAGTTAGGGAGCCGACATAAAGCTCAAGAAGACAAGCAAAACTCATGAAATGCAATTACAACTTGACATATACAAGGGAGTCCCTATGGGGAAAATCCAACATAAAGTTCAAGAGGAGTATGAAGCTCTTGATCAAGGACATGGCAAGACTAAAAAGCGAATCCCACAACCTAAAGGAAACATCTCAGCATGGGTACCAAATGAAAAATAAGATCTAACTAGGGCACCCATGTATAGGAAAACTATACCATTCTCACAATACCACTTCTAACAACAGCATGAAGGTTTTGTGATATCGCAGAATGGGTTCGAACCTAAGGTTAAAATGAAACGGTCATAAGGTCATGCAAAATGCAGTCAAATGTGAAATCCTAACCTATATGTTAGTTCAGACATTATACCTGTAATAGGTATGAATGGATCAAAGACTTGGTCAAAATGCACTCAAAACGGGCCCCTACAACACCATATCAGTCCAGACGATCCAAAAACAGTCAAAAACAGGTCAAAACTATAGAAAGTGGGTAAAAATTTCAAAAAAAATTCTATAAAATAGTGAAAAAATAAAATTTTCATACCATTTGAAAATTTTACCCACCATAGTGCTTTTGTACTCAGAACTTTAGAAGCTGATTTCGGGAGAATCCTCTGGAGAAATCACTCCCCATTTGGTCTAGGTAACTCATCATTCCCTACTCTTCCATTTCCATGCATTTATTTTTAAATTTGGTGATCAATTTTTAAATTTGGGCCATCCCAAATAATGCATTTTGGCCCACATGGAAATCAGTTATTTTTCCGTGTATAGGGCTAGGTATATGTGGAAAAGACCACGATACCCACTTACGTACACAGCTGTTTTAGAAACCAATTTATCCACCTGGGCCTACACCACTTCAATCCTCCATATCTTGATAGCAAGCTCACAAAGCAAAGGCAAGCTTGGGAAGAACACTATGTGCTCCAAGGGACAAAGGGATGCAAACTCAAGTATAAGCAAAGCTGAGACAACAATGGGCTATAGTTTCCTTGTTCTTCCATTTTTCTTCCTTCAATGTATCCAAGGGGTTCCTTATATAGCACTACAAAGAGGTAATGGAGGGTCGAATCCAAGCATTCTCAAGGCATTTGGAAGGCCAAGAGTTAAGTTATTCAAACTCAAATGAGTAAAACTCCCAAAATATTTCTCAATTTGCACACATCCCGATGTATGCGGGTTTGAGGTCAAAATCTACTTATACACGGGGGTATTGCTTTAAAAGTCGCATATATGTATAAACAGTCAGTTTTTAGGGATGATCTTGGAACATCAAAGCATAATATAATTCCATGGGGTCTAAGGAGTCTACAGAGAGACAGGGAAGGCCATAAATGTGTGATCTACCTGGTGTGGTAAAATCAGCTATAACAGCTGTAAATTTCCTGATAATAAAAATACTCTCTCTCTCCTAATAGGTTTTCCCCTTGTGGGTTTTTCCTGGGCAAGTTGCCAAAAATTACTGTGTCTAAAAATTTCATGGTGTGCATTTAATTTTTTTTTCTCTCATTAAAGTTGAGTTACAACAGTGTTTATTTCAGTCTGAAATTTTATGTAATTTCCAGCCTTATGCATTTCTAGGTTGGGCATTAAACTGAGATAATTTTTGACAATTAAACCGGTGGATGAAACTAAGAAAACCTTACATGGTATCAGAGCTGAGTGGGGCAGAAAATTAATTTTTGCAGACATAAAAGTAATTTCCATATTTCAGAGATTTTCTTTTGATAGTAACAATGATTTTGTTGAAACTTGTTCTTTGAGAAATATGACTTCTACTGGTCTAAGAATGGAGGATAGGCTTGATGGGGTAGGGAATTTTATTCCATGGAAAGCTAGGATTTTATTTGTGTTGGAGGAAAATGAGTTGTGGGAGGAGGTAGTCATAAATACTACAACAAATCCCATTGATATTCCCACTTCCACTGATGTGGTAGCATTGGCTGCCTTCAACATGAAATATATTAAGGCTAGGACGATAATTCTTGATGTAGTTAAATACCATTTGATTCCACACATTTCAAGGAAGGATAATGCACATGAAATGTGGAGTACTTTGACTGGCTTGTTTCAGAGTTCAAACGAGAACAGGAAGATGGTTTTGAGGGAGAAGCTGAAGAGTATCAGTATGGTCAAAGGAGAGGTTATGTTGACTTACCTTACTAGGATATCTCATGTGAGAGATGATCTTGCAACAGTTGGGGAGGTTGTTCCTAATGCAGAGCTAGTGTGGATAGCCATGAATGGGGTGTCAAAGACTTGGGTCGTGTTTGTGGAGGATTTGGTAGTTAGGGAGACCTTACCTACATGGAACAGGGTATGTGATGATTTTGTCCAAGAGGAGACTCTGAGGGGTCTTTGTTAGTTTTTCATCACATTAAGCTAGCATTATGATCTTAGGATCTTTTCACTAAGAGAATAACAAGCACAGCAATAAAACATAAGCACATCACAAGAGACAAGAGACACAAAGAGTTTTCCTTGGGGAAACCATAAAGGAGAAAACCCCGCAACTTCCTCTAAGATAGAATCAACACCAAAATAGTAAGAGATCTCCCAAAACAGCAGTAGTCTTCTGTCTTCTGTCTAGGCCCAAAATTTCCTTCTCCAAAAGTGTGCCACACTTGAGAGAGCAAGTGATGTATTTCACAAGTGATAAATAGAGAGTCTCTCACTCTCTATTTATATTCTTTCGTTGACTTGAAGTGCACTCAATCATGTCGTCCCAACTAACAATTACTTACTCGAGCCTACACCTTAATTAGTGTATAATAACTCAAGTGCCCCGAAACTATGGGGACTTACCTAATGACTTGATATGACTTGATTACATTATTAATCCTCCCAATCGGAACATCGAGGCATGACCACATGACTCAAATACATAATAGAAACATCTCGGAATGAAAATCGGGTTACAATACATAAGATACATAGAAGAATACATTCCAAAGTTACATATACATCAACACTCCCTCTTAACTAGGAAGGTATTCTTTCGACACAATTTTCAGCACTGTTCTTCTTCTCTGTATCAGTTGGATCATCTTGTCTTCAAGTCATCTTCATCTTCAAGTCATCTTCACTGGATCTGGATCATCTCTCGATCTGGATCAACATAGAACATCATCACTGGATCTGGATCATCTCTCGATCTGGATCAACATAAAACATCATCACTGGATCTGGATCATCTCTCGATCTAGATCAACATCACTGGACTGGATCTAGATCATCACTCAATTTGGATCATCACTGCTGGATCATCATTACTGGATCTGGATCATCACTTGATCTGGATCAACATCACTGGACTGGATCTGGATCATCATTACTGGATCTGGATCATCACTCGATCTGGATCAACATCACTAGACTGAATCTAGATCATCACTCGATCTGGATCATCACTGTTGGATCATCATTACTGGATCTGGATCATCACTCGATCTGGATCAACATTGGTGCTATCTCATGATTCTTCTCGTCATAGGAAGTTCTACAGATCCAGCCCTTTTTCATGCTGGTTGTAGGCCTACCCTCATGTAGGTCTTCTCCCAGCACTTACATCTGACCTGCTCATCAGAAAGGCACACCCAGCACTCACATCTGATCATGTAGTAAACTACAATCCCATCAGAAAGGCCCAGCACTC
>LPNX010767721.1:172673-183652 GCA_001517045.1 Pseudotsuga menziesii
GCATCCCGGAATAAACATCGGGTTACAATACATAATATACATAGAAGAATACATTTCGAAGTTACATATACATCAACAGTCTTGTGGATGGCAGTGCTTCTACTAGTAGGGAGGATGAGGAGGATGTGGCCTTGAAAACAAAGGGGAAGAAGAAGAACAAGAAGGGTCCCAAGAAGGGTGGGGCCAAGCAGTAGGATGGGCAGAAGAAGGATCTGAGCACTGTAAAGTGCTTTGCTTGTTAGAAGATGGGACATTATGTTGGGTGATGTCCGAACAAGAAGAATAAGCAGCAACAGACAACAGCTTCAGTAGAGGTTGATAATT
Source organism: Pseudotsuga menziesii (assembly GCA_001517045.1). Taxonomy (NCBI): domain Eukaryota; kingdom Viridiplantae; phylum Streptophyta; class Pinopsida; order Pinales; family Pinaceae; genus Pseudotsuga; species Pseudotsuga menziesii. The sequence continues at coordinate 172,998 of LPNX010767721.1, forward strand.
TTGCAACGAGATTTCAAAGAGAGTTTTCTCTGTGCACTTGACATATTGATAAAGAGAGAGCATCTATTATCACCAGTGTGGATGTTGATAGAGAGAGGGAGTTTTCCTTATTGACAGACCATTCCTACAGTTCATCTACTTCCAACACTTGGTATATTGATAACGGATCTTTGAGCCACATGACAGGTGCTCGAGAGATCTTCTCCGAGCTTTCACATACAGAGACTGATGTGGAGGTGGTGTTGGGAGATGATTCAGCTATCAGAGCAATTGGGCATGGGACCATTACCTTTCATAGGAAGTCCATGAGTCCCATGGTTTTGAGAGATGTATTGTATGTACCTGGGCTGAAGAGGAACCTTGTTTCAGTTTCCATGATTGAGGATCGGGGTCTTGGGGTGTCCTTCCTAGATGGACATGTGTGTGTGTTTCCCAAGACCGTAGGACCATCTACTTCATTTTCCATTGGAGTTATATGTGGGAAACTATACAGGCTCTTATTTTTGCCTCGGCATGCCTTGGCAGATAGCAGCAGCAGTGATATTTGGCATAGGATGATGGCTCACTTGCATCATCCAACTTTGGGGTTGTTGAGACATATGGTTATAGGTTTACCATATTTCAACTCAGAGCATAGTGATGTTTGTAGGGGGTGTTCTTTGGGAAAGTACACCAAGATTGCTTTTCCTAGCAGTGATAGCAAGTCAGTAGGGATTCTTGACTTGATACATTCAGATTTGTATGGACCAATGTCATATGTTTCCTTGAGAGGATATGAGTACTATGTGACATTCATCGGTGATCATTCCAAGAATACTTGGATCTACTTCTTGAAGAGCAAGAAATATGAGGAGGTATTGTAGAGGTTCCAAGAGTTCAAAGATCTTGTGGAGAACTAGATAGGGAGGAATATATGGGTTCTCAGATTGGATAATGGGGGTGAGCATACCTCCAAGGAGTTTGATGGATATTGCAGACAGGAGGGTATCAGGAGGTAGTTGACAGTTTCTTACTCTCCAGAGCATAATGGAGTGGTGGAAAGGAAGAACATGTCTATTATTGGAGTATCCCAACCTACGTTACATGACCAGTCACTTCCTTTCTTTATTTGGGCTGAGGCATGCATTATAGCTGTATATATTCAGAACATGAGTCCCCATTGTGTCGTGGGGAACATGACACCTAAGGGGTGTTTCACAGGAAAGAAGCCTGAGGTCATCCATTTTTGCATATTTGGTAGTTTGAATTACTCTCATGTCCCTTCTGAGAAGAGGACAAATTTGGATCCCACTGCAGAGTGTGGAAATTGAACACACAAGTGATAGAACAATTACACTTACACTCACAAAATTGCTAATCAAACATGCAAAATTACCATCAAAGGAGATTGAAATTGGAGCATAACACTAATTTGTATTGAATAAGTGTACAATAGACAACCTTGTGAACTCATAGGATACTACAATATATAATTACATGAGATATTTGAATGCACAAGGATGCCATTCGAAATAGTCAAAAAGTAGGCTTACTAAATCTAGTCAAATCCCCCATAGGTGCATAAAACAGTTTCCAAATCCACTTAGAGGCTCACGAATTGGAAAAGTAAAGTAGGCAAGCTAATAAAAGATGGAAATACAACTCATACATGCTTTTATTAGGATAAAAGTATGGAGGATGATGTGGGCAAAAAACAAGTCAACTACACCTAGTCTTACTTTCCCTTTTGCCTTAATTCTCAATAAAACAGGCAGCTTTGTAGAAAAAGAAGATATGCGCTTTGGAGGATTTGGAATAAATAAGAAATGCTAAATATGATTTCTAGGAGGTTTCCCAAGCACTCCATAACTCATTTTTATCAAGTCTTGACTTCTATGACATGTAGAAGGAAACTAGCATAGAGTGGAATCTAGGAAACTAGGTAATAAGACAAAAATTGATTTAATTAATGTCTAAGGTAGGTAACTATGGGTTGATTATTCTAAAACCCCCCCTTAATCCTGAATTTATGAGTAAATATCAGAAAACTATAGGGCCTAGCAACAAGGCTTAGTCACCCTTTACATACTGCTTGTCCATTCAACCAAGGAAAGAGGCAAAAACCCAGTGGGAAAATCCTCCCTTAAACATGGACAGTAAAACAAAATTTAAAAATCGTGTCATCAATCATGCTTCACAGCATGATCAAAAATCCCCAGTAGTGATTTGAGATTGCTGAATGTCTTCTCACAAAAAACTTTGGTGAAGATGTCTGCTACTTGTTCTGAAGATGCATAGAAGAGTAGGTGAATGGTGCCATCATGCACAAGCTATCTGATGTAGTGCATATGGATCTCAATGTGTTTGGTTCATTGTCTCTAAACTAGATCATTGAAAATTTGAATGGTGCTCTGATTATCACAATAGATAATAGTTGAAAACTCTGATTCAAAGCCACACTCACCAAGTATTCCCTGCAACCACAAACATTGAGTTGTTGCATTTACAACTCCTCTATACTCTGCTTCTGTAAATGAGAGTGCTATGGAACTCTGCTTCTTTCTTGACCAACTGATTGTTCCTTCTGCAAGCATGAACACATATCCTGATGTTGACTTTCAATCTGTGTTGTCACCTGCCCAATCACTGTTAGTAAACCCAATCAAATCAAGATCAGATTTAGCTTTGTAGAAGATCCCATGAGTTCTTGTTCCTTGAACAAAGTTAAGGATCCTTTTGGCTACTCTCCAATGGATATCATGAGGCTGATCCATGTATCTTGAAGCCACACTAACTGCATAAGATAGATCATGTCGAGTGTGTGTAAGATAAAGCAAACACCCAATCAACTGCCTATACAGTGTATTATTTACCATAGGAGAAGAACCTGCTTCTTCAAGCTTAATTCCTAAAAGGAAGGGAGTCTTGCTTGGCTTGCAATCTTTCATGTTGAACTTGTTCAGAAAATATAAGGCATGCTTGGACTGATGTACTTTGATTCCATGTTGGGATTGAGCAATTTCGAGACCCAATAATTGGCTCAACAATCCCAAATCAGTCATAGAAAATGGATGGTTCATTGCATCCTTCTAGGAGGCAATCTCTTTCTTTGAACTTCCTGTAATTAGAAGGTCATCCACATACAAGACAATAATCATCAAATAAACATTAGGATCAGACTTGCATCTAACAAAACTCAATGACAGCAGAAATCCATCAATCTTGGCATACCAAGCCCTGGGGGCTTGCTTGAGCCCATACAATGATTTATTTAACCTACACACAAAAGATGGATTAAAAACAAACCCTTGAGGTTGCTGCATGTAAATCTCTTCAGTGAGATATCCATTTAGTAAATCACACTTCACATCCATGTGATGTACCTCCCACTACTTCGAAGCTGCAATGGCTAAAGCTAGCCTTATGGAGTCCATCTTTGCCACTGGTGCAAAGGTTTCATTGTAGTCAATACCATGTACTTGTGAGTAGCCATTGGCTACCAATATTGCCTTATATTTCAAAGGTGAACCATCAGCAGCAAACTTAGTCTTGAAAACCCACTTACATTGAACTAGCTTCCTCCCTGGGGGAAGATCAACCAGTTCCCAAGTGTTGTTCTTCTGGAGCGAGATGAACTCTTATTTCATGGTTTTTTGCCATCTTGGATCATGTGCTGCATCTTCATATGTCTATGGGTATGATTCAACCATCAGATAGCACTTCTCTGCAAACAAAGGGCCTTTCATACACAAGGCACTCTCAAACTGAGATCTAGTCCTCCTAGGGTCACTAGGATTTCTAGCTAGTTCCCCAGCTGCATGAATGGTCTTTGCTTCCCATTTTGGTCTTGTAGGACTATCAGGATCTGTAGTCAAATCATCATTATTAGACATATCAGAATCAGCAAACTCATTAGTCTCTCCACTTACAATCAATGGATCTGGTGGTGAAGAAGACTCTCCAACTTCAACTGCTACTAAAGGCTCTTCTTGGAACTGAACACTTATTTCAATGAAAGATTTATTAGTGCTCAATTTGATCAGCTTGTACCCTTTTGAATCTTCAGAATACCCAAAAAATAGGCACTCTTGGCTTTGGGGTTGCAAAGCCTTTCTCTTTTTAGTTGGAATTCTAGCCCAAGCCTTTGAGCCAAAAATCCTGAAATGGGTCACATCTGGCTTGTGCCCACTCCAAGATTTGAAAGGATTCATGCCATCAAGATTTTTCTGAGGCACCCTATTCTGGATGTAGGATTCATAGTTTATAGTCGCAGCCCAAAACTTTGGTAGCAAAGTCTTAGCCTCCATCATACAGGTTGCCATCTCCTTCAGTGACCTATTCTTTCTCTCAGCAACACCATTTTGCTGTGGTGTGTAAGGGATCGAATGCTGCATCTAAATACCTACATATTTATAATACTGAATGAACTAACACTTGACATACTCACCACCATTGTCATATCTGAGGATCTTGAGTCACCTCCCAGACTGGTTTTCAACCAAAGGCTTAAAGACTTTGAAGAGGTCAAAAACTTCAGACTTATGCTTTAGGAAGTAATCCCAACAATACCTGGAAAAGTCATCTATGAAGGTCAGTGCATATTTGGCTTGAATCATGGACATATGAGGAAATGGACCAGAAACATCACTGTGGATCAACTCAAGAGGTGCAGAGGTTCTCTCATGACTAGCTCTCTCAAATTTGTGCCTGGGTGTTTTCCTAGGATACAACCTTGACAACACCTTTGGAAAACTTGATCTTTGGTAACCCTATGACCATTTATTTTTCACTCAAATCAGAATGATACTTATAGTTAATATGGCCAAATATTTCATGCCAAAGCTTGCTTGCCTCATTATTATGAATCAGAAGAGCAGAGGGATTTGAGTAGGGTAGAAAATGGGAAAACATGTATACCTTCAAAGTGTGATCAACAACACCTTTTGCTATGACTTTACCATTCGAAATCTCTATGATTTCAACATCATTAGGGGAGAATATGAATTTCTTTGGAGACCCTTTGTGAGTCATCTGATAAACTGACAAGAGATTAGAGGCAAGACCTATAACATACAACACATTATTGAACTTACCATGGTCAAGATCAATCCTTCCTTTCCCCAAACTGTCAGTGAGAGAGTCACCTCCCAAAACTATTGGTGGACCTTTTGACATGTCAAGAGAGGAGAATGCCTCATTTGTCAAAACCATATGTCTAGAAGCTCCAGAGTCTATGATGAAGCTAGGTGAGCTTGATGTGCCAGCAAAAAAAGCATGTACTCTCTCTCTGTCCTCTGAATTTTATCCTCCTTCCCTTTTCTTTGAGCAATCAGGAAGGGAGATGTTATTCTTCTCCAGGAGTTGGGTCAACATGTCAATTTTCTTCTTCATATAGGATCTCTCAGGATGATAGCCCTCACTACAGTATGTGCACTTGCTCATTTCTCCTTTGTTCTTCTTCTTCTGGTAGTTCTTCTTAGAGCCTTGGGGCTCCTCTTGAGACTCGTTCTTGTCTCTCTTTTGCTCAGGTGGCTTATTAGCTTTATTCTTGCCTTTTGAATCCACCCTTGAATCTCCAGCAACTAAGCTTGATCTTTGGAAGGTTTGACGGTGCCCATCATCACCAATTTATCTTGTTCCTGTGTGAGGGATTCCATGAACTCTGCAAGCTTAGGCATCTTCCAGGCTCGAGCTGTCAAATTGGTGGCATGGAAGGTCAAAACAAACACAGAATATTCAAGTCCAAGCTTTGATATTATGGCCAAAACTAGTTGCTCTTCCTTCTTTTCAATTCCACACTTTTTTAGCTACAAAACAAGGGCTTTAAACTTGGAAAAGTAGAGTTGCAAGGGTTGGAAGCTGCTGGGACTCAAAGAGATCAATTCATTCTCGATTTGATGTCCTCTCATCTCATCTATCTTACCAAAAATATATACAAGCTTCTCCCACACTTCATTAGGTGATGTCAATCCATCAAGATGGAAGAGGAGGTCTCTTGAAATGCTCAGACACAAAAGACCATAGGCCTCATCCCTCCTGTTGTGCCATTTTATTTTCTCTGCAACTGCATTGGGCTCTGCCTCAATTTCCATAGTCACCCTGTAGAGACCTTTTTCTCTCAACAATATCTCCATCTCATCTTTCCATTCAAAGAAATTAAATGGAGTCAAGATGATCTTCTGAGATTGGTCCAGAGCTCAGAAACTGTGCCCTTCAGTCGGCAGAATATGCTCCCAATCAAGATGTCGAACCTACAATAGAAATATGGAAGGAGATAAATTGATCTACAAAGGCTCTAATACCATGTGGAAATTTAACCCAAGTGATAGAACATTTACACTCACAAAATTGCTAATCAAACATGCAAAATTACCATCAAAGGAGACTGAAATTGGAGCATAACACTAATCTGTATTGAATAAGTGTACAATAGCCAACCTTGTGAAGTCATAGGTTGCTGCAATATATAATTACATGAGAGATTCAAATGCATAAGGATTCCATTCGAAATAGTCAAAAAGTAGGCTTACTAAATCTAGTCAAATCCCCCATAGGTGCATAAAGCAGTTTCCAAATCCACTTAGAGGCTTACGAATTGGAAAAGTCAAGTAGGAAAGCTAATAAGGGATGGAAATACAACTCATACATGTTTTTATTAGGAGAAAAGGATGGAGGATGATATGGGAAAAAAACAAGTCAACTACACCTAGTCTTACTTTCTCTTTTGCCTTAATTCTCAATAAAACAGGCAGCTTTGTAGAAAAAGTAGATATGCGCTTTGGAGGATCTAGAATAAAGTAGACATGCTAAATATGGTTTCCAGGAGGTTTCCCAAGTGCTCCATGATTCATTTTTAGCAAGTGTTGACTTCTATGACATGTAGAAGGAAACTAGCATAGAGTGGAATCTAGGAAACTAGGTAATAAGACAAAAATTGATTTAATTAATGTCTAAGGTAGGTAACTATGGGTTGATTATTTTAACACAGAGAAGGGCATCTTTGTGGGCTATCATAAGACTTCGAAGGCCTTCCATATTTACCTTCCTTCTCAGAGGAAAGTCTTTGTGAGAAGGGATGTGAAGTTTGAGGAGGCGTGGGCCTTCAGGATGTCTAAAGAGTTGGAGCAAGGAGAGCAGCAGGTTCCTGAACCTCAGGTTGTTTCATAGGTACCATCAGTACAACATATAGGTTCACAGGTTTCCAAAGTTACTAGACCACATAGTATAGCCACAAGTTCACCAGTTTCTGTGGTTTAGCTAACGGGGTCTTCAAGGATAGGTTTTGGGTCTCGGATTACAGGTTCACCTTACAGAGGATCAGGATCACAGAGTTCACCAATTGTTGGTGTTAGAATATAATCCGTCGGGATTATATATTGTAAATAAATAAAGAAATCTGAATAGTTAGGAAGCCGAAAAGGTTTGGCGGAAGGTGAAACACAACCGTCACATGTAATGTATAAATGAATGCATTAGTAATGGAATAATATAGAATCGGGAGTTATACCTATCAATGGTATCAGATCTTGGCTATTTTCCATAACTCCTGCCTGCTACATTTCAGTCCTGGCATTCTGCTTGCCAGTCCATTGTCAGACTGCCTGCTCCGCCAGTCTGCCAGTCGCATACGTTTCTCCTGCCAGTGCATTCATTGTGTGCGTTTATTCTCTGCTAGAACGATTGAACCTGCCTAACCCTAATCTATTGCTTGGAGACTGCATTGTGCTTCACTGCATATTGAAGAGAGTGATTGCTAGCTGCTCTAACGTTGTGTTTTGCAGACTATCCTTAGGTCTGCATATCTGCGTAGTGGCCCTAGACTACTGCTGCGTTGAAGACTCTGGAAGTGTAAAACCTATATTTTACCCTAATGTAAGCCCTATCTTATGTGTGCTACGTATTAGAGCTGTATATATGCTGTGTGAAGCCCTAAGCCTAAATCTGCATATTGAAGGTGGGCCTGTATGTTGTGCATGTTTTTTTGTTTGATGGCAGTCTGTGCTGTTATATCTACTCCACCCGTGGTGTAAGGAGAAATCACCAATTGCTCCCTAAGAGATGCGGGCATCTGGGTAATCTCAAGCCACCGCCAAGAAGGATTTGAGGAGACTTTATGAAATTCCCAAATAATAACCAAACCATTCGGATTATCCTTCAACGACACCATTAGAAGCCACGACCCACAGCTGATGAGAGCGTACATTTGCCTGTCATCATCCACAAATAACTCCGGCAGTGGTTCTACCCACATTTGTCACATTTGCATTTCTTCTGCATCTTGGATGTTGAAAACCAGTATCCTGGGTATCCCCTCGTGTATCCAGGCAGGTCGATCTTCCCAAGTAAAACAGTAAAAATAACCGTTCAAGAAAATTGTATCTAGTGTATACAGATGCTGTGGAATATAGCCCACGATGTTCCATGATTTTAAAGAGGAATCGTATACATCTACTATATCTACATTTGAGGTACTTCTTTGGCCCATGACTACCACTTTGTACTTGTCAGCCTCGCCTCCCAAGATGGTTGAGGCAGAGAGTATTTCTATGGCGGCGGGGGAAGTTTGATGGGCGTTTATGTGTAAGGATTACATACGGAGATGGAAATATTAATTGTTGCGATTTGAGACCGTCAAGTATTGTGCATGGGCTGGGCTCTCTTCCTAGGTGTAAACCCTAATTCTTGTGTGACATTCATCATTTGAATATCGCTTTATGACTGCATTTCTTTGAGAGACTGGAAGACTATGCTTGAAATGGATGTGAAGCATTTGCAATGGCTGAGAGAACTCGTTGAAGATTGATGCTCTCATACTACGTGGAGTTGTGAATGTTATGCCTGGAGGCCCGTGACTACGTGTGCATATTGCATTGAAGAGCGTGAGCCTGAGAGCATGAAGACTTCCCTTTTGGGAGATGTGACCTCTTGTTGGCTGTCGTGACCTTCCAAAAAAAGAAAAAAAACCTAAATTGTAGATAGTGTTCTCATAACATCTGAAGTCTATGCTGGGTTGAAGTTTAAATTCTGCATCTTTAAGCTTGTGGTAGAGTTCAGTCTCTATTTAAGTGTGGTTTTCATGAAGTCTTGAAGAGATATTTCCACATCGTTCACTCCTCTTTAAGCTTATTATTTTTTATGTTTGTCCACCTCCATATAAATTGTATGAGCTGCGAGTTTCATGTCAAGATTGTTCCATTGTTGGTGTTGTCTGCGTAGAAGCACCACTACTGCGAGCTACCTTGTCCCGTCAGAGTTGGGGTCTATCTCTTCTCTTTAGAGTGTTGCGACTTCATCAAAGATACAACCTGCTAGTGAAGAGTCCACGCTGTGCTACTACAAACAAGTATGCTGCAAGATATTTTGTTGATGTATTATTATATTTGAAATATAATTTTCATGTAATAGCACTCTAGAATTAATGATATAGAGCTATTGATAAACTGCAAAATTATTTGATAAGCTGCAAAATTATTTGTATAGGCTGCAGAATCATATTGTAATTTGTAAAGGAGCAGGAATCTAAACCTGCATCCCATATTTTTTCCAAGTATTCTGTAAGTTGCAAATTCCAGATTGAAAATGCACAATTTTGCATCTATTGTTGGTGATGTCCTCACTGGCAAGGAAACATATCCAAAATGGTCTAGAAATATCAAGAAATCAAGTGAGCCTGTTGAAGAATCCCTTTACTTTGTTCAGAAAACAAAGAATCGGTCCAAAGACCCTTCCAAGGGAGATTGCAGCAAGAGAGGACGAGGAAGAAGAAATTTCAAAGGCAGAGGGGGCAGAAACAATTTCAGCAAAAGATCAGATTTGCAGTGCAAGCGTTGTGGAAAAACTGGGCACACATCAGATTAGTGTTGGGCTTCGTGGGACTCCATAAAAGACAAGCATAACCAGAAGAAAGATGACAGTAAAAACCAAGATGCTAGTAAATTTTCTGATTCTTCTCATTGTATTGTTGCACATTGTAATCTTGGAATTAATGAAATGACTTCACTTTCATCTTACAAATATTGTTGGCTGCTTGATACTGGTGCAACATCACACATGACATTTAGAAAATATTTTTTTGAAGAACTTAATGAAACAATAGATGGCATAGTTTACTTTGCAGATAAGTCAAGTATTAAACCAAAGGGAATGGGCACCATTCGACTGAAGATGCCTGGATTCCCTGATTTCTTGTTGAAGAATGTTCTTTATCTTCCAGAGTTGCAGAGAAGCCTGCTGTCCATGGTGGAGATTCGACAGCAAGGCCATTCCATCCACATGTTTGATGGAATCGTTGAAATAAGAAAGTCCTCTGACAACCAAGTCATCATGACTGGATACGAAGATGGGACGCTGCTGAAGCTAAAGGGTTCATCTACATGAATTCAGAACTATGCCTACCTCTCTCAGCATGGAGAAGGTAATTTGTCATCTAGTTCATTGTGGCATGCAAGATTTGGTCATTTGAATTATAACAGTCTTTGTTTGTTGAGAAAGAATGGTGTATTTGGTTTGCCCACCATTCCCAAAGAGAAGAACAAATGTGATGCATGTATATTAGGGAAACATGGAATGGCAAATGTGATGCCATTCCATGAATCTAATTTCAGAGCAAGTAGGAAATTAGAATTAGTGCATTCTGATTTATGTGGCCCAATGCCAACTCCTTCTGCAAATGGGAA
>LPNX010767721.1:189363-220795 GCA_001517045.1 Pseudotsuga menziesii
AATTGATCTCTGGGATATACAAGTCCATATACAATTCATCGCCATAAAGATACAGGTGGATCCAACATATGTATAACTGATGAAACTATCATGGTCGCTCAATATGCAAAAAGGCGCCATATCAAATCTAAAGGAGTCATGGCCACAAATGAACAAGGTGGATCCATGCTCAACAATCGATTATAGCCACAAGAATACAAGGTGGATATATGTCTCAGTAAAATGTCATATAAAATGTAACAAAGTCTTGCGTAACTTGGGAAATACCAAAATTACGATGCTATTGTCGGCCCAAGGTCTTCAATCCAAACCGCCCAAAACATACAAATCCTAACCATGCGAATAAAGGATTTGAAGTCGAACATGGAGGAAACCATTTGATTACCGGTCAATGATGACAACCGTTAGCAAACGCGATGGAAACCACCATTAATGAAAATGGTCCCCAAGGTACCTAGTACATTCTAACAAGTGTGAATACAAGGACTTTAAGTCGAACACTTGACGAATCCATCAAGTAAGAGAAATTAAGGTATTCCCACTACCCAATAGTGAGGGAAATTGCCACTGATGACTACAATCCCCAAGGTACTATCATAAAACTCTAAATCTCATTCCTAGAGCAAGATGTGTTGCAGTTGATAGGAAGAGATCCATTGGAAGGAAGGCATTAAGGCATCCTTCATCATCCAGCACGAGGTAAGTCAAAGACTAACTGGATCTAGAATTGGTACTGAATTTCACGATAAGAAACATTGAAGACATGATGTAATGAACTGATACTAGGGAATGGACGACATAAAAGGCCAAGGAAACTGTAGAATGGCTGACAAAGGTTTAATCCTTGAACAATGAGCTTGACACAAAAGTGACTTAGGTAGTTTTTGACACAAAAGGTCCAACGACACAAATCTGCAATGTAGGAGACATTGACAGATTCCCCATATAATTGGAAAAGAGACCAACTAGATTAAGAAACTCTAAATCGGGTTAAGGTCAAAACACTAGGACCCAACTGTTCATAGACTCAAAACTGGTGCTTTGTTCAAGGAAACAAGACTTGCTACCATAATTCAAAAAACATGTGGATGAACTTCCCATCCCCTCTTTCTTGTAAAGGTTTAATGAGTCCAAGAAAGCAAACTCGTGACCATATTCATTTTTTGGAAAGCTCGAAGAAAAGACAAAAGAATGCTTCATAAAGCACTTATTCCTGGATTTTACGAGCTCAAACTAGTACATGCTCGATAGTGTTTTCATAGTTTAGAGAGTCTGAAAAATCCAGGGGGGTGATTTTTCGTCCAATTTAGTCTCCTGAGGCCGGAAAAGTATAAAACAAACCACAGAAGAACTCTATTAGCTTCCGAAGAAGTAAGGCACACCTTTTTTGTATTTAGTCAGGAAGGTCCAAAAAAGTTTAAATTACCACCTACCCAATGCTCCTTCAAAAGCAGCATATAGCCTGAGTTTTACGAGTGTGAAGGAAGGCAAGATCACTTGAAAAGATCCATTTGATTACGAGAAATGGGGCTTACAATAGTAAACTCGATGCTTTGTTCTTTAGGGTTTAGCGAGCATTAAAAAGACATAAAATACACTCAGAATATTTTTCATGTTTAGGTCCAGAGCACGAAAAAGTGAAAACTAAGCTCATACCGAGATTTCCTTTTCCATAAATTTAGTCCCTCATGTCCAGAAAATCAATAAACCTATGCTTGAGAATACTCTTCTCAATTCCGAAGAAAAGAGAGTGTTCCTTTCTCATATTATTCCACATGGTCTAAGAAAGTGATAACCTGCCACCAATGTGGATGCCCATTCACATATTCTTAACGAGCCTGAATGGACAAGTTTACTCGGTAGTCAAGTCTATTTTGAGGAGTCAGGCCTGGGCCTAAATATATTAATCTTGCACATTGATATAGGAACAAAGAATCAATCTCATCAAAGAATAATCAACAAATAACTCAGAAATGGTGTTAATCGGAACTAGAAATGGTTTCCTCTCTGTATATTCAATAAACAATGAATGGTTACAATAACAATGTCAAGCAATAGCTTGAATCAATGAGGAGTTTGAATACCTTAGGAGGTCATTCAAAATCAATGAGTGAGTCTGGGTTAACTGACTGTAAGCCATTGGTTCACACTCAGTTAACCACTTGACTAAAACCTAATTGACTCATCAAACCCTAACTGAATTCGAAGTGAAATAAATGACTGAATCTCAACTGAAGGAGATCAAACACATGTCATAGAAGGCCAACCATCAAGTGCTAGTGCTCAATGACTTCAATGAACCCCGATGAGGTTAACTGAAGCTGAACTGGTCATCAGAAGTTGGTGGAGGTGCCCCGGTTGACTCCAGATCATTAAATAATAATAAATAATCATTAAATAATATATTTAATGAGAGGAGGCACCTTAACTGACTAGTTGAACTGATTGTAACCACCAGTTGGCAATTAGGTGCATTAATATCACTCAGATCACCCCCAGAGTGCTCCAGTTAGCCTCCTTGACTCTAGGAGAAGGCTAAGTTAGCCTCCTTGACTCTAGGTAGGTGTGGGTGTGTTTGGATGATGTCAATTAATGCTCCACTGATGTCGATTAATGTCAATTATACTTAGGATAGTGGTTTAACTAGGCCAGTTTGACCAACAAGAGTGTGTATGGTGGTAAATGTCTCCAACAAAAGAAACTCAATATCTTTCCCGTGAAGTTTTAACAAGTCTATAAAAGTCAACTCATGGCCTCCTTACTATTTTTAACGAGCTCGAAGGAAAGCAGAAAGAATGCTCTAAATGCGAGGAGACGAGTGTCATAGGCAGGCGAAACTAGTTCCAAGCGCAAGGAACAAACCTATGCATAATGCAAGGAAAGCGAGCAAGATAAGGACACTCAGGGAACATCTCCTCAAGATAAAGGGTGTCAAGTTGCAAAGGCAAAATGATACAGGGGTTAGCAACAATGAGAACAAAGATGAGGGCTTATACAACGAGCTAAAAGCATGGAAACCGGCATCATGCTCATAAGCGCGAGTAGGGCACATGAAAATACAGTTACAGCTTGAACAACAAGACAAGGCCAGTAAACAATTGTGAATCCAACTAAAATCCTGTCTCCAAGAAACGACAACGTCAGAATCATATTCAGAAGAAAATATCTGATGCAGGTCACTTTGGCAGAAACACATGTGGCTTTGCTATCTTCTACAAAAGATGTAGTCAAGGCAGAATCAATGAAAGAGGACTCTATAGTGCCAAGATCCAAGGGTTTATAATCAATAAGATCAACCTCAGAAGGAGAGAAAAAATCAACAAGGGATATAGAGTCTGCAAGAACAAACTCAATATCACAAGAGTTGAAAAATTCATAAGAAAAATCAAACTCATCAGGATCACTGACTTGTTGTTCAAAGAAAGAGTAAAAAAACTCAACAAGACCAACATAAGAAGAAAGGTCATGATTACTAGGAAAATCAAGGTTAGACTTAGGCATAACTAAACCAACATCCAACAGAAGATCAAACTGTATCAAAGACTTTAGGAAGACTCCATCCAAAGGAAGGAGATCATTTGAGATAGGACGCATGTCTAAACTTTCAAATGGATCAACAGAGTGGAGAGCATGCTCCATAATCTATATAGGATGACTCACATGTTCAACTGTTGGGACCAAGTCCCGAGAAGGTAAGCATGAAAACAGAGGCTTCTTCTCAGTAGCAATTGAACACAAAGGACATGAGGCCACATAGCTCACCTGTGGCAGGGTAGTGTCTACAGAAACATTGGTAATTAATAAAGGAAAGACCTGGTCTCTAGTTGGGTCAAGACACGGATCAAGAAAATCTAACTGATCGATAGTGACAATTTCTTCACCATGATTAAAGTACATCAACCGAAATAATGTTGACACCATAGCTTGCATGGCATAGACATAATCATGTCCAAGGAGCATATTGAAGTCCAAGGGGTCTTCTATCACCATGAATTCAACTAAGACGATCTTCCCACCCAAAGTAACAGGTGTTTGAGAAAGAATTCCCAAGGCTATACAAGTTGTTCTATCAAACACCAGTAACTTACTAGCAGTCGACACAAGGCTAGGAGATCCCATGCCTCACCAAGCACAAGCAGACAAGATACTAACCGAAGCTCCTTCATCAACAATACAACGAGCAATCGTGTATGGTTCAACTTTGACCTTTATCTGGAAAGGTTCATTATAAGGAAGGTGCATCTCAACTAGGCTATCCCAATCAAAGGAAACAATCCGAGAGCTTGGTGGGGTTTGGTTCGAAGCAAGTTCAATGCCCCCTTGTTTAGCAAGTTTTGAACTAGAAGTGAAGAAAATGTGACTAGCAGACACTTCACTCTCCAAAGGAAGAGTGGGATTGATTGACAATGGAATTGATTCAACCGCTTCGTGAAAGTCACTCTCTGAAGGGAGAGTGGGATTGACCAAAGATGACATTGTTTTGATCACATCAGGATCAATCTCTGAAAGAAGAGTGGGATCGACCAAATCTGAGATTGGTTCGACCACTTGATCAATCAAAGGTTGAGTAGGTTGTTGAGAAACTATAGGTTGTTTAGGAGAAGGAAATTCTTGAGTCTTGGACCACACTCTTCGTACCTCTGCAATAGCAGGGAACTGGTGAGTAAGATGTTCTCCCTCGCATAGCTTACAAGGGAACTTAAGTTTGCACTTCAAACGACCAGTTTTTTCAATGGTGTCAACATGACTAGTAGTGGCTGATAGTTTGCTCTCAACATGACCTATAGAGGTTGATATTTTGCCCCCAACATGACCACTAGAGGCTGGGTAACTGGTTCCAACCTGACTAATAGAGGTTGGTTGTTGAAAAGCTTCAGAATGTTCAAAAATGGGATGACCATGAAACCAAACTCTTCGCACCTCTGTAATAGAAGGGCATTTATAAGTAAGGTGGTATCGCTCACAAAGCTTACAAGGAAAGTTGGGCTTGTGTTTTGAATGGTTAGTCTTTTCAACAGTGTCAACATGACTCGCAGTGGTTGACGGATTGTCTTCAGCATGAACCACAAAGGCTGAGAGACTACCCCCAGCATGACTTGCAAAGGCTGAGAGACTAGGTCCAACATGACTTGCAGAGGTTGGATGAGCACCACCAGCATGAACAACAGAGGCTGAATGGTTAGGATCAACATGCTTTGCAGCAGTTGAGTGTGTGCCCCCAGCATGAACTTCAGAGGTTGGGTGGATGGATCCAAAATGACTTGTAGAGTTTGGATGGGGAGGTTCAACTTGCGCCTCAGAGGTTGAACAGGTGCCCTCAGCATGAACTGCAGAGGCTAAGTGACTGGATCCAATGTGACCTAGATAAGTTGGAAAGATCCCACTAGCATGATCAACAGAGGTTGGATGGTGAAGATCAACTTGACTTGCAGAGGTTGAGTGCTTAGATCCAACATGACCTACAGAGGTTGGATAGGTGCCCCCAGCGTGAACTACAGAGGCTAGGTGGTGAGGTTCAACTTGACTTGCAGAGGTTTAATGGGTGCCCCCTCTCTTATGTTCCTTCTTCCTATTCCTCCTTTTACTCCTTTTAGACTGTTGGTTACTAGTATCAGTACTTTCACCGCGTGAGGTAGAAGGAGGAGGAGAATCAACTATAGGTGAAGGGGAAGCAGTGTTTTGATGCCCTTGATATAAGGAGCTTACTTGAGAAGCACCAGGAGCATTCAAGACAGTTGGAGTGGAAAACAACCACATCGGTAGCCCTAGGGTGAATCCAGGTAGATTCAGGGTGGCCATCAAGGGAACACCAACATTCCCTATGAGAGGAATATTACAAGGAGTTCCCAGCATGGGGATCTCTTGGTTGATGTTCAAATGGGTGTTAGAGATAGTTTCAAATAAGGATACAAAGTCTGAGGTCAACAAGAAACCAAAATTACCAAGCACACACCTGAAGGCAGACTAAGTACAGACAAACCACACAACACTCACTAAAAAATTCCTAAAGCCAAACAGACAAACAGGTATAAGATACACTTTCCAAAAGAAAGCTGATAGATAGTTACTTGGCTTCCCTGTAGATGTTCTTAGGCATAAGCGGAGGAATCACCCACCGCCCTCCCACACCTTCTACCTGGGTTACCTTCCAAGCCCATCCAAGGTCAACCAGAAATAGCCTTTCGGTGTACCTGTGTATGAACCCTAGATGTCAAAGAGACTAAAGGCTACCTTAACTATATTGATAGTCTTGGGGGACAGTCGCAAGCCTGGTTCGTACACATGGGCAAGGTAGCAAATCCTGAAACCCTGTCTAGGGCAGAATCCCCAGATGTGCAAAAACCCTGGTCTACGCTTTGACAAGGAATTGAAGGGTTATCTCCTCAATCCAAGTCTCCACACGGCCTCGTGCTTAACTCCTATTTGAGAGGAGCTTCCCAGTTACAATCAACATATAAAAGGGTTTGCCTAGTGATTGGCCAACTACGTCTAAAATGTTATACTTGTGGAGAGTTAAAACTCCCTAATCCACAAGTCTAGCCTAAGCTAGTTGGTGTATGACACTATAAAATAAAACTTATTAATAATTTGTAAATTATATCGTTTATTTTAAGGGCTATTTTTAGTCAGAGGGTAAATGGCGTGAAACTTATGTGGTGTTTTGACTCAAAGTTGAAACAAAATGACTAAGCAAAGAGATATGAAATGCATAAAGCAAAAACTATTTTCTTTTTCATTTTCAAATAGAAACTTGAAAGCCACGAAAGAACAAATTCTTTTTATTTATTTTTTCAAAAATAATGATGTGTAGTGCATTAAAGACAAAACTCTAAAAAACATGCATATTAAACAAGTATATGTTCTTTTTATTTTTCTTTTATAAATTCAAAATAAAAATAGCCTATCGACTAATGCAAGCAAGTAATGTAAGCAAAGCAAATAGACAACTACTCTACACCCCACAAACAAACCCTAGGTTTCTCTAAAGTTGGATATAACCTCTCTTGGAAGGAAGGCTCACAAAAGTAAACAAGCCAAAATTTTTGGAATGAAGAGACTGAGCAATAAGATTAACATAAACAAAGGTCAAAAGTCCCAAGTATCAATCTAAACCTACAAACAGAGGCTGCTCAATACCTTGTCCAACAAGGTCAAGCCAAAGAAGGAGGTGGGGCGGAAGGCAGCAAAAACAAGTTTGAAGACTTGAAAGAGACTTACAAGATAGAAAAAGAGCACTTAACATAGATAAAACAACCTCTCAGGAGTCATGCACATGTAGAGGACCCTTAAAGACCCTACAAAATCCCTCAAATCACCCAAAAACCCTAAAAAATGATGAAAGAACACAAATTCAGATGCATACACGGGTTGCCTTAAGGCAGGTCGCATATGAAACACAGGTTGTAGGTAGTGCAAGTCACATATACAACACAGGAACACAACTGTTTAGCCTGAAAGTCGTGTATGGATGACAAAAGGCACAAAAAGGATCAAAAAGTGACCTAGAAAGGTAGGAAAGGTGTTCCAACAAACTCAAAAGGTGTTCCTAACTTGTAAGAAAGACCTTAAACTTTACAAAAGGCTGAAAGAAAGACAAATAAACCCCAAACAGAAAAGGCTCTCCCTAGCGGAGTCGCTAGTTCTGTTGTAAAGGAAAGTTTCCAATGGCTAGGGTTTAAGAGGCCATCAACATACTGGGGTTGAAAGGTGGATGCAAATGGTTTTGCAAGTAAATACAAGCAAGATTATGAGATTGGAATGGTTCATACCTTGGCCAAATGAAGGTTGATCCAAGCAGCCCTTCGATCCTTCTCTTGCTCCTCTTGTTCCAAGAGACCTGCAAAACAAATTATACCTTCCTCAAACCAATATGACCACATATAAAGAAATGATAATCAATTAAACATGAAATAATGATCTGACTAACATCATCATATGATCATAAACAAATATTCAATTAAACATTGAACAATAATTTGGGAAGAAGAAGGACATCACATATTTATTAATCTTGAAAACAAGTACAAGTATACCTTCTCTTCAAGTTCGGCACCTCACAAAACCTTGATCTGGTTCTGCTGCTTCTCTTCTCCAAGGAACTCAGCCTCCAAACTCTGCAACACAAGGGGATGATCACTAGGGCAAAGGTGTGGGCAAAGAGAGTCCCAATTCCTCCAACATGACTATGCAAAAGTTCAAGTCTCCTCTCATGGACCTCCCTACCTCTATTTATATGCTTTATGAAGAGTTAGGGTTGAAGACAAAGTAGTTACAACTGAAGGAGTCAGTTGCATACCTACCCAAACTACCCGAATTTCAAAATACATATTTTTTTGACATTTTCAGGAGGCGTACGTGGGTTGCAGAGACAACAGTCGTGTACATGAGGAGGTATACGTGGGTTGCAATACATAAAGTCACGTATTTAAGGCGTACGTGACTATTATATATAGCAACTCGCGTACGTACGCGGGTTTCCTTAAGGAAACTCACGTACACATCAAAAAACTCATTTTTAGGGTATTTTTGGGCATTTTCAGACTTTGGTGTCTTCTAAAAAGTTTAATCTAACAGAAATACCTTTCCAATGGTGCAGAGATGAGGTCAAACAAAGTTACACAACTCAAGATATGGGTCCTCCAAGCTAGATGTTTTTTCAGTGACTTTCATGAAGTGTCGTCATGGAAGTGTCGACATGCGACAGAATCATGGGAAAGTGGTCACAGGCAGAGATGTGTCATTTTGAGCTATAACAACGAGCATTTAATATGACTTTAGAGAATAAAGTCATTTTTTGATAAATTTAAGTGGGTGAGTGAATTTAATATTTATGAGATTTAAATGTGAGCATTTAATCTCATCCACCAATCTAATCTAATTTCAACCGTTGGATTAGATGAACCCTAGGGTTCTCACCAAAAAGGCAAGGAAAGGCCCTTTCGATCACTTTTGTAGATTGAAGTGAAGGAGAAAGCTAAGAGATAAAGTTTCCATTTTTTCTAAGAAAGAGAAAAAAAATTACAGCATGCAAATTGAGTTAAAGGACAATAGCAGAGAGGGCACACAAATCGAGGAGAGGACAACAACATTTATTGATGGTATGTACAGTCTGTACAGTACAATTTTCAGTATAGCAGGAACGATTTTCGAGGAAAATTTATCGACATGATTTTCGAGAAAAAAATTATGTGCACAGATTTCGAGCTCTGTACATTCAACCCGTATGGTACAGTCCATACAACGACACGAAAATCAAGGCAGAAAACAGGAAAAAATTTGAGTTTGATTTTTCCTGTTTGGCACAGAAAATGAGGCAATTTTTTTCTCTTTCGGGTTGAGATAAGTTGGTCTGAAAATTTATTAGTTTTGCTGTAAACTTCCTGATAATAAAAATACTCTCTCTCTCCTAACAGGTTTTCCCCTTCTGTGTTTTTCCTGGGCAAGTTTCCAAAACTTACTGTGTCTGAAAATTTCATGACGTGCATTTAATTTTTTTTCTGTCATTAAAGTTGAGTTACAATAGTGTTTATTTCATTCTGAAATTTTATGTAATTTCCAACCTTATGCATTTCTGGGTCGAGCATTAAACTGAGATAATTTTTTACATTTAAACGAGTGGTTGAAACTAAGGAAAACTTACATGGTATCAGAATTGAGTGAGGCAGAAAATTAATTTTTGCAAACATAAAAGTAATTTCCATATTTCAGAGATTTTCTTTTGATAGTAACAACATTTTGTTGAAACTTGTTCTTTGAGAAATATGAATTCTACTGGTATGAGAATGGAAGATAGGCTTGATGGGCCAGGGAATTTTATTCCGTGAAAAGTAAGGATTTTTCTTATGTTGGAGAAAAATTAGTTGTAGGAGGAGGTAGTCAGAAATACTACAGGTAATCCCATTGTTATTCCTGCTTCCACTGATGTGGTAGCATTCGTTGCCTTCAACAAGAAAGATATTAAGGCCAGGAGGATAATTCTTGATGCAGTTAAAGACCATGTGATTCCACACCTTTCAGGGAATGATCCTGCACATGAAATGTGGAGTGCTTTGACCGGCTTGTTTCAGAGTTCAAATGAGAATAGGAAGATGGTTTTGAGGGAGAAGCTGAAGAGTATCAGGATGGTCAAAGGAGAGGTTATGTTGACTTACCTTACTAGGATCTCTTAGGTGAGAGATAAGCTTGGAGTAGTCAGGGAGGTTTTTCCTAATGCAGAGATAGTGCAGACAGCCATGAATGGGGTGTCAAATCCTTTGACTGTGTTTGTGAGGCTTTGGTAGCTAGGGAGACCTTACTACATGGGACAAGGTATGTGCTGATTTTGTCGAGGAGGAGACTCAAAGGGAGATTTCAATAAACGAGGGAGATAATAACAAAAAAATCTTTCATAAATATGCTAATTATAGGAATCATATTAATCTAATTTGAGATACATTTCATCACAATGGAACTAAGGTAAGCACTTTCAATGAAATAGGAAAAATAAGAATATTGCATTTCAAATCCTTATTTAAAGATTTAGACGAGGTAAACATTGGAGAGATCATGAAAATATTGATTTTGTTTCCAAGTATTATTGACGATGAAATGAATAGTGACTTGGATGATGAAGTAACTAGATTTGAAATTAAGGTTGTTTTATCCTCATTCAAGAAAGGAAACAACCCCGGTGTAGATGGTTTGTCAATGGAATTTTATTTTGGGTTTCATGATTTACTAGAATGTGATTTGGTATTGAATTGTAGAAGAGTTTAGGACTTTTCGAAAAGTGCTTGGTGGCATTAATTCCGCCTTCATAATGCTCATGCCTAAAAAACAATATGTTTCCACTTTTGAAGATTATATGCCAATTTCATTGTGTAATATTATTTATAATCTTATCTACAAAATCATTGCTAACATGCTAAAGGGTATATTGCCAAGTATTGTTTTCAATGAACAATTTGGATTCCTTTGCAATTTACAAATCCACGATGTAATGGGCATTACTCAAGAAGGAATACACTCATCTAAGACTAAAAAAACACATGTTGCAATTCTAAATATTGAAATGGCCATGGCATATCTTAGAGTGAACCGGTTGTATATGAAATGGTTACTTTTACAATTAGGGATGCATTTACAGACTATAAATTAGATTACAGGATGCCTTACTTTGATTTATTTTGTTGTGTTGATTAATGGATCCCCTTTTGGCCTTTTAACTTCTTCAAGGGGGATCAAACAAACCTCTTCATTATCCCCATTTCTCTTTTTGCTTGTGACTGGAGGATCAATTATGTTGATTAAAGAAGCAAGAAGTAAAGGGGATTTGAAGGGGATAAATATTTCAAATTCAATTAGCATTTGTTATTTGTTGTTTGTAGATGATTTCATGATTTTTAGTTATAGTTTTGTATATGAGCTAGGAAAAATAAGTAGTTGTTGGATATTTACTACAAAGATACAAGCATGGTGTTTAACCTGGACAAGTTCATAATTTTGATAAATGAATTGGTCGAAGAGGTAAAAGTGAAAGCTAAAATCCTCTTTCCCATGAACCTAGGTGAACTGGATGAAGGGGTTAAATATATTGGGTTTATATTAAACTAAATGGTTACTGTTATGAAGACTAGCTTAGGTTATACAAAAAGGTTGAAGATATAATTTCATAATGACACTATAGATTATTATTGTGGGGAGGTCATTTGATTGTGGACAAAGCCACAATGTTGTAAAGCATCCCTCTATATTGGAAGTCTATAGATAGGGTTCCTAAATGAATACTTAATAAAATTAGAAAGAAATGATTTAACTTCTTTTGGATTGGAAAAAGGACCAAAGAGGGGATTCCATTAGTTAAATGGACTTGAAACACCAAAGGAATTAGGAGGGTGAGGATTGAAAAATATTCACCTCTTTAATATTGCATTAGCAACCAAAACTCTATGGAGATTGGTTTACAATGAAGGTTTGTGGAGAAGGGTTTTGAAAGCTAAGTATTTGAGGGGGTTTCCCATAGAGGAATGGTTTAGAGTAGAAAGAAAATTAGGTCAAGGTGCCTTCATAATTAGAGATATTTAATTAGGACCTTTCCTTTAGTAGGAAAATGGACAACTTGGAATATTGGTAATGTCAGGAAGGTGAGGATTGGAGAGGACCCTTGGATAGAATCCAAAGGCAATTTTAGGTTATGAGAGGCATTATTGGAATTACTACATGATCAAGGGAATTGACGGTGGAGTGCGGTCAGTTTGTAATCACTCTTTCCCATTGTGTTATCAAATTATCATAATATGGGGACAAACATAGTTGGTCAAGAACTTGGGTGCTGGGGAGTATATAATCAAGCTAGGGTATGCAACAAGAATAGAGGAGGATATATGCATCAGTAGACCACTTGTTTGTGACTTGTTATTTATTTGGATAAGTTTTGAAAGAGGTTACTCAAGGAACTATGGGCCATTACGAATGGGATAAGAGGTCTTTGGATGCTTGCTTGTTGGACTAGTTAATAGTCAATGAAACAACAAATTAAAACTATCTTCCTTGTCTCTTTGTGTATGAGATTTGGTGGTATATAAATCAATTGTTGTTTGAGGATTTAATATTACCTCCTATTCAGGCAGCACATAAGCTTAGATTGATATTACAAGAGAATAGAAAATATTATAAAGAGAAATTGAACAAAACTTTGTGGTTGCCAAATATTGACCATGACAAGCCTTTGGTGTTTCTTTAATGGATCAAGTCAAGAATTACTATATATTTATGGAGTAGGGGTTGTACTCTTTCTTGATTCATTACATTATTTTCAATCATGTTTATAGTGAATTCAATACTCTATCAAGGAACCTGTCTAAGGATGCTTTTCTTTTACAGGAGGGTACCTTATTAAAACCGAGTTTAGAGGAGGCACTCTCGTATTAGCCTAAAAAAGAACATTATTTTAATCTTTGATCAGTTAACTTGATTGTATTTGAGGTTATTTAGATATTTATAAATTATTTGCATGATCTTTCAAATATCATAAAAGTTAGGTAGAATTTGATGTCCATGATAGTTGCATGTCTACATGAACTTACTACTCTATTAGAAAAAAAGAATTACCAACTATAGAACTAATCTATAAGTTGATGAGATCGGTCGAGTGGTCTCAGTTGGATATGGTATTGCATGTGTCTATGGATTGAACGAGATTCAAACTGGGGAAGGTATACATGATACTACAAGATGATTGCGATATGTTTTTGCTTTGAATTTGAGGTAAACAATGTGAACAACACTTGCTACGTTCATAGTCCCGATTGGAGAGACATATGTAAAAATAAGTAATAATTAAGGGTTTGAGGTGTTAGGTTTTGGTATCTCGGAGTTACTCTTACATCATGTTCCTAGGTGCAAGGGTTCAAGCACATGGGGTCTAATTAATGACATAAAGTTACTTTATTAAATGTGTTTTTAAAGTGACTTTATGATGTGACTTTATATTATTAAAGTGAGAGGTAGTTTATTAAAGTGAGTTGGACTTTATAAAGTGACTTTTAATATTAAAGTGCGCTATTTTATTTTAGGTTGAAGCGACTTTTCAATTGTAATGTGATTTTTATATAGTTTCACTTAAAAGATGTAAGTGAACTTGAGATTAAATCCCATTCATTAAAGTTGTGGGACAAGATCAAATATGGGTACTAGAAGTTGAAAAAACATGGAAGTTACCCTACTTTTATGATAAGAGAGATTTCATTAGGCTCATTTTGGTGCGAATCCCAAAGTGAAGAGTTTAGAGAGGCACGAGTTCCAAGGAGCGGCTTGGTGAGAAACTCGAGTTCCAAGAGAGAGTGTTTTGTTGAGCAACAAAGAGGAGAAAAGGGGTAGAAGTAAGAGGGGGCACAAATCCCAATGAAAGTAGGCACATTTCCCAAGGAAAAGTATATCCATTAATGAGTAGGTTTCATTGTACAGTTTAGTGGGGCTCTACTGTTGTTTGGGATCTACATAGAGAACGAGGAAAGATGCACAATTTTTTAGGCAATTTGACAACATTTATTGGTGAATAATTTGTACAATAGAGAGATGTCGTACCGTTGAAGTGAGTGGGTGTAATAATAAAATTCTAATAGTTTACTAAGTGAATGTCTTGAGCCGTACAACTTACACTATGAATTGAGCATGTTTTCCTAGGTAGAAAATAACAAAGTTTTCAAGGTGATTTTTTGGCCTAGATTTCAAGAAAAATCTTGTATTGTATTGTAACATTTTATGCTGTATATTAATGTTCTTATAAGTTATGATATTTGGATACTACTCAATAATAAAATTATCTTGGCTAGTTTTCCCTCAAGGGGTTTTTCTAGGGTCCTAGACCAAAATCATTATGTGGAATGTGCATTTAAATGTATGTTGTTCAATTCTTTTTCCACTACAAAATTTATCAAACATAGTCTTTCAATGTTTTAGCTCATAAAAGGTACAATGGGTGAATAAAGTTTTATTGGAGACTGAATTTTGAGTTTTTTTAACTATTTGACGAAAGCGCTAACTGAGTTTATGCTAGTTTTCTGAGTTTTTTTTAAACATGGTATCAAAGCTGGTGCTTTGATTTTGATAGTGGACAGTTTGTTCCACTTGTTTGTGCATGTGCTTTGTTGATAGTTATATTTGTGTGTTGAAGTAGAATAAAGGGAAGATGACCAATTTCTGGTATGAAGATCAATTGGAGGGTATTTCTAACTACTTGCAATGAAAATCCAGGATGATTGTTGTTCTCAGAGAGAAAAAGATATGTTTGTTTGTCAGTACCACTGTGGTACCATTTGTTGATCCCATTTCCCTTGACATACATGATGTGAAGGAGCCGAGAACCAAGATAATACACCTAAATAAAGTAAAGGATCACCTCATCCCGCATCTTCCTAGGAAACAAACTACCAAGGAGATGTGGGACACTTTAAAAGTATGTATGAAAACAATATTGTGAACTGCAAGATGGATTTGAAATATAACCTTCACAACAAAAATATGAAAAAAGGTGAGAATGTAGATACATATATCACTAGGATTAGACAAGTGAAGGATGAGCTAAACATGGTTGGTGAGATCGTTCCTGATTCTGAGTTGGTGTGGATAACACTGAAGGGATTCACTAAGGATTGGGACGTGTTTGTGAAATGTGTGGTTGGAAGGGATAAATTTCCTTCTTGGGAGATATTATGGCATGACTTCACTTAGGAGGATGTCCGAGAGGGGTCTTAGGAGAATACATATTATGGTACTGATGAACAGGACATGTCCCTTTCAACAAAGGGCAAGAAGAGGAAGGGATCGAAAAGTTGAGCCAAGCCTGAGAAGAACATGAGTAAGGTGAGATGATTTTATTGTTAGAAGTATGGACACTGATCAGGTCAATGTCCCAATAATAATAAGGGGACCAATAAGGACGATTCAGAGGAGGAAGTGACATCAGCTAAAGTTGAAGCGTACACTAGGAAATTCGAGAAGGAATTATCCTTGGTGAGTACTGTCTCAGATAGCAGTGTTACTAAGAGTGTGGACACCAAAGCATGGTATGTGAATAGTGGGGGAACACACCACATGACATGAATACAATTTATTTTCCTGGAGTTTACAAACACCGACAAAGTTATACTTGCAGTGGATGTGTTTGATGTCACCCATGCAATGGAAGGAGTTGATGTGTTCTATTCCAGCTCAAGTCTAGTGTTTATCTGAATGTAGGCGGAGTGTTGTTTATTCTAGAGCTAAGAAAGAACTTAATCTTAGTGTCAACTATGGAGGATGATGGATATGCGCTCCTTCAAATTCTGTTGGGCACATCTCCTAGGAAGCAAATAGCATAGTTTTTGAGATAATTTTTTGGCCCAAATTTTGAGAAAATTTATGTATTGTATTGTAACATTTAATGTTGTATATTACTATTGTTGTAAGTTCTTATATTTTATTATTTCTCAATAATAAAATTCTCTTAGTTGGTTTTCCGCTTAAGGGGTTTTTCCAAGGTCCTAGACGAAAATCATCGTGTCCAATGTGTTGGGATTATTAATTAATCCTCCCTTGAACACCATAGTTTATTTGTCTTTTTCTAACTTAGGAGGTCATTTCCACTTCAATAGTGCATGGGGGAATCACCTAGGGGACACCTACCACTCAATGCACTTATCTGCATGAGGTTAGGAGCTATAGGGACCAATCCCTATAATTGAGGAACCCACTATGAGTGCAACCAGTTGTCTCCAGCATTTGATCCTGATAGGTGTTCAGTTATGCTCTGATTCACATCAATTAGATCACTCGCAGTCATCCTAGTGCCACTTTTGCATGATTTGAGGAAATTTGATCACCTAA
Source organism: Pseudotsuga menziesii (assembly GCA_001517045.1). Lineage (NCBI taxonomy): Eukaryota > Viridiplantae > Streptophyta > Pinopsida > Pinales > Pinaceae > Pseudotsuga > Pseudotsuga menziesii. The sequence continues at coordinate 205,708 of LPNX010767721.1, forward strand.
CTCAATCAGTTAACTGGTTGTGAATTGATTCAATGATCTGGAGTTTCATTAGTGAGATCTAATGGTTATTTTCCCACATCGAGTTAGCTCTGGAGTCAGTCCAGGTTGGTAGATTCAAATCCTATATTAGGCATTAGAATTCTCCTATTTGTAACACCATTGTATTGCATACAATATACTGATTAATGGATGTAATATCATTCTTCCAATTATTGGTCTCGTGTGTGCAATTTTTCCATGAGTAATTGATCAATCTTTACTGAATTCTTCTCTCTCTTTTGCAACCTTATTTTCTCATTGAATTCATGCAGTCCTAAGGATCCTATGCTTCATTAAATTTAACATGGTATCAAAGCAGGTATTCAGGCCAACTTCAAACCTCAGAAACTTCCATTGATGCACCAAAAGCAATTGGGTTCCACATAAATCCTGGTATTCTTTCCTTGGTCCCTCTGGATTATGTCCAAAGAATTATAGCCATGCGTGATGCACCCAAAGAAAGTGTAGATGTCTAATTGGAGAGTGTTTGAATTGGTTTGATTCAAATCGAAGTGTTTTTGCAGTGTTTTTTGCAGGTAAATTGAATATTTTTTGAAGAATTAGTTGTTTCTTGAATTTGTAAGATGGATAATTCAACGGATTTGACACCCAAAATGATCACACCCTTCAATTATTTTTATTGGAGGGATGATATGCAGATTGTCTTATGCAACAAGGGTCTGTACAAGGTCACCATGGGAAGATAGGTCAAACCCCAACAGCATTTTGAAAAGTTGAAGCATCTAAACAAGTTGGATGAAGCATTTAGCTTCATTTGCATCCACATCTCCAAGGATCTTTTCTTCCATATTGATGTACTGAGAACTCCAAAAGAAGTATGGGATAAGCTCAAATCCTTGTTTGGAAAGCAGGATGAGCTCAAGGGGCATATCCTAGAGAATGAGATTATAGTGCTACAGCCCAACAACTTCAAAACTATACAACATTTTTTTGTCAAAATTCAAATCCCTAGTCATGCAAGGCAAGCAATGCGGGATTGAAAAGAAGGATGAGAAATTGGTGCTCTCAAGTCTGAGCAAACTTGGGCCATAATTCCTAGTTTTCATATCTACCTTTCACTCTGGGAGACTAACTACTCCTAATTGTCAAATGTCATCCCTTTATTCCTTCACATAGTCTCTAATACAGGAACAAGACAAGATGCTACATATGGGAGCCCTCATAGCCTCTCCAAATCAAGCTCTCTTTCCTGGTGAGACAAAGAATGCATAAGTAAGTTGGAAACAGAAAGGCAAAGAAAAAAGGAACATTGAATTCAAACCTAAGGAAGATTTTGATCCAGCAGATGAAGCCTCGGGATCGAAGAAGGAAAAACATCATAGGTTTGACAAGGGCAAGTGCTCCTACTGTAAGAAAGGAAACCATACAGAGAAATATTGTATGAATAAGACCACAGATCAGATGTAAAAACTCCTTGAGCAACACAACATTTCCCTCCCTGAAGGTGCAAGAAAGGATGACTTTGGAGACAAGACTAACAATCCCGATGAGAGATTCCATGCACTGGCTAGTTTTTCAAAATCACATTCCTTCCTCATTGATTCGGGAGCCTCCAATCACATGGTTGAATCCAAAGAATCATTCTCTTCATTACAACTTATTGATGGTTCAAGTATTCACATGGGAAATGACACTCAAATCCAATCTGAAAGGAATGGTTCAATCAAGTTAGAGCATAGAGTGTTCAAGAATGTTCTCTATGTTTCCCCCTTAACAACAAATTTGTTGTTTGTATACCAAATTACTCATATATGCTCACCAAAGTGAGTTGTGTTTGGTCCTCACTCAATGGATATCTCATATATCTCAACTGGGAAGATGATAGCGAAAGGTGTTGCAAACCATGCCTCTAAGGGATATGAATTCTCACACTTTTTTCCATACTCAAATCCAGTGCAATCTCAACTGCCATTTAAAAGAGAAGGTAAACTCATCCTACCTAAACCTTTTTCATATGATAATGTTTCCATTAATGTTTCATATTCAGAATATGAAGCAGAGGACCAAGTTGAATTAGTTGATGGAATTGAAGATGAAGTTCAATCGAATCCATATCCAATCCCTACTCCCAATCCTAGGCCTAAATGGGCTCAAAAATTAGTTAAGCAACTGGGAACATGACTGGAGAGTCATTTGACATGAGGAAAAGAATATCTCAGTTTCAAAAAGAGAGCATTGTGCTATGTCAAGCAAATTTAGTTCTTCTAGAGAGGTGTTGCAAACTCCTAGAGAGATGCTACATGATGGTAAGGTATGATCAACAATTTTGATCACTGACGAACAAATTGGATCATGTCACTCTTCCTCTAGAAAGAAGAGACAAAGGTAACATTTCTTCTCCTATTTGACATAAGATTGGAAGAAGGTGGAGAGGTTCACATGCATAGTACCAGGAAACTAGTGCACACAAGAACCATCACATTGCATTATTGATCCACATATATGTATATTGCAGAAATATTTTTACAAGTTTTTACTCAAGAATAAATTTTTCCTCTTAGTATGAAAGATTGATCTTGGTTTTTCTTGCTTATGTTGAGGGGGGGTTTCCCATGAGGTTTTCCCCATTTCCTCCATTGTTATGTAGTCATTTTTTGCATTTAGATCATATGGGTGACCTTTGGTCTTAGTTGTGAGGGACCAGGTTGTCCAGGTTAGGATTAAGGGGGGTGTTAGGATTATTAATTAATCCTCCCTTGACCACCATAGTCTATTTGTCTTTTCCTAGCTTAGGAGGTCGTTTCCTCTTCACTAGTGCATGGGGACTCACCTAGGGGCCACCTACCACTCAATGCGTCTGTCTACATGAGATTATGAGCTCCAGGGACCAATCCCTATAATTTAGGAACCCACTCTAAGTGCCACCAACAATCTCCATCAGTTGACCCTATTAGGTGTTCAATTATGTTCAGTTATGCTCTGATTCCCATTAGTTAGATCACTCGCAATCATCCTAGTGCCACTTTGCATGATTTGAGGAAATTAGGGCGCCTTTGCTCACCTAACTCAATCAATTAACTGGTTGTGAACTGATTCAGTGATCCGTAGTTACATTAGTGAGCTCTAGTGGTGATTTTTCCACACTGAGCTAGCTCCAAAGTCAGTCCTAGTTGGTAGATTCGAATCATATCTTAGGTATTCAAATTCTCCTATTTGTAACACCATTGTATTGCATACAATATACTAATTAATGGATGTAATATCATTCTTCCAATTATTGGTCTCATGTGTGCAATTTTTACATGAGTAATTGATCAATCTTTACGGAATCGTTCTCTCTTTTGCGACCTTCTTTTCTCATTGAATTCATGCAAGCCTAAGGATCCTATGTTTCATTAAATTTAACACAATCTGCATTTAAATGTCAGTTGTTCAATTCTTTTTTTGTTGCAAAAGTTATCATACTTAGTCTTTTTGTGTTTCATCTCATAAAAGGTATAGTGGGCAATTAAGGTTTTATCAGAGAGTGAAATATGAGTTTTGGACTAACTATTTTAACGAAATCGCTAACTAAATTTATGCTAATTTTAATAGTTTTTTTTAATATAAAAGGCCTAAGTCCTTTTAAGAGATCAAACTCCTCAATATGTAAATTTCATGTCATCGCTTAATATATTCACATCCCTTGAATAGTTGTAACTTCAAGATTAAAATCAATCTTTTAAAAAAATTTGATACCTATAGAATATTTGTAAATCAATATATATTTTCATTCTTCTTCAATTCTATTTTTTTCCTCGAAAAAAAAAGCGTAACTTTATATCATCTTTTGAGAACAAAATTACATTTAGAATATACACACTCTGTGTATTTTACGTAAAAACATAAAAACATATAGTATGGATATATGCTGAAAATATATGTTGCTGAGGAGTCCCTCAAAATAAAGTCTTCACAAAAAATCTGTTCATAATCCAGCACAGTGAAAACTGTGTTACCATGCCCAAAGTATATGCACAGTCAAAATTGCAGTATCAATTCGACCCAGTATCGAGACCTGAATCATATATGACGAATCATCACCTCCAAAATATAAGTTTTCTATTAATAATTCTTACCATATAAAATACAACTTTGGTGCCTATGGAATATGTTTAAATCAATGTATCCTTTCATTCTTCTTGAATTTTATTAATAGTCCATACCATGTAGAATACAACTAAAATTGAGGTGTCTTTTTAACATTTTCATTCAATTTGGATCTATTGTCTAATATATTCCTTATTTCTTGACGTATAAAATATATTCTAACTTTTTAATATTTTCATTTAATTTGGAGTTGTTTCTTAATGTTTTAAGAATAATAATTTTTTATTCTAAAAACAGTATTTTAAAAAAAACTGAAATTAAATAATATTAATTTATTTATTTTATTCGTTAAAGATTTTGACAAAATATTTCGATTTACTATGACGTTTGTTTGAAAAAAATAAATAAATCAAATTAAAATTAAAATTGCCACTATTCTCTCGCCAATGCATTAAAAGTTAATTTAAGGTTACAAGAGGGCCATAATTCCCAATTTCTGGATACTATGATGGCCATTAATGACCATCTAGTTTTCATTAAACTTGTAGGTACGATCTCACTACAATCGGTATGATTGAAAGTTCAATAAGTTCAATTATGATTGGATCTTAATGGTATACGTCTTACAGATGCACCTGATACTTTGATGTGGGATTTCAATAAAAAAGATGGACCGGTGTCCGCTGACAGAGCTTATGATTGCCTAGTGAACTCATCCAGGCCTGTATTGGGCAATCGGGTATCATTATCACTCTGGAATAGTTCCCTGCCACGTAAAATTGGATGTTTTACTTGGCTGGTGTTGAAAAATCGGATTCTCACTTGGGATAATCTCCAAAAAAGGGGTAAGCATGGTCCTGGCATCTGTATTTTATGTTTAAAAGATGAGGAGTCAATCCTCCATCTCTTCTCTCGCTGCCCGATATGGATCAGTATTCGAGGTCTTATTAGCGATCTTCTCCAGCTTTATATTCCTCCTGTAGTAAATTCTATTGCAGAGTTCCTGGATTTTTGGGTTTCTATTTACCCCAGTAGTTCTGTTCTTAGATATATCCCCCATCATATATATTGGGCCATCTAGAAATCACGTAATAAGGCTATTTTCGAAGGTAAACGGGTGACAGTTATGGGTATCTACCATCAGATTTTGAATGTTGTACAATTGTCTTCTTCACGGCCTGTTATTAAGGACAGCAAAAGAAAAAAGGCAAGACAGATTGGTCCGGCACCATGTATGATTTATCCATGTGGCTTTTTTGATGGCGCTTCTACTTCTTCTGCTGCAGGTGTTGGATATAGTCTGTTTCTCAACGTGAATCATCATCTGGATTTCACACTGGGGGTTGGATGTGGATCCAATACAAAGGCAGAACGATTGGGATTATGGGCCCTTCTGCACTCCTCCCAAATGATGGGCATTCCACTGGTCCATATATATGGTGACTCACAAGTCATCATTAACTGGGCCAAAGGTATCACTGCTCTCACCCCACCAGACCTCTTTCACTGGTGCCGAGAATCACAAAAGCTTATCACAAGCTTCCATGATCTTCCTTTCAGTCACATCTATCGTGAACACAACCGGATTGCAGACAGTCTTTCAAAAACAACTCTTACTCTTGATCCAGGTTATGGCTGTTTTTCAGAATTTTTTGATGACCATTTGGTCACTAGTGACTCTTTCCAGCTCTTTTGAGCATTGATTATTTGAGAAGTTTTGTCTCTCTTTGGTTTCCTGCAGTGGCTCCACATGAGTAGCTTTTTTGGACCGTAGATCTGATCCCCTTGGTTCACGATAGATAGGGCTGACTAATCTAGATCTTACATATGATGAGACAGATTTCTGATGGGACTTTACACTTTCTATTGTATGCCACTCCCCCCGGCAGTGACTAGATGTATTCTCACTGGAACAGACTATTATCCGGTGTATTTCTCTGTGATGTAATCCCTTTCGGGCGGGTGTTTTCAATGCCCTTTGATTCTTAATAAGAATACCAAGGACAGGCTTTTTCTTCTTGGAAAAAAAAAAGGTTCAATTATGATATTAGCACAATATTTGATTTAGTATATGTATACATTTATTTATATTTGCATAATGTTCATTGAAAGTTCAACTAAGATATTTGGACAATATTTGATTCATGGCCATAATTCCCAATTTCTGGATACTATGATGGCCATTAATGACCATCTAATTTTCATTAAACTTGTAGGTACGATCTCACTACAATCGGTATGATTGAAAGTTCAATAAGTTCAATTATGATATGAGCACAATATTTGATTTAGTATATGTACACATTTATTTATATTTGCATAATGTTCATTGAAAGTTCAACTAAGATATTTGGACAATATTTGATTCATGGTATGTATGTATTTTATTATTCCTTCGGTCAAGCTTAACCTATCAGATATGTTATGATTTAGTTGCTATCCTGTTATGATTTAACTGCTATTGAATGCATTTTCATAGAAAGTCATTCCATAATAAATGTTCCATCAATTGGAGTAGCCATCCAAACCCTTTTATCCTTGTTAAACTTTTCCTTGTATTTGCATATTTGATTATTAGTGTGCGGTTTTTATTATAGCCTATCTAAATTCATTTCGACATGGATTTGCCTATTTGGTGATTGCTCTGCCTTGTTGTTACTATCTGTTTGGAGTTGTTATTTGCAGTCAGTAGTGAGCAGAAGTGGCTTGTTCAGAGTTCCTATTTGCACTAAGTAGTGAGTAGAAGTGGCATTGACGTCCGACCTTGGTAGTCTTTCTTAACAGTTTTATTTATATTTGCATAATGTTCATTGAAAGTTAAACTAAGATATTTGGACAATATTTGATTCATTGTATGTATATATCTTATTAGCCCTTCGGTCAAGCTTAACCTATCAACTCTGTTATGAATTAGCTGCTATTGAATGCATTTTCATAGAAAGTCATTCCATAATAAATGTTCCATCAATTGGAGTAGCCATCCAAACCCTTTTATCTCTATTAAACTTTTCCTTGTATTCGCATATTTGATGATTAGTGTGCGGTTTTTATTATAGCCCATTTAAATTCATTTCGACATGGATATGCATATTTGGTGATTGCTCTGCCTTGTTGTTACTATCTGTTTGGAGTTGTTATTTGCAATCAGTAGTGAGTAGAAGTGGCTTGTTCAGAGTTCCTATTTGCACTAAGTAGTGAGTAGAATTGGCATTGACGTCCGACGTTGGTAGTATTCCTTATCGTTTGGTTGTTTATTTAGATTTCTATATAAAGAGGTATGTAAATAGTTCCAAATATTTCTTAGTTTTATTTCTTAACAGTTTTTGGAAACCCTTTCTTGCTTGCCCAGAAAGAATTCCCTGTTTCTAAAAAGTTTTCAGCAGTTGTTGAAACCACTTGATATATTTCTTAACAATTCTTAGAAAGGGAGATAGAAACTAATTAGTCCATAGTCCTTATATTTTTTAGGTTTTCAATTGTTTCATGTATTTGTTTCTCAAAATAAAGAACTTTACATGGAATTAAATCTAGTATGAGTTAATTCCATTAACAATCAGAAATCCATCTGTTTGAATCATAGTTACTAAATTCTGAAGGTTAATGGCTATGTAAATTCGATTGTTCCATTCATCTCATAAATTCTTGAATTTTTAGGTTTAATCAGGTTTGTTTATGTTTAACTCGGTTTTCTAGACATACTAAAGTCAATGATGTTATTGAATCAAGCTATTCTTAATTTAGGGCTAAGCAATTCCTTCACATAGATATCGTTCAATTTCTTGTGAATGACTCAAACATAATTCCATATATGGTTCCATATTTTCACCTAACTATGATTAGACACCCACCCATGTTCTCACCCTGGCTTGGGAGAGGAGGTATCACCCTAGGTTGCAATAGGAGGAAGGTCCACAATAGCCAATTATGAATTTTTCTATCATCAGTCATTCAACTTAGGATTTGGTTAAAAAGGTCCCAAGGAACCAATGGATGCAGTTAGTTAATGGGTTCATAGCTATTTAACTGGATAAATTTGCAAAATTCCAAGGTTGATGCACTAAGACTGGACCTCTAGCAATAACTCAACCAAACACCTTTCAATTCAAACTTACCAGAGGTGAGACTTGCATTTCCAGTCTGCAATACACAAGTTTGACTCTGATTGCATTAAGTGTTTGAGCACCCACTAAGAACATCCCATGTCATGTCTACCTCTAAAAATGGTAAATTGTTCAACCAATTCTCATCCTCCTCCTCCCATATAATTCTCTCGACTTTGGCATGAGAGAATTCATGGCTGCTAGAGCTTTCAGGTTTGGATTCCGCTAAACTAGCGGTTTTGCAAATCGGATCATCATTATGTGCAGTTATTCGAGCTAGTTCACTCTTACATACATTTATCTAAACTGAGTCGTCGTTGTATGCAACTACTCGAACTGGGTCACCCTTATATACGCTTATATAAATCTGTTCATCTTTATATGCATATTTCTGATCAGGATTTTCAGTAGAAAGGCGAGGAATCCTGATAGTTTTTTTAGAAGAAATGAGGGAAACTAAGCCGAGCACACTCACCTTGCCATCTGTAAGCAGCTCGTTCATATGCCATAGTCGTTGCTTCCGTGGTTTCAAAAGTATCAAGGCATAGACGCTTTCGATTTTGGGGAAGGCGAATCTCGGCTACCCATTTGCCCCATTGCCTCTATCAAACTCCTCAGTAGTGTTTTCTCATGGGGTGGCGAGCTACAAATTAACCTTACGTTATATTTCCATGCTTTCACCGGTGCTTGAAAACAAGAATGGTATTTTGCTATAGATGCTATCGATCCACATTTAATGGCTATGTGGTAGCTAGTCGCTTAGTGGGATTAGTTTAGGGCTAGCTAAAATGAAAATAGATGACCCTATCAACATAAAATAGTATATTTACTATGTACTCGTATTTACTATGTACTTGACAACTTCCATATTGCAATACGAACGAGGTCCAAAAACTTAATATTTGATTATGATTTATGGATTTAAAAAAAATATTGATGATTTTTTTAATGATTAAAATTCAAGACTTAAACCTAGGTAGAGAGAGTGAAATTCACAACTTTCTACCATATTGTTAACTTAATACTTAGAGAGTATTAAATGAGGAGCTATAAATATGACATGTGGCATTTTGCATCTTTGACACATTGTACAAGTTACCATCTCATATCATCACTTTTTGTTGAAAGCAATTGCACTTTTTATCCACGTCGCAAGCAGGGTTATATTGCAATCGCTAGGGCATTGACCTTATATTAACTGCATGGTTAACCAAAAATTCATTCTTGCAACTTAACTTAAACATTATAAACAAAGTTATATTGCAATATATATAGCGTTCACATTATATTAACCACATGGTTGGCCAAAAATTTATTTGTGTAGCCTAATATAAACATTATAAAGAAAAAAAATTATCAGACTCTTCTAAATTTGTAATCATTGCATATTACTTTAAAAAAAAATCGATTGTCCTCTCGAATTCGTATATATACGTGTCAATAAATCCAGATTCATGAGAGTTTCAAATTAATTTGTGCCTTGGAATCCCCTCGTAATCCCTTCTTCCCATTACTGCAATTATTTTTAAATGGTGACAAAAAAGACTGATGGTGATGGGGTTATTTACGCCGTAAGGCGTTTAACAAATGGGAGTCGACTCCCCCAAATAAATGCATTTTTTTTACGCCGTAAGGCGTTTAACAAATGGGAGTCGACTCCCCCAAATAAATGCATTTTTTTTACGCCGTAAGGCGTTTAACAAATGGGAGTCGACTCCCCCAAATAAATGCGTTTTTTTTCCCATCCATAGGATGCTTTCGTCCGACGATTGGGGTCATCTGGCTCCTTCATTCTTGATTTACGTTCATCTCTTCATCTACCTTCTGACTTCTTCATCTACTTTCTTCATCTACCTTCTGACTTCTTCATCTACTTTCTAACTTCTTCTGATGTCTTGTTGAAGAAGCTGCTGGAATCCGGGAAGCGTGCGGAGTTGTGGGAGGTCTCTCAGAACAAACAGCAGAACGAGCCGAAGACTCAGGAGCATCAGAAAGAACAGGAATCAGGAAAGGATGGCTATGGTTATGCGAATGAAGATGCAGCCATGGCCGAGAGCAAAATGCAGAACTAAAAGCAGTCTACAGCTGCAGCACTAGCGGAGGAGCAGCCCGTAGAGGCGTTTTCAGACTGTTTGGATTGCTGGTCTTAGCCCAGAAAAATCTGATAGAACAGACAGCCGTCTATTTCTATGTCGTGAGATCTGCCGATGGCAAGTTGCAGACTTTCTTCTACCATGACGAAACCAGGTTAGCCGGAGCATCACGCCTTTCAATCTCCTTCAATGTATATGCCTTTCTATCTGCATTTCAAAGCACAAAACAGAAAATAGATGAGTCATGGAGCCCTCATTATGTTCCATTTAAAACCCATCATCCTTACTGAGCCCCACACTTCCTAGTTATATACAGACCGTCTCAGTTTTTAGTTTTGTTGGTATGTTCTCTGGATAGTATGTGCTTAGCTACCAACACAGATGTACGAATAATAAATAAGAAGAGAAGAGTCAGTGCAATGAGAGAAGTCGCTCCTATGAGCCCAAGTAGCCATGTACCCATTTTCTTCTAACTGATTTTATATATCTCTATTTGTTTTTGACAGAAAACACCCAATGTTTTTTCCGAATCTAGATCTGGGATTTGAGAGAGTTACAAGAACCAAACTAGGTAGATGAGATTGCTGCAGGCAGCTAAAGGCTGAAAACAGAACCTGGGTTAGTTCAGGTGCCTGTCAACATTTCAATCCATTTTAGCCAAAATCACCAAATTCTTTTTTTTTTGGTTGCTCTTCTCTAACAAAACATATTGCTCAATTTTAACGGAAGATCTTTTTTTTTCCTTAATTTTTTTTTTTCCCTTAATTTTGTTTTAGCCTAGCATTCCATTCAACTTTTGAAACTAGGCATCAAATCTTGCTAAAGAAACAAAAGCAAATCAGGGTATTTTAGCTGTGACAACAAATTCCCAGTTTCTTTACCGTATGCCAATGCATTATGGTAAGAGGACGAGAGATCGAGCCTCGTCCAGGACAAATTGGATACTAGGAAGGAGAGGATGGCCGAGAGGAACCAAGAGCGGGTGCACACCAGGGAAAAACTCAGAAACACCATGCAACGTAGACTGAATATGAAGGTCAATCTTGAGTTTTGTGAGCTCATGAATCCCAACGAGATTAACAGCCTAGGGCAACAGGTGCAATCTAGCTATCCAGACACCTGCTGTTGGACATTTTAATTTCAGTGTGCACGTGGCCTTGGTTCTTGTGTGGAGTGCATTAACCTTCCTAGCAAAGGAAATGATAGTAACAAAATGGGATAATTTCACACGACGCTACCGTCTGAATTATGAATTTTCTAGCACAAAAATGAAAAAATAAAAAACCAATTTTAGGTTTTGAGCTACTAAATTTGCAGAAAGTAAATACCTGTACTTACATACAAAAGAATGAGACACTGAAGTACGCTGATGAGATAGCAAGTATTACAAAGGTATCTAAACCCTACGGGCATCTATAGATCTCCACATACTCGGCTCGTACCATTCACTGCCCTAGGCTTCTTGCGTGGTTCCCACCACTGCCATTAAGAAAAGAAGAACGAGCATAGCAGCAGAAGTTGGCAATTTCTTATGATTCAGACAAGAGGTGGCCGACTGATCACGAATGAATAAATCCCTGTCTCCTCATGAAAATAGATTGGATAACTGCTTTTTTCACCATGTTAAGGAAAGCATTTGGGGAATACCGGCCAAGGAAAAATAGATAACAGGCATGGGAATGTTCGTTCACGTTACAGCTGCCAGTACTTTATACTTTCGTTCCAGGCTTTGAAAGTTTCTGTATGCTGTTGGCTGGGGCATGGATTTCTAGCCAGTAATGCATGTATTATTTGAAAGGTCTTCTCTATCAAATCTTCTCCTGAGACTTTCATCTAACTTAAGAAAATTAAAATTATAACCTGACAACCCATAAATGTGTCCTTTCCTGAGACAACCCAAAGAAGAGTAACATTGACATCATTTGCTGAGACAATCCAAAAACTCATTGTTTGTTGAGACAAGCTAGAAACACGTAGCATTGACTATCAATTGAGTGTTGGGTGCATGCATTTAATATCGCCTCTTGGTGCCGCATTCACATCCTGTCATCCCCATTTCCCACACAACTATGACGAATGGCCGATCTCGATAATCTGAATTGCATGCAAAATAAGTTAACTATTTGTGGGAGTTTAATATTTTTAGTTACCAAGAAATGCTTCATTCTAATTCAGGTGATCTGGCGGAAAGGATGGATCATTTCCCGGTAAGGTAAGGAACCGGTATTGGAAGGATATAGCGGTAATGCTTGGGTCCATACTCTTGTAGCATGGACCAGGAGAAGGCCCTAGCGAAATGTCGGAAAGATGCTTCAGAAAGATACTAAGCCTCTATATATGTCGAAAATTGTATTGAGATATTTAGGTAATAAGAATTTAATTAGCAGAAGGACGAATATTATAAGCCAAATAGTATTTAAGATACATCCAATAAACTTACATTATTGTACTTTCTCGTTGACTATTTGTTTTTAGATTATTTTATTAATTATTTGCTACTACACTATAATTGTTTTTCTCATATCAATGAAGTAATATCTTTAAAATTCAGAGTAAAATACAGGGACTGTTTGAAAGTAATTTATTCCAGCGGTTTTCTAAATCCTTTCAAACTAAGTTCAAGGCCTTAAAAACTTACATTAACTCTTAATATTAATAACAATATAACCATGAGTATTATTAATCCGTTGCATTTGGAAAAAGATTTCATGTTCTACGCTCAAGACCACAGTTAAGTTCATCTTCTACACTAAAGACTAGCAATTGTACCTAGGGGTGCAATAAAGGAACGTCGTGTTGTAAGCTAAGCAAGAGATGTGGACATATAGAACAACACGAAAGACAATTTAAAGTGTTGAACTACAAATTTTAGTAAATAAAATCTTATGGTTGATACAATAATTTAAAACATTATATTCTTCACAGAATTCGCCACTACATTATCGGAATTTCAAAAGTAATCATGAAAATTATTTTTCTCTCATCGAAATGACAAAGAATTGTTAGTTTTTGTAGTTCATTGTAGATGCAAAAATTTTATGAATCTATCTACCAAATAAATAAAAATAATTCATTATCGATAAAGGTTAGGGAGTAAAATATTATTTCAAGATTAACTTTGCACAAATTAGGATAATTGTTTTTTATAATGCTTTCACCCTTTCCATTCTATTTTTACGTTTTGGAGCACTCACAAAGGAGCCTTAGTGGCTAATTTGTGTAGGGAAGAGCTTACTCCAAAGGCATTCACCCTTAAAACTTACTTAAAAATTATATTAATATTTAAAATTTATTATAAAAAAACAAAGTCCAGTACCAGGTCTAACTTTTGGTATTCCTGTCTTTCCAATTCTACCCATTCCATGCCTTTCTTCTGCCACCTTTACGACTATATGATTCAACATATTTACAACCACCCGCTGTTTGAAAATAATATTCTTTAGAGTAAGAAACAGATCAATCCTAGCTTTGGAATTTATCATAATAAATATTTTATTATTCTAAAATGAATTACTTACTCATCAGTTTTAAATATTTAAACAATCATATAAGCAAAATGCATAGTCAATTAGATTTTGTTCAATGTAAAGTGTTCAAGCATGTTGTTTATTTGGCTTTTTCCCTTGAAATTTTAGAGTTTACCCTAAATTCTTTGAAACAATCATATCCGTAATAAGCAATAAGCAAAATGCATAGTCAATTATATCTAGTTCAAAACTCAATGTAAAGGGTTAAGCAGGTTGTTTATTTGGGCCCTTATTTGGGCCCCATTCTAGAACAACCTATAGCAGGCCTATTCATGATCAGATACAACCAGAAGTTTGTCATCGGACTCTTGGAATAACTTCATCGGGTCCATCCTTCAACATATACCAAGGAGGTGCTTTGTCTCACTGTCGATCCTGCTTAGCTGACTTGATTATGACTTGACAATTAGTGAGTGAAGCAAGTGGCATTGATGCCTTGTAATGGCTGCTAAGATTTTTTTGGCCTAGAGGTCGCTGTTACAATTTCACCACAAAACAGAGTCAGGAATGAATCCAGGATTGTAACATTATTCAATGATCAAAATTCCACACAAATTCTTTGTTTATCTAGATTTTTCTTTCTTGACTGCAAAACTATATCCGCTTGAAACCAGGATAAACACTTCATCCAACTTCATCCATCATCAAGGGAGAACTAGTAAAATGTTTACCGTTCTTGTGATATTAAGAAGATAGAAGATGAGAAACATTTTCTCTTAAATATTTTATATATCCACCTTAAAATTTCAATTTCAAAATATTCTTACCTTACCAAAATTTAACAAAATTTATTTCCAATCTCTTCAATCATAAAAACACGATATTAAAACAAAACAAATAATTATTTATTAGTTTTTTCAATAATTATTTATTAGTTTTTTCAAAATTCCAAAGACCAAAAAAAATCAGTCAATTTATATAAAATAAACCTAATAATATAATAATTTTCAAAATAAACACTAACAAAGTTTCCTATGACCTTTCTCAGGAAAAAAAGGAGTTTCCTATGATCGCTCAAAATATACCAATTGACACCACAAAACTCTGTCATTCACATGAATAGATAGAATAATAAATTTCATTTTAACTGTCAATGGGATGCAAAAATTTCATATCGGCCATTCAGAATATACCATTTAACACAACGAAAATTGTTTTGTATATTTGATATTTTTCAATAAAAGAACGTCGTGTTGCAAGTTAAGCAAGGAGATGTAGACATATACAACAAGGAAGACAATTTGAAGTTTAGATACAATATTTTAAAGACATTATATTC
>LPNX010767721.1:221111-245724 GCA_001517045.1 Pseudotsuga menziesii
GCTAGGAAAAGGCGACAGAGTGAGTTCATGAGTGAGTATGACTTTGGTATATTGAGGCCCATAAAGCACATTATTATGCGCACCCTGGAGTGAAGAATATGTATGCAGACTTGAAGAACCTCTTCTTTTGGACCGATATGAAGAGAGATGCAATCATATTTGTTTTGAAATGCCTTGAGCTTCAGCAAGTAAAGGAAGATCAGTGACACCCAACTGATCTCTTACAAGTAAATAAGTGGTGATGCAATTAAATAAGAGGTGATCTCATCAAGTAAATAAGAGGTGTTGCAGTCGTATGAAACTTAGCTTACAACACGGCGTTCTTTTATTGGACCCCTAGGTACAATTGCTAGTTATTAATAACTATTACGAACTCACCATCTAATCTACATTTAATAGATATCCGATACTGACGAATTTAATTTTACAAAGTAAAAACTAACATTCAATGATCAAATTTAATTTTATGAATTGTTGTTAAGTCTCAATAGCAATTGAATTCGTCTGCAGAACAATCTACGGTGTTCATTCCGGTGACACAAGTGATTAAATATGGTCTTATAGTGGGGTTTCGAAGATCTTTGGACTCAATTCCTATTCACACAATAAGTCGTATGGCTAAAAATATTTTACATGTTGCAGAGTAATAAATGCTCTGGTTGCAGCATTGTGAACCCTTGGATCTCAACTTGGCTACAGCATTGTGAACCCTTGGATCTTTGAGATCCAAGGGTTGGATCTTTGATATCCAAGGGTTCACAATGATGCATCCAGAGCATTTATTACTCTGTTGCGTGTTTAATATTGTTCTCCAAGTCGTATATGGATTGTATATTGGGCAGTCCTTGGTTCGTACGGATGATTGCATTCATTAATAATTAGCTTGACAAACATTATTGGCATAAAGCAGTAAACTTGGTACAATGGTTCGTAGAACTAAGTTGTAGCTGGTAGTTTGCATTTTTGGGGGAATCTTTGTTTCTTCGACAATGTTAATGTTGCCTACCTCAAATGAAGAAACGTTACTTTCTTACGTTACTATTAATGTTATTATAAATATAGCATATAATCAAAGTCATTTATCTTACATACAACTTGTCATATATTAAATAAATATAGCATTGATATTCATAAACCAATACCAACAATAATGGCATTGGTTATACACACATCATATTGTCCTCGAAAAATATATTGCCCTAAAAATAATATGCACCATAGGTTTGAATCAACACTAATTTGAAAATATCAAATACTCGAGTTTACATACAAGGACATACACAATAACAATCTCATCTTAGTGAATTCATCTTGTCATCAACCACACTTCTAATTAGTAGGACGATGGTTGGAATGTGCAATATACTTAGTATCATGGATACAATATATATATCAAAGACATAATTTGAATATTTTATATATAATGGACATCCATTATAAGAGTTCATATTTCTTGTGTAGGTTTATAGGTATAACTTTTAAAAACTTGTTATTGTTATTCTTTTTTCACTAAGATAGAAATTTAGCTATTAACCAATATCAAATTTATTTAATTTCAAATTTATTTAAAAATAAATTTTATGGTAATACAAACTTTTTAGAGAGTACAATTTTATATTTATAAAGAATGAATAATAATCTCAATGGTATATTTACAAGTACTATGGGAAAGAAATGCATAATATTCATAATGCAAGTTTTTATTTAATTAAATTTTGAAATTTGTATAATATTTAATTTTTAATGACAAGTTTTAATTAAATTAAATTTTGAAATTTGTATAATACTTAATTTTTTGAGACAAAATTGTTCAATTTTTAAGTCTGGTTTTATTACTTTGAATTTTGATACTATTTAGTTTAGTATATAATAATAATAATAAAATAACAATATTTTACACAATACAAAATACAAATTAATGTGTTTCAAAACTAAAACTTAATTTAGTTGTTAAAATTAAGTTGGCAAGGTGTACTATGTGGTGCACCTAAAAAAATTTGTTAAAATTATAATTCATGGAAATATGATGCATGGTTTTTTAATAGATCAAAATTGTTAAAATTGCCTCCTGTAATAGTTTTTAAGCCAATGAAACATGTGTTGCAAAGTTTTAGATTTTTTTTATTAGCTTGAATCATTGATTGTTGCAGATTACATGTTGTTTATTCTCTTGAAATGCAATTAGGCTATTTATGTATATTATTCCATCTTAACTCTTTTGAGATACACATGCAATTTGATTATATTTATACTAAATAGCACCGACTATTTAATTATGATATCAATATTAGATTGTCTTCATCATCTTGAAATGCAATTTAGCTATCCTTTAACTAAGTGGCACGGACTAGCTACTACGTGACATTTGTTTATATATATATATTATGTTTATTTATAAAAATGTTGACCATGGCAAAAAATTTATGATTATTTGTATAAGTTTTTTGTCATTATTTTAATTATTGAATAGTGAAGAAAAAGCACACATGCTTTAGCTTGGATGATTCCCATTTTTCAACTACAAGAATATTTTCAAAATATGGTACGATAAATAGACAACCTCTGCATATAAGGGTAAAAAGTGTGTTTCGAGTGCACTCGAGGCGAGCTTTAGTGCTCATGATTCCAATTTTTCAGCCATAGACATGTAGGGTATCATAATTTTTAGCCACACAAATCTGAAGAAAATGGTATTGTAAGTAGTATTAATATGGATTATGTATTTATTATTTGAAATTAATATGGATTATGTATTTATTATTTGAAAATTTTTAAGAAAAAATTATTATTAATAAACAATGAAATTAAAAAATATATATTAAATAATAGAATTAAAAAAATATCATGTTATTATTTAACAATAAAAATTTTAAAAATTATTAAATTATAAAATTTAAAACATCATTTGCTTCATATTTTCATTTATATTATAATTTTGTTTATATAAATAAAACATCTTATATAGTCTAAACGTTGGGCTTCTATAAAATTGCATAACATCACCGACTAGTCTTTTGGCGTAGGCTTCTCAAGGTCTTGGGTGTGTTGTGGTTCATTTGTGGGAATTACTTTCAAAATGACAATGTGGTTCATTTAAGAGAAATTCTTTCAAATTGAGATTGAAGTAGGTTGATCCAGAGTAACTGTTGTTCCTCGGGACATATTTTCTATGTTTCATGCCTCCCTTCTCCAAGGTGAATGTAGTTGGCATTAGACGTAGGAGCTAGTCAGGGGATGAATTTTGAGGGCTTGATATTATGTCGTTAACCTTAATTAACCCTAAAGAAAGAGCTAAACACAGTTTGTGGAATGATTAAACTTGACACATGCATGTCTTTTAATAAGCACCTTATGGTACATTTAATGTTATTATGGAGATATAAACTATTGGATATAATTCATCATCTAATTGGTTAATCCAATTGTTCAAAATCTAGTAGCTTCTAATGCATTGCTACGAGATGCTTATTAAACACCCACACAAATATAGCACATGGAAATTAAAGTAACAAAGAATAAAACTAATATGACCAACTGACGAAACGAATGCACAACAAAACCCTTATTTACTATTTTCACTGCCAAAATATCAGTAATAGATAATGCTGCCAACTGTGAAAGCAACATTGAATTTCTAAGATGACATGTGTCTAATTTTGTATGGTTCTGCAACGCTTATTGGTTATGATTTGTATATTTCACATACATGCAATAAGAAAGAGATTGAATTATGCAAACCTATCTACACTGAAAAAGTAATGCTTTCAAGTTGGAAACAATTAAAATTTTTATTCCATATTCTTTGGAGTTTGTGAAAATAGCCACAGTACTCCACTTGGAACTTTCCAAAAACAGTTATAACCAGTCATTCTTCACATTTATTTTAGATGAAGATTAATGTAATCATGATGTATAGAGCATTATAATACGTTGTTATAAGTAGTTCGAAGGGGTGTAGCTTAATCAACGATTTGCTTGATATGAAGGGCATGTTGTAAATGGAGGTCACGAGTTCAAATTACCTCGTCTTACCTATGCCCCATGTGTTCGAGAAGTATTGGATTTCACCAACAATATGAAAAATCAGAATTGAGCTCAATGTGGGTAGTTGATCAATATATTTGGTTTGACAAAACTTGGTACAATCCGCACTCTGTGTACGATAAAACTCCCCAACACTACGCTATGTTGTAGATATACTACGTTGAAGAGGGAACGGGGGTTGAATCTACAACAAAAAGTTTAAGAATCTACATAGCTTGAGCTATAATATTTGAGCGAATGGACTTTGCAGCATTAGTGAAATGCAATGGCCAAGCTGCTCTTTAGAGTGTCACAAAAAACCTTCACTGGTGTATCCTTGGCCCTATCATTTCCATTATAAAAAATGCAAATTGTCATAGCCTAAGAAACAACCATCTAGTTGAATGAATCCGGAAGTATACATTTTATGTTATATGTTCCATGGTTTATTTATTCAGTAGTATATGGAACCAGCAAAACGCTCTCTTTTGTGGAAATCTAGAAGAGGAAGAGTTGTTGAAACTAGAATTTCTACTATTCGATTTCGATGATTTATGTAGTACCAAAATCCAACATTTAGTTTAGGATGCATATTTGTGATTACTAAACTTGCAATTACAGAAATTACAATTTTTAAGCAAAATTTTGGTTTAAAAACCTGGAAAGATTGAATGTTTTGGTATGTATTTATCTTACGCCGACAAGATTAAGTAATATAATTTGGTTAATTCAATTTTAACATTAAAATGTTCATATCTTCTGATACTTTTACCTATTCATCAATACCCTTGATTTGTCTTGAAACATACCTTTTAAACATTTCTTTGATGATGACAAGTGAGTTACATCTATTCATTATTCTATAGCTTTAGATTTTCTTATATCTTCCTTTCAACTTTAACTTTCATCAATTACTCTGGTAAGTGAACAATGTTTTAATATTCTTATATATAATTTAATGACACAATCATATCAAGGCTAAACTATAGCTCAACCTTGACTAAACTAAAAAAATTTGCTTATACCACACAAATTAATAGAATCACATGGATGTTATATGTCCCCTTCATAAAATAATAAGTAAAACTAAAACATTTATATGTTTACTTTATAATTATAAATTAACATTTTTTTTTAAATTGAGGAGCTAATATATGGGGTAAACGTAATAGTGGTACAAAAACTATTACAGTTCAAAGACACATTCCTGCTAAGAGAAACAAGCAGGTTTAGCATTCCTAGAAAGTTTACCAGACCCTCCCTCAGAGAGGGAAAACAGGTCCAAAAAAAGAGAGAATGTATCCTTTTACAAAAAAACTTGATTGTCAGACTATAATTCATGACATGATAAACCCACGGACCCTGTGACAAAACAAAAAGGATCCCATGACAAAAATCTGTCTAAGGTTTGTGAAACGACTCCTCGATGATGGGGCACCCGAAGCCTGTGGATACCAGCTAGCCTGGCGCATCCTTGTCGTTAGAAGCATCGTCGTTGCTAGAGGAGTCTTCTTCTTCACTAATGGAGGAGTCTTCTTCTTCACTGTTACCTAATGTACTTTTGTTGTCTAGAGGACTTTTGACCGGGAGGGGAGTTGTCTTCCTCACAGTAGTCGGACTGGGAGAACATTTGCTGGCTGAGAGGGATTTCATTCGGCTCTGCGGGGGGCAAGGGGGAGGTTCATAGTCCATGCGTACTGCAGGGGAAATGGTATAGGAGGTGGGTGCAGAGGCGGAAACAAGGGGGGCAATTGGAGCCGAGGGAACAACAGGTGCAGGAGGTGGAGGAGGGACGCCATCATGGAGGGAATGGGTGTGGAAGCGAAGTAGAAGCCAAATGAGGAGATTCTTGATGACCCAGTAGTATTTGCGGCACTCAGGAGTGCGACCAGCAACATTGAGAGCACCGAAGAGCTCATCCTCCCAATCGTTGAACATGGTGAGCACAGAAACGAGAATTTCGATATCAAAACCGTCACAGCTAGCCTGTGCATTAAGCAGAGTAGGGTGTTCAGAATGTGTGCCTCTCCCTGCACATCTGCGTCGTGGAGTGCCTCTCTGACATCGAGACATCGCTGGGCGACAAAGGGAGGTCGTGAGCTTAGAACCAGGAGCAGAATTGCAAAGAGTCGAACTGGAAGGATGCAGAGAGAAGAATCGAAAGGAAGCTGAGAGAAAATGATGGGTGTGATAGAGGATCCCGAGCCTTAATCCTTTGGCGCGTCGGCCCATGCACCAAGAAGACTCATTAAGGAGAGCCTGCAATGAGGTGAGGGTTGCGTACGTTCTGGATTCCATGAGGTCTCCACATCCAACTATAGATTTAATGTGCATAACCATTGGGGTAGATGATGAGGGGGTGACGTCGAGCATATGACGGGTGCCACGGTTGTGTTCCCTGTCATTTTCCTTCATGGTCATAATTGCACTATTGTCAACCGCATCCAGGTTAAAGTCCTTTGCAACAATGAGAGCGTAGTCCCCAGTTAGCAATTTTGTCAACCAGGGAGTTAGATTCTCTTCTAAAATGCCAGAAATTGATGGTCGTTGGTTGAGAAAGGAGCAGAGCTAATTGTTGAAGATCATGATCCAGTCTCTAGCAGGAAGAGATCTTGGCACTGCAGGAGCCATGTTGAAGCTTGATGTCCATATTTATGATTAGCTCTGAATCTCCCTAAACTATGAGCGGAAATAAGGCATGTGCAAAAGCTACGCGAATGCCTTAAAGAAGACCATTTAGCTCAACAACATTGTTAATTTCGATTCCAATTTTACTGTACTAGATGCAAAGGATCTAACCTGAAGTTGATCTGAAGACCCCACCAAAACCTGCTAGATCGGGATTACCTTTGGAGGCTCCATAAAAGTTGAGTTTGAAGAAACCATTGAGCATGGCTTTCTAGGTAGGAGGAGAAGAGGGATGAGGAGGACGATGGTTGGGGTTAGTGAGTAAGGTTGGGATGTGGGAGAGCGAGTTGTTTAGAATGTCTTTTTTCCCTGAGGATTAACCTGAAGGTATTTTTCCTGCCATCTGATGAGCAAAGTGGTCTCCTTGATGTGTTGCTGACATTGAATCCAGATTGTTTCCACAGTGTTAGCTCTACCTTCAAAAATCCTAAGATTGCGTTCTTTCCAAATGCCCCAGATGAGAAATCTCGGGATGAGTTGCCAGATTCTGTTGAGAAGGGGATTTTGGTAGGGGTGGTTGTGCCAATTTTTGATGGTGTATGTACTACTATTGAAACAATGATCCGTTCTTTTGCAGATACAGGAAATATTAGTCCAAAGTTGGCTAGCGAAAGGACATTGATCAAGGATATGCTCCATGGTTTCCTCTTACTCTTTGCAAAGAGAGCATTGAGAGGGACCAGTGAAACCCTACTTGAGGAGATTATCCCACATTAGAATGTGTATGTGTAAAATCAGCCAAAGAAAGGTAGCGACTTTGGGTCAGGTTTTTAAGTCCCAAATCTTAGTCCAGCAGGAGTCAGACTGCTCATTGGATTTGTTGATAAGTTGATGGGCTTTTTTGGTAGTGAACATGCCTTTGGGCTTGTAACCCCATCAAAGAATATCATTGCCATGTCTGCATCTTATACAACATTGATCTGAATTTATGTGTGAACGAAAGGACAGAACAAATACAAAATCATAATCACAGATATTTTGTAATGATAACAAAGATACAATAAACACATATTCTATTAAATGGAAGAAATATAACAGCCTGTAATACAATAGCTAGAATGGCGATGGCTATCTCTGAGAAGAGATGTGACTGCTACGCTCATTCGTGCAAAGTTGAATACAAAAGGAGACCAAAGGGGCCTATTTATAGTAAGAATGAGGGCAAGAACACCAAAATTCCAAAACATAACCCTAGAAGATGAACCATCATAAATTTTGCGGCCCCAAGGTGGTAAGTTGAATAGACAACTTCACGGGGTCATAAATTTTGCATACGATCTCCTATTTGAGCGTTCGATAGCTTGTTGGAAATATCTATCCAATATTTATATCTGATAACAGTAAATATTGAGTCTAAAATGGATTCATATTTTCTAGACCATTCGATGTCAAAAAAAACGTTGTTTAGGGCCTCAAAACGGCTCTAGAAGTTTAGGACCCGAAAAACCGTAGAAAAATAACTAGGAAAATGCCACAATGGACAATTGTTTTGAGCCAGTGGAATAGTTGGGTGGCCACCGATCTTCATCTGGATCAATCCTCCCTCCTTAGGAAGCAATGGTCTCCATTGCGTCGAATCCCATATCATATCTCGAACTGTGTGTTGAGTTGATCTCCTAGTGCGACATTTGCTGAAGTGAAGAGGTTGCTTTTCTTTGGCATCCCGAGAGGGTTGCAATTGTTGTGTGGATGATTTTTTTTTGGAGGAGCACCTTGAATGTGTGGCCTTGCATCGTATAGGTACTCGGATGGATGAGAAAACAAGGACTCTATTTTCTTCTTGTGTTTGATGAGCAGAGATACCTCGTGCTAAGGGTGTGGAGGTAATATGATGTTTTCCTTCAAACACAAATGTGAAGAGGAATAATTTTATGATGTGGGAGCTTATCTTCCTACCTTGTGAGACTGTGTTAGGTGCAACTGTCTCTTGTATCCGATAGATTTTTCCTCCCAAAGTAACAATGACACTGCGAAGCCGTGACTCATATACAACATGACGCTTCCACATATATGGTTGTCCTAAAAGAACATCACAGACTTCAAGTGGGGCCACATCATACAGTACCTCATCTTTGAAAGGCTAGATGCCATATGGTAGGAGGCATTGTTGAGTAATGTGAATACCTCGTCCTTGGCTTAGTCAACCGATGTTGTAGGGTTGCAGGTGTGGTGTTGTCAGAAGCTGCAATCTCTTGACGACTTCTACTGAGATCAGGCTCTTTTGGCTGCCACTGTCAACAACAAAATGTAGTGGGTTTCCCTTCACCCACATCTGCGAGTGGAAGAGGCGCTCCTCTGGCTCTGAATCTCCAGGCTCCTCTATTTGAATCTATGCGGTAGCAACAGTGGTAGTGGGGTTTGAATCAATGATATAATTCCCATTGTCTACGGCTGTGGCATTGGGTTCAAAATCAGAATCTGATTCTGAATATTTTATCTCGGCCGCCAATGACTGCTTTGAGTGACATTCATCAGTGTTGTGCCAAGGGATTTTATGAAATTTGCACCACTTCCCAGTGTCCTTCTTTGTCTTTCCATCCCCCTTCTTTTCTTGTGGAGGGGACTGGTTGTCATTTCCTTTTCCTATGTTCAGCAAGCCAAGGTTTCCCTTTCCTTGCTTCTGAGGTGGATTCGCAGGTCCAGAGTCTCACTTGTTCTTTTGTCATTTCTCCTCGATTTTGACAGCATACCGATAGGTGGATCTAAGTGAAGATATGTCGAGGGAGTCCATCTCGGTTCAGACTTACCGATGTAGACCACTACGATATTTCAGAATTAGGTTCTCCTCAAAGTCCTTGATACCCATCTTTGTGCACAAGGTATGAAAGTTGTTGGTGTACTCCGACACCATCTGGTCCCTCTCTTGATGCACGATGGTCCATTTGGTGTACTAGTCATCATAGTTTCCCACAGGGTAGTACTGTTCCTTGACGGCATCTACGAAAGAGCCCCAAGTGGGATTTGTCTCAACCATTTCAAACTCGTCTGATGAGTTTTTCTACCAATAAGTACCCTGCTAATTTTGGACATGGGGGACTTCCTTAAGGAGAGAAAAGGTGATATTTTCCCTGTCGAAGAAATTGTGGACAGATAAATACCCTTCTAGAACATTCAACCAATTATCTACGGAATCTACATCGATCTAACCTTCAAATAAATGAATATCAAAGTTAACTTGTACCTTGAAGGAAGTTGCATCCCTGAATAGGCTGCTTGTTGAAGATGCACTTGTAGCTGCCGACATTTGTAGAAGGATTTGGGCGAAATTATCCATCATCTTGTTCCTCTGTCGCGTGAGGGCTTCCTCGAGCAACGATTTGATAGGATCTCCTTCTCTGTCATCTCTCTTTTCTTCTGCCATGGGAGGTCGTTTGGGACAGCAAGAGTGATCAAGTGAAACTAGTTCAAGACCAAACTCTCTATACCTGAACCTTGTCGGGGACATGCGCCGAGAAACAATCAATGACCAGATCTCGGATACCACTGATATGGATTTATGTGTGAACTAAATGAAAGAACATATACAGAATCATAATCACAGACATTTTGCAAAGGTAACAAAGATACAATAAACACATATTCTATTAAATGGTGGAAATAGAATAGACTGTAATACAATAGCTAGAATGGCAGTGGCTATCTCTGAGAAGAGATGTGACTGCTACACTCATTCGTGCAAAGTTGAATACAAAAGGAGGCCAAAGGGGCCTATTTATAGTAATAATGAGGGCGGGAACCCCAAAAGTCCAAAACATAACCATAGAAGATGAACCGTCATAAAGTTTGTGGCTCCAAGGTGGTAAGTTGAACAGACAACTTCACGGGGTCATAACTTTTCCATACAATCTTCGATTTGAGTGCTCGATAGCTTGTTGGAAAGATCTATCCGATATTTGCATCCAATAATGACAAAGATCAAGTTCAAAATGGACTCATATTTTCCTGACCATTCGATGCCAATAAAAACGTTGTTTAGGGCCTCAAAACAACTTCGAAAGTTTGGGACCCAAAAAACCGTAGAAAAATAACTAGGAAACTGCCACAATGGACAATTGTTTTGAGCCAGTGGAATAGGTGGGTGGTCACCGATCTCCATATGGATCAAGCATTGTTGTAATTCCTCCCATAAATCCTCTGAGTAGAACTGTTGTTGCTGCGGATGCCACTTGTCCCAAGTGACCCATTCCCTAAAATCCTCCTGGCTATTCTCAGTCTAGAAGAAGAGGACTTTATCATGTGAGGGGATCAAAAGTAGGTCGTGTTGATCCTGCATGTTGAAGGTGTTCTCGAGGGGAGGGAGTTGGTTCCAGGAATCAGTCCAAAAATTGTCTAGGGAGCCATTGTGTATTTCCAAAAAATGGTGCTGCTGAATTATAGGTCTCTACGAGTTGATCACGTTCCAAATGAGAGAACGTTTGATGTTCTCAGAGTACCTGACTAGGTGTTGAGTAGGCCAATCCGCCACATATTTTTTGTTCCAAAGTTGTGCCCATTGGATGTGATTTTTGGTGATCTAATTCCACCAAATTTTAGCACTCAGTATTTCATTTCTTTGCGTCGGATCCCTCAACCTGAGGCCTCCATATGCTTTTTTACGACAGATAGTATTCCACTTGATAAGAGACCAATGATGAGAATTTTTGTCCCCGTTCCAAGGAAAAGTGTGTTGAAGCGTTCTAATGGCTTTGAGAACCCACTTCAGGGTAGCTAAGACAGAGAATAAATAGAGAGGCATGGTTTGTAGGACAGACTGGATGAGGACTAGATGTCCTACGAGGTTGAGGGTGCGCAAATTCCATTGAGACAGGTGTAGTTCCATCTTGATTAGAAGTTCCTTCCAGGAGGAGTGCTTGAGTGCAGAGTCTATAAGTGGGGCACCAAGATATTTCGAGGGAAGATTGGCTGCCTTGAAGCCCAAGATTTGGGCAATGTTTCTCTGGGTTGGGAGCGGAGTGTTAAAAAAAAGATTTCAGATTTATCTTGGTTGGTGGTCATGCCTGAAGCTTTGGAAAAAGTGAAGAGAATGTTCTTGAGGGATCTGGCCTCCTAGACTGAGGGATGTCCCATCAAAATATTGTCATCCACAAATTGTTGATGGGTGATAGAGGTATGCTCATGGAGCGTGAGACCCTTAAGAGTTCCTTGAGCTTTAGCCTAAGTGAGCATTCAACCTAGACCTTCAAACATGAGAATGAAGAGGAAAGGTGATAGGGGGTCTCCTTGTCTTATACCCCGAGAAGGGTTGAATGGTTTCATGGGGACGCCATTGAGGATAATGGAAAAAAAAGTTGTTGAGATGAGACGTATCACCCAGTGAATCCAGGAAGCCTCAAAACCAAAGGCTAGTAGGGTTTTTTCTATGAAGACCCAGTTGATCTTGTCAAACGCTTTGGAGAGGTCCAGTTTCAGAAGCATACCCGGTTTTTTGGAGATCTAGAGAGAGTGGATGACTTCGTAGGAAAGAATGATCCCATCCAGTATTTGACGCCCTTCAACACAACCAGTTTGTTTAGACAATATGAGAGAGGGCAGAAGGGGCTTAAGACGATTGGCTATGATTTTGGTAATGATTTTGTAAAGCACATTACAGAGGGCTATAGGCCGATACTTACTAGGAGTGGAAGTCTTGTTTTCATTGGGGATGAGCGTGAGAAAGGTGGCGTTGATGGCCAGCAGGATACTTTGAGTAGTGCGAGATTCTTCCACCATTTCCCAAACCTTGTGCTTAAGCAAGTCCCAGCAGGAGTGAAAGAAATTTATTGTAAATCCATCAGATCCAAGGGCTTTGTCTTCTTTCATTTGTCTAACGGTTGTCTCCACTTCCTAAAGCATGGTGGGCCTCATGAGCATGATGTGACTAGAGAGGGAATGTGAGATGTGACTTCTTGAATGGAGAGCTCATTGTCCTATTCATTCTCGGTGAGGAGTTCCTCATAGTAGGAAACCAGTTCAGTTTCCATATCTTTGTGGCTTTCCAGTTGAGTTCCTTGATTGTTTTTAAGGTGGGTGATGTGGTTATGCATGCGATGTTGTATAGTGGATATGTGGAAGAAAGAGGTGTTTCGCGCCCCTTCATGAATCCATTTGATACGAGATTTATTCTTCTAGAATATCACCTCTTGTTTGGTTCTTTCCTCAATATTTAAAAGGAGATGATGTTCCTGAGTGTTAGTTTCCTCTGTGCGTCTAGAGGTGATTATCTACTGCTGTAGGTGCTCCATTTCCTATTCCAGAAGGGCTTTGCTAGTGAAAATGTTCCCAAAGTGTGTTGGTTCCAGTGTTTAAGCTGTTTCTTGAGAAGTTTTAATTTGGTTTGAAGTTTGAGCATGCACGAAGTGCTAGTGACATGAGTGTTTTGCCACCACCCTTTGTTCATCTCAGGAAAATCTGGGTGGGTAAGCCATAATTTCTCAAACCGAAAAGGATTTCTCTTGGCCCCTTCATCTATCTGCCTATTTAAACATATGGGCCAGTGATTAGAACCTGCATCAGGGAGGATAGAGGCATGAAGCTCGTCATTCTGGAGCATGATATATTCTGTAATGAGAAAGCGGTCTAACTTGGAAGCAATCTAAGCAACTCCACCTCTGCAGTTCATCCATGTATGGATCCCATTATTGGTGTTAAGGCTGATCAGGTTGTTGTTATCTATGTACTCCTTAAAGAGTTTGTCTTCCTCAGAGAGCATGCACTGACCTCCATGTTTGTACTAAAGGGAGGTAATGAGATTGAAATCTCCACTAAGGATGTCGATGGGATGGGATTGGTCCAGGATGAACCAGTGGAGGAAATTGAGAAAGAAATTTTTTTGAACAGGGAGTTGGGGCCCATAGACATTGGTTAATATTCCTTGAAGGTTGGTGTCAATGGGATGAAAATGGGTAGTTATGGAATGGCGTGAGGCCAAGAAGTTATCAAGTTCCACTTCCATGAGGTTCCAGGAGATGGTTAGACCCCTAGAGGCCCCTAAAAAGTCAATAGAGATGGAATGGCTGCCGTGCCAGAGTCTGGACATTAGAGTGTCAATATTGGAGCTATTGGATTTGGTTTCTTGTAACATAAGAATGGTGGGTTTGTCTTGCTAGATATTTTTCTTGATCATTATGTGCTTGCTAGGACTATTGATGCATCTTATATTCCAGGATATAATATTCATTGGTTAACAGTAGGGTGGAGAGGGAAGAATTATGTAAGTTGAGAGTATTGTCCTGATTCTACCAGTCTAGTCCCCAGATTGGTGATTCTTTGAAGAGTAGTTTTCCTTCCTCTTATCTTTGTTTCCTTACTGCCTTTCTTGGTTTCTTTGGGGGTGTTGGAGTTTATACCCAGTTTGTTGCTGGCTTTGGTTGTATGAAGAATGTCGGTGAGCATTTGTATATTCTTGGGAGCTATGTCCTGGAGGGTATTATTTTTGCATGCATCTTCCAAACCTAATAGATCCAAATCCCCCATATCTATGTCACCGATTTCCTCATCCATTAGGACATCTCCTTCTTGAGTGGAGAGTAGGGAGTCTTGAGCCTGTAATTCTTCCAGCACGGGCTGGGGTTGCTTTTCTGAGTTTTCATTGGCCGCTTGGCTGGAGTCAACAGTGTTCTTGCCTTTTTGTGCCTCCTGGTGAGGGAGTTTCAAAGTAGGGTGCACCTCTGTATTTGTGTTTGCTAGTTCTTTAGTTTGGGACCCAAGAATCCCAAAGTTGTTACTGGTAGAAGGGTTCGAGGGTATGTTGAATGTAGGGTTTTTCCTGCCTTTTCTCCTTTTACCGGTGAATTTCTTGAAACCTTCTTCATCAGTTGAGAGGGTCGGCTCTGTGGGAGTTTTATTCTTGGGACAGTCCCAATAAAGACGGCCATGCTCGTAACATTTCCTATCTGAAGAGAACATGCTCATAATCTAGCGGTTGAATCCATTATGTGTCTTCATGTGCGAGTATAATGGACTTCGGTAGGGTTTTTGAAATGTGCATGTAAACACAAATACGAGCATAGGAGGTGTACCTTTGTTGTCTCGTTTGGTTGGCCACTTTAACAAAGTCTCCCAAAGCATTGCCAATGTCTTTGAGTGTCTCCTCGTCCCAATAGTCTCGAGGAAGAGAATAGAGCCTGACCCAGACTGGGGCCCAGGAGAAGTTTTCCTTGTCATGATTGAAGCGCTCCACCCAGTTCCTAAGGAAAAGACCCGCAAAAAAAAGGGCCCTCCTTCTAGCACCCGGTCTTTGTCCTCTAGCAAGGTGAAGATTATTGTGAAGAAACCTTTCGAGCCTAGCTATAGGTCAAAATGAGCCTTGGGCCTCCATTTGGCTGTGATCTAGTGGAGCAGAGCTTTTCGGTGGGCCAGATTTTGATGAATTTCCTAATGGGATCATACGTCTTCATATATTCGATTCAAGCATTGATTCTAGGGAGGGGTAGGTTTATTCTGGGTTTTTCTGTAGACATGCCAATGCATGTGTGTGTTTTGGGTCTGTCATCTGCCATGTGCATCTGTTGCAATTCCTCTGCAGACCTGATAGCGTCATATTTTTGTATGTCATCGGGAGGCAAATTGTCCAAGGGTTGTGCATTTCCTTGTGCCTACGTGGGGCAGGCTTCTGGTTGCGACAGGGGGGAGCTCGACGTGCCCCTGAGCTAGAGACCATGGGAGTGGACACATCACAGGAGCGAGAATCAAGGAGGAGAGATAGTAGTTGCAGGGCAGTAGCAAGTTACCAAGGAGCCATTAAACAATGCTCAAAAACCCTAGACGAAACCATCCCAACATTAACCACTCTAAGAAAGCTCGATATCTTTTTGTCCTCATTATAAATTAGCATTGTATTAAATGAGTTTATCAATTAACCAGAAATATAAACATTATTTTAAAAGTTAAAACATAGACTCGCTGCTTTACACTTATTTTTCTTGGTTTTTATAAAATGATTATAACTTTATAAAAAAGCAAATAAAATTAAAACATTTATATGTTGACAAAATAATGTAAACATCAAATCAAAATTACTTTCGAGGGAAAGCAAGTGCCTATTCTCCTATTTTCTTAAAACGAGTATAACTTTATAAACTAAGTAAAACTAAAACATTTATATGTTTACTTTGTAGAAAATAATGCAAACATATCAAATCAAAATTACTTTCCAAATGAAAAGCTCTATGTTTACTTTTCATAGAAAAAGATAAGAGCACTTACTTTCCATAGAAAATCATGAAAAGCAGACAGATAAATTACATCTACATCACAATTACTTTTCATATGAAACGATGGAAAGCATAGATATAAAATCAAAATTTCCATTTTAAACAATGTGAAAGGAATAAAAATCTTCAAATTTTTTTATTACTTTTTTAAAATACTTACATTTTGATATTTTTAAAATTAATTTTTTTTTATTAATTTAACAAAATGATAAAAGACTTAACCATTTGATACTTTTTTATATTTATAAAATATTTTTTCATTTTTATTAATTTAACAAAATGATAAAAGACATAACATTTTGATACTTTTGCTTTTGAGAAAAAGTGATGAAAAGCACGTGGGTAGAATTTTGTATTTATTGGTGATGAAAGGAATTAAATTATTTCATATTTTTACATCATAAAATATGTGTAATATAAAAAATTTAATTTTAAAAAAATATTTATAAATTATATATATTATTAATATTTTGTGAATAATTGTTTAAATTAGTTAGATTCATTGGTGAAGAAGGAAACGTTTTTACTAAGAATAAGGTTTTTTTTTTATGGTTTTATTTCGAGTCATAGATTAGTAATGGTCCAACTTGTGGTTACATCAGAGAGATTGCATTAAATGATCTATTGATCACTGCACAATAAGTGGATCAAAGCCCACCACATGTCCTTCAAATTTAAGTTCAAAGGGCTTGGATTCATTGATGAAAAACTATGAGTTTCTACTAGTGGGCAAGGTTCAATTCTCATGAGGGATTTACTTGGAGCCATGAGGTCTCCCTCACTTGGAGCCATGAGGTCACCTTGAAGTAGCAGTAGAACCTGATCTGGTGACTCGTGCACACATAAGTGGATTGAAATTCTCATCATCCCCTAGTTCAAGCGAGTACAAACCTAGTTGTCAATTCCATCACTCAAAAAATAATAAAAATAAATATTTCTTGAATATTCGTAAATGTAAACTTAAAATGGATTTTTTTCATTATTTTCCCAAACGTCAAGGGAAACCCTCCAAAAACGTATCATCGTTTTAGTTGATATTTTGGCATTGGGTTGAATGAGGCCAGCGCTCAATATTCACAAGCTTGAAGACTTCTAGATATGTCCTACTTGCATAAAACCACCAGGTTCTATTGTATATGTATATGTATATGTATGTGATTATTCATATAAATTTTGAAATCTAAATTATATGTTTTTTATAATAATAATAAAAAAAACATTTACATTTTTTTATTTCTTTTTTGTTTGTTAGTTTGTTGGTGACCTGTGAAATTAGGGTGTGGTATAAGAAATTATGATCCAAAGACATCTATTCAGGATTGCACTAGAAATGAATCACACCAATGTTTAACATGGTTCAATTTTAAGTGTCTCTCCTGAACTAAAGTTAGAACCAACCATACTAAAATTAATTTGAAAAAAAAAAACAAAAATTGTGACCTTTTGTGAATAGGCATGTCGACACCAACCATGCTAACAATATTTTTTTAATTTTACTTTAAAAAAAATAATAATCTCTCACATATTTATAAATCCAAAATTAAAAGCATTGGTTGGTCTCATTTTGCAACACCATGATTGAAACTAACCCACCTCATTTGTTCATAGGGAAAAGTTTGTGGAAACATGCATGGTGGTAACAGGGAAGGAAGAACAAATGACATTAATATGTGTTGTTAGACAAGTTTCCATCTCCCGTAGTTGCCAACAAGTTGCCCATATTTTTTTTTCAATGTCTTGGCATTACTGTATAGTTATTGCCATCGATAATTAAGGGTCTCGAGCATTAACTGGAGCCAAGTCCTTTTTCATATTAAGGGGGTCCATCATAAATCTGGTGGAGGGTTTTGGGCTAGGGTTTCAAGCTCTAGAGATGGGCTTCACGGCTCCATGGCCGGT
This sequence comes from Pseudotsuga menziesii, assembly GCA_001517045.1. Lineage (NCBI taxonomy): Eukaryota > Viridiplantae > Streptophyta > Pinopsida > Pinales > Pinaceae > Pseudotsuga > Pseudotsuga menziesii. The sequence continues at coordinate 238,913 of LPNX010767721.1, forward strand.
GCTGGAGGCATACAGGCTCCACTTCACGACCTGACCATTGTTTCCCTGACATTGCTCGGTGATTTTCCTTATGTCTTGTAGCAGTTGTTCACCCAATTGTTGCGGTTATATCTGGCTCAATGTGCCACCTTTCGCGGTGGTCTAGCACTCAGTATGGTCAACTGTCTTATTCCTCGCCACCTTTTGCATACGCTCTTTTCACTCCATCACCTTTTGTTGGGCGTCGTTAATTTCACCGTCGACTGGCACATCACATGCAGTCCTGTGACTACACGGGGGCAGCTGCAATTTTACGTTGTCTGAAGACCTTCTCGACTTCCGTTTTTCCTGGATTTTAAGGTACATGTTCTCTGACTGTTTTTTACTATTTTCGTTTTGGGTTTTTGGGGCGGTTTGATTTTGTATTGAGGCTTTTCCACCTCTCTAGATGGTGGTCTGCCCTGTTGCCGCCTAAAACACACTTGGACACGGGTAAGTCTCCCAACCGCTGTGAGTGTTCCTAAGGGAAACTTATGAGTTGAGAACCCACTGTCACCTCGGCTCTAAACTCCTCCATTTAGACCACAACTCCTAAAGGCCAAGGGAGTAGTCCTTACTTACTAAGTTCTTTTTTGAAGAATGTTTTCTGGGAGTTGTAAATTACAAAAATGACAATCAGCGTGTAGTGATGCAAATATTTCAATGTCAAACAAACCCTTTAACAATCAACCAGTAATGTATGAAAGAGAGAAACAATCAAATAATCAAAATGATCAGTGTCGTCTCTACTTGGGCTATAGAGTCACAATAATCAACTTCAAATAATTTTCCTAAAGCATCAACTCATTTACTTTAACAAATATTAAAGAACATGATAAATTCCAATAAATGAGTAAGTTAAAATAAAGTGATTGCAAAGTAGAGAAATGTAAATGATTGTAACAATGTTATGCAAGTGGTCCTGTAAGTTTTAGTAAAATTTATGTCTCTCTTTGACTTAGGGAATTAAGATGTTTGTTGCAAAGAAATGAACTATTCTAGATGTCTACCCCAAGAGACTATCTCCTTCGATTAGAGAGAGAATGTCGGGTGCTCAACATGGGAACACAAGGTTCCCACCCATATCCACGGGTCAAACTCAAAACTTGTTGGGTGCTCAACTGGAGGACACAAAGTGCCACAAAGCCCCCTATGGCATCTACCCCACTAGCTCCATAGGTCAAGCCTCTTTTTCTCCTTTCTAATGAAGATACTTATCCGGGTGCCTATTAAACTAGCCAACACAAATATTTGCCCTTTCTTGTCACCCTAGATCAGTCGAACCGGCAGGGGGAGAGGATAGAGGGAAAAAACGGGGCTTGTGGTAAATTTTATCCTTAAAGAAAAAATAAACAAAACAAGCTGTTGGGGCTTGGAAATTCGCAGACGACAACAGTAAGGGATTCTCCCCAGTCAACGTTCCCAACTAGCCCTTTGACTGTTTGGTATAGGGAATCCGTCCGGTTTTATGGTCCGGCTACCGTAGGTCAAAGTAACAACAAGGGTTTACTGGTTGCGGCCCAGTCCACCGGAATTTGTATTTTTTACTTAAGAATGATATGCAAGAATCTACCTAAACATGCAGGGTGGTGAAGGGTGCGGGGAGCAGTCATAATGTGATGCACAGGTTCTTACCTATCGTCTTAGGCTCACCGGCACCAGAATCACACATGCATCTATGCACCGACCTAGCTATCTGCCTACCTATTTATCTCTATCTACCTATCCCCGGGGAGCCAAATTATATTTAATAAATATGAGCAATGCGGATGTGCACACATGATAAAAGCAATTACAGATAGCTGACATTTACTTTTACAGGCATGAACAATGAAAGATATTTCCACAACTAGATAACCAATTGCTTCATAATAAGCATGCATTACTCATGGTGGTTATTTCATAAAATAAATCAGAAATCATTTAAACAAAACGTAGGTCATAAGTTAGAACGATCTCACGATTCACGGATACATTGCTGAAAAACAAAGTAGTTCATCTTTCGAGTATCCATGGCAAAACATTTGAAATCCCACCGATCTTCTTTCAACAGGAAAACTATTATCTTTATTGCAAAAGGAAGTGGTTCTTATTACAATAACCTTCCAGTCTTACTGGGGAAAAAAGCCCCTTTCCCTTCTACCCTTCCTACTTTTATACAAAAGGTAAAAATGGTTGGGTTGCCCAAAGTGACCTTTGGGCTTCCCCAACGCTTCATTTTTCCAAAAATAACTTTTACAAAATATTAAATTAATACAAAGTTGACCGGTCCTCTATGAGGAGGGTCCCGCTTGATTTTCAAGGAATTTTTTCCACGCTGCTGCCTCTGCAGCGAGGCCTTCAAAAGCGTATGGCTCTAGGAACTGGATGTTAATTTCAAACTTGTCGACTTGGTTCCTGATGGCTTCGATCCTTGCTGGGCTCAACCGAAGCTGGTCTTCTAGAACCTGTACGCTAACGGCTGCATGGCCCACCTCGTTCTTCAGCACTACGGCATCAATGGATTGAATCTGCTGCGTCCTGGCCTCTGCCTCTTGATGTCTTTTCTGCAATACTTCCACAAAGGTCTCATGATCCAGGAACTCTTCAAACCTAAGCTCATCCTCTGTCTGGCAGCGGTTGTAAGCATTGAGGAACCTTTTAAAATACTCCGAGCATGCTACCTGTGCCCTCTTGACAGTCTTCTTAGAGTCCTCAGCAGTGCTAATGGCAAACTCTACCAGGTTGTGATCTCTCCTGAGAGTTTGATGATCTTTGACTGATAGCTCTGCTGGGATCTCGGCATCATCTTTTGGTCTTGCCATTCTGGCGGTCTAGACCTCAAGAACATCTCGGGACCTCTCTATGAAATAGGAGGAGGTTTCCATGATCTCCTCTAACCTGCTGTCCATCTGAAGAACTTTGCATCTTTCCTCTTCCAAAGTAGTCTGTAGCTGCAGCATTTTAGCCTTTTGCGCTAGGATATATTCTTTAAACGGCTGCAGATCGACTTGCTGTTCCTTTGCTGTCTCTAGTTCAGCAGTCAGAGAAGCCAGCTGCTCTTTCAGTTCTTTGGTGTATTCAGTATTGGACTCATAGATGATAGTCTGCTGCGCTTCTAGGTCCTCCACCTTTGCCCTCAATTGTTCCTTTTCATTCTTCAAATATTGAACTTCCTCTTGCGCCTTTTCTAGAGCCTCTTGTGCTGTTCCCTTGGCTTGGATCTCCACCTGAAGGACATGGATTTCACCCTTTGTGGATTCCATTTCCCTTAGCACATGCTCATACTTCCTCTTAAGTCTGCTACCCTCTCCCCTTTCTTGTCTCAGTGTGTCTTTCAGCTGAGCAGTGGTCTTCTTAGCTGACTCTAATTCGAACATCACCTTCTTTATGTTATCAGCGGAGGCATCAATTAGTGCGGCCCCGGCTGTTATCGTGAACATAGGGTCTTTGTCTGTCCCTAGCATGACTGCTTTATCTGTGACCATTTTCCCTGATAGATCTTTCGCCTCCACTTTCTTTTCCGTCCTTCTCATTATTCTTTTAGTGGTCCTGTCATAATATACAGTACTGAAATCATGGACTTCTTCCCCCTTCTTCTGGACGAAAGGTACTATTTGGAGCATAGGGGTTACAGGAGTGCTAGCAGTAGGTACTTGAAGGATTTGCACCTCAGGGTTATCCTCTCCCTGACTCTACCTTGTTAGTGCTTCAGAGGCTGACTGTTGTGTTAACTTTATCTTTTCAGCCTCCTGCCCTTGGAGCTCTTCATTTAGTTTTCTCTGTGCTTCTTCAGCTGCTTCCCTAGCTGCCTCTTCTGCTCCTCTGGCTGCTTCTTTTGCTAGTTCAGCTGCTTCTTGGGTAGCTTTCCTTTTCTCTTCTTCTCCTTTCTGCAGCCATTCTGCAGCTTCCTGTTCTAGCTTTTGGGCCTCTTCCTGTCTTTTCTTGGCCCCTTCTTCAGTTCTGGCTTGCTCAACTTTGGCTTGCTCTACCCCTTTTCCACCTTTGGTGGGGTTCTTTGGTTTGAATCTTCTACTGAGTGCCGTCATGTTTGGAGCCCTTCGAAAAACAGATTCATCCTTATCATAATGATGGGTATATTCATAGAACACTTTATGATTCTTGCAGTGCTCAGCCACTTTACCCTGAGTGTCATTGCGCCGGAAAGGCATCTCCCCAAAATGGAACTTCCCTAGTTCCTCTATAAATTCCGCAGCTTGTTTCACATTGGCGAATTTGCAGCTACCTAACTTGAAAGGTAAAGGGGGATATGCAGCCTTCTTATGATGGAACGAGAAATGACCAACTCCGTCAATGAACACTTGTCTGACCACCTCTTTGTGGATTATATAATCCGTTGCATATTTTGGCAGCAGATAGGGTGTCTTTGAGCCTCCATACATTCTAAGATACATACCATTGTCGTTCAGGAAATAATCTCCATACTCCTCTATTACCTGCATAGCATCTTCCGACATGCAGTCACATTCCTTCCGGAAGATAAGCATGTATAGTGGCATAATGAAATGCTCACATACTTCTCTGTAATAACTGTGGTACTGATGAGCCCACAATGGTTTGTAAGATGCATATACAGGCATTCTCTCTCTGTCCCAGGCACACTTGAGGCCGGGGAAAGGGTGGTTACATAGTATGCAGTCTATCAAAAATGAACTCATATAGAATTCAGATTTTTTTACGGGCTTCTCCTCCTCCTAAGGCTGTAGCTACGCAAGAAGAGAGACTGCTTGACACGAGGCTGGCCCAGTTGAAGATTGTTCCTTCTGTCGCCACATGGAACATAAGGGGTATCCACTCCAATTTGAAGAGTCTACCATTGGCTCTACCAAAGATCAGATTTAACATCAGAGCTATAAACTTGTAAGGAGCTCTTAAGCTCATTGTATCATAATCTTTGGTTGATCTGTGTCGATAGAGCTTTCCTGGCAAGAGCATTCTCTTCAGGGTTTCTACTAAATCCATCCTGAGGTTATCCAACCAATCATTTGACAAGAAGACTTGAGGCTCTGGCAGGTGGTAAGCCAGCGCCACGTATACTGGGCTAAATGCAGCATAGCCCTGACCTTCGACATTTCCAATAAGCATTGTGTTGTTGTTTGTGTGGGGCAGAATCCACCTCATAACATCAGAGCATGGGAACAGCTCTGGTCTGGTAGCCACCTTCATGATGGCGGATTTATCTATGTTGGCATAAATGGGCTCCTCTTCGAGACCCATGTCTGGGACTTCCCTGCGGGAAATCAGTCTGTGTATCTCACCCCATTTATACTCAGGTTCAACACCCGAGACACACTGGGTGTCCTCATATATATATTCTATCTGTGTGACGACCTCTATTGCTGATTGTTCTTCGGCCATAGGGGCCTTCTTTTTCTGCCTTTTGGACATTGTAAGTTCTCCCTTCCATGTATAGCATTATGACATTAAGCAATTCGAACTTTGCGAACATTGTGCAGCAGTCTATTCATTCTCAATTGTACTATGACTCGTAATGAAATTAAGACATAAGCCCTTCAGGCTGAAGAATTGAGCTAGTATGCAATACTGTGCGATGTGCTATTATCCTATGTCTAGTATGATAATAATCTGTGCAACAAACACATGCATTGCACAGCTCTATAATGCCTTGAGACTAGGGTGCAATATTTCATGACTTGATTTATGTGAAGCATACACCGTTCTGATATCATGCTTATCAACTATGCTTGAGACAGCATTAAATCTACCATTATGTGACATGCCATTTCCTCAAGATAGCAATATATTGAAGCAAAAAATATGCACATCATATGTAGAGTGCCATTCAAAGTGAAAGCAGGCCTAGAAACCAATGCATGTACGTACAATCCCACAATGCCCTAACTATTTAAAAACTAACTAAATCCTGCGCAATACAGTGAACAATCATCTCGCCGTGCCGCTTCTCTTATTAAAACAAATCGCAAATGCAAATGTATGGATCATGAAAGCGAAGGGCAAATGTATCTTTCCAAAATCAAACATTTCGACGACATGGCTTTATCAAGGGTAAAAAAAACGGCAATAGCCTATGCGGTTCGCGGAAAGATAGTTACATCGGTGTGGCTAGATACTGCGGGCATCAATAACAAATTTTCATACACTGCGCTCTCACCAGAACCACCATCCATGCAAACTTCCAATCGTAAACACTACAGCAGCACAACCCTAGGGTTTTAGACAGCCGACAACGACGAAATGCGCGGGATGGCGCAGGCAGAGGTTGGGGCTCGAAAACGGGCTTATATATTAGGGAAACTGACCAGCAGGGAAAACATCACAAGTCACCAGCAAAAACCCCCCATCGAAAATTCTCCCTGAACATCATTATTGCAAGGGAAAAACCAGGGGCAGGCGGCATAGCGGCCGCCTGCACCGTGCCTTCATCCGCCGCGCGCAGGGCAAACTAAAACGGCCAAGGTAAACAAATAAAACGCGCGGGCTCTATAAAGGAAAAACGACTCCCCCCTCTTCTAACCGTAAACAGCTATCCCAATCGGAAATTCTCAAGATACGGGAGCTAAACGTCGGGCGAGCGAGAAAAACAACTACGGTAAACCTAGCCGCGGGGAAACTATGTACGCAGGCAGAACGGGAAATGTGTACACGATCCTAGTAATACCCTTACCACAGCAAACATTACCCAGTCGAAAACCCTGAATAGCAAGAGGTAAGGTGGTAACGATCCTACCTGGCAGTAATGCGCAGCTGGTGAGGCGACAACGGTTGAGCTTCCAACCGACACCTGGACGCGGGTACAAGCACGGAGCTCCACA
>LPNX010767721.1:254308-265886 GCA_001517045.1 Pseudotsuga menziesii
CGCAGTTCTGATATCACGCTTATCAACTATGCTTGAGACAGCATAAGATCTACCATTATGTGACATGCCATTTCCTCAAGATAGCAATATATTGAAGCAAAAAATATGCACATCATATGCAGAGTGCCATTCAAAGTGAAAGCAGGCCTAGAAACCAATGCATGTACGTACAATCCCACAATGCCCTAACTATTTAAAAACTAACTAAATCCTGCGCAATACAATGAATAATCATCTCACCGTGCTGCTTCTCTTATTAAAACAAATCGCAAATGCAAATGTATGGATCATGAAAGCGAAGGGAAAATATATCTTTCCAAAATCAAACATTTCGACGACATGGCTTTATCAAGGGTAAAAAAACGGCAATAGCCTATGCGGTTCGTGGAAAGATAGTTACATCGGTGCGGCTAGATACTGCGGGCATCAATAACAAATTTTCGTACATGCCGCTCTCACCAGAACCACCATCCATGCAACCTTCCAATCGTAAACACTACAGCAGCACAGCCCTAGGGTTTTAGACAGCCGACAACAACAAAATGTGCGGGACGGCGCGGGAAGAGGTTGGGGCTCGAAAACGGGCTTATATATTAGGGAAACTGACCAGCAGGGAAAACATCACAAGTCACCAGCAAAAACCCCCCATCGAAAATTCTCCCTGAACATCATTATTGCAAGGGAAAAACCAGGGGCAGGCGGCATATCGGCCGCCTGCACCGTGCCTTCATCCGCCGCGCGCAAGGTGAACTAAAACGGCCAAGGTAAACAAATAAAACGCGCGGGCTCTATAAAGGAAAAACGACTCCCCCCTCTTCTAACCGTAAACAACTATCCCAACCAGAAATTCTCAAGATACGGGAGCTAAACGTCGGGCGAGCGAGAAAAACAACTACAGTAAACCTAGCTGCGGGGAAACTATGTACGCAGGCAGAACGGGAAATGTGTACACGATCCTAGTAATACCCTTACCACAGCAAACATTACCCAGTCAAAAACCATGAATAGCAAGAGGTAAGGCGGTAACGATCCTACCTGGCAGTAATGCGCAGCTGGTGAGGCGACAACGGTTGAGCTTCCAACCGACACCTGGACGCGGGTACAAGCACGGAGCTCCACAAAGTTCGCAGGGTCGACAGCGCGGAGAGGACAATCGACAGCTCGGGCCCAAAATAAAATAAAAAATCCAAACCCCCGCCCCCCGTATATATAAAAGGTCCGCATGTGCGGCGTGCTATGAATCGGTCGTGGGACGAAAGTGAATCGGGCAGCGAGAACTCCAGCCCATCCGCAACGGCGGATAGTCACCAGCCTTACTCCATCTGCAACGGTGAACCCAGCATGCAAATGAATAACAAAATGATGATCGGGCGCCGGCGGGGACCGAGATCGGGGGCAACAACTCGGACTCCTCCGCAACGTCGGGCGTCTGTAAGCTGAGCTTCGTCCGCAACAGTAGGAAGCCCGATAAAGAAATGATCGTAAACTCACATCGGTAACCCAGAGAGTCTTTATCGGAAAAGCGACAATCAGACCCGCCCGCAACGGCGGAGGGAACAGAAAGTAAGAGCTTCGATACACATGGATCGGCGGGAAAACAAAAACTCAGAAGTCCAAATGGTCCGCAACGTCGGAGTCCAAAACCATAACCCGTCTGCAACGTCGGCCACGGAGGTATTCATCCCCTTCCGACGCGGAACAAAAGGCCACCTGAAACAATGGAGAATCGAACACCACCCGCAACGGTGAAATACAGAGCAGCCAACCTCCGCAACGGCGGGCAAAAACAAATGACTTAACTCCCGATTCAGCAAGACTTCGAAGGTATGCAACAAAAAAACAATGAGCTTGGTAATGGAAGGGATCATTTTTAAAGCATTAAAGGAGCAAAACAGACCGATTGATATCAATTCAAAAAGCTGCAAAACATTCCAAAAATCCATAGACCAGAAGTCACCAGACTCAAACCGGAAGAAACAAACTTATTCAAAGTAAAGGAGGGTCCTAAAATTTTTAGAATTTTGGGAAATTGTTGCAGGTGCAACACAAGCCAAGCGTGATATCACAATGGAGGCAGAGCCTACTCGATTGAGGTGCGGGCAAAAGGAAATAAGCAAATACTTTAAATAAAAATGCTAGCCAACGCGATTTCACATGGATGGGCAAAGCCACTTCGCTTGTGAGGTGCCGGCCAAAAAAAAGAAATAAGCAGATACTTGGAATAAAATGCTAGTCAACGCAATATTGCAAGGATGGCAAAGCCAAATCACTTACAAGGTGCGAGCAAAAATAAAGAAGAAAATAAAAACAAAATGAAACTCTAACTAATCTAAAACCCACGCCAATCAACCACTGCTTATGCAAAGGTGGTCAAGCCCAAATTCTATTGCTAGCAATGGATGGAAAATAAATGAGACTTGATTTAACTGAAAATGCAAAGCAAGAAATCAAGTCCAAGAGACTCTCTTGGACTTGTTACAAAGGCTAAAATTTCAGCGTAAAGAAAGAGGTAAAAGGAGTGAGAAAAACCGTGTTTTTTCCCTTTCTTGAGATGTCCTTTAAGCTCCTTTAAGCTCTTCCTTTGGGGTGGCCTTAAAAATCCTCTATGGCTGAAATTTGATAGAGTTTTTCCTTGTTTTGTCTCTAGCCTGCTAAAAACCAGCAAACAGAAAATGATAAAATGTGCCCAAAATCACTTTGGGGAAATTAGTATGTTAGTGAAACATATATACAAAATTTATACAATGTTTCCAAATGAATCATTTTGAAAGAACTTGAGTATATAAGACTTAAAATCAAACTTAAAACACTCAACAAACTAAAATTAAAATGCAGAAATTTGTATGTAAAGAAAGAGAAAATTGGTCCTTTGTTCTTCAAGACGTGAAGCAAGTGGGGCATCCAACCGAGGAATCCCACTCTTCAATCCAAATAACCTACAATGTATAATATTTTCACTACACAACTACTAGAAGGTGAGAATCAAATCATGAGCAAAGAAATCATAAACTTCAAACTAGAAATATATGAACTTATTTACTACAAGAATGAAAACTCACAAAATTTATGGAATAAAAATACCATAAATCTTACCAAAGCAAATTAGTATGCTTCCTTCACCAACCAAACTTGTGTAGCTCCTTAACCATGGAAGAAAATCATCAATGGGAACAATGCACACAAAATTCCTCCAAAGATTTTGATTACCAAATCCAAATGGCTGAAAATTACAATGGCCCAAGCAAGAGCAAGGGCAAGAGAGTAAGAGAAAGGATGAGAGCATGAAAAAGAGAGTGGGTGTGAGTGTGTAACCCAAATGAGGAGGGGAAACCTCCTTAAATAGGAAAAATGAAAGAGAGAGGCTCTTTTCATGCTAGACAAGTGTCACAAGGGAGAGAAGGGGGGCCAAGAGAGGGGGGGGGCGAATTTGCTCAAGGAGGGAAAAACGAAGGTTTGAGATCTCAAATATGGGGAGAGAAACCCCCAATTTAATACTTTTAACCTTATTGTTATGTCAAATGGGGAATACACCACCATAGTGGGTCCATTTCCATTGACTTTCACCCAACCAATCAAAGAGAGAAGGGGGCACCCCCCTAGATTATGCAACTCAAAACTTGTTATATGTTTGCTTGGGCCCCCCCCGTTGGGTCTTAAATTTGTCTTAAGAACATAATATAAACATTAGAACCTTTACTTTGTTACCCCAAGTGACTATAGTCACTTTTCCAAAATTTGGCTCTCTAATTAAATGCCCAATTTCCTGATTTCCATGATGGGCCTAGGTAAAGGTGACCAAAACCATAGTAATACTTGTCCGAATGAATTCAAACTTGGCCTAAGGGTGTAGGGGTGCTCATTCCATTTTCCTTGAGTACCCATACCCTTATACAACATTAAAAAGGACCAAGTAACCATGTTTTACATTACAACAAATTGTCCTAAGTGACAATTTTTATTGACCAAATTTTTTAAAAAACTATGCAAATCTTAATGAAATTCCGCAAGACTCTGGATAATGTCTAGCATGGTAATATAGAACATTCCTAGGCCCCAATAACCCCATGGAACCTATCACTAGAACACCTTTCACCACTTTAGAGGTAATTTTGAGTGAAAAACTCAAATAATTAAAATCTCTAAAAGGAAATTTTAATTATCCAAGTGAAAAAACACTTGATGAAAGGACTTCCCTAATGACTAAGTCTTAGGTGATCAAGTTACAAAAAAATAGACCTTCATGCTGACATATCCTTACAAAATTCCCCGTAGGGGGTGGGAATTTCATAGAGAGAAGAAGAGAAGAAGAGTTGACTCGCTTGATATAATCATTAAGTACTTCATTCTTATCTTCAAGGCACATCCAACATGTGCATGGTACATCGTTGTCCACCTAGTTGGTTTTGGTGGTCAACATTCTGGATCCAACTCGAGGATGCGTGCTTGATCATCGAAAAGCATGTGAGAACCTCAGGATCTGTGAAAAGAACATGCCAAACATAAGCACCATGTGTGATATGATAACAAATGCATATGCTTCAAAACCAAGAATTCTATAATACATAAACAAATCTAAGTCAGTATATGCAATAAAAATACAACAAAATTAAATAAAGGGAGTAAGATCAGAGATACATTACAGAGGGTACCCCTTTGGGCACCAATGAATCCTCATCTAATAAATAACTTGAGTTGTTGCCCATTCACTGGCAAGTTCATGGGTTCACCATCCAAGTGGCCGAGGTGGAAATAATTTGGCCCTGCTTCATCCCTGATGATAAATGGACCCAACCGCAAGCTGTCAAATTTACCATGCTTTCCTGGCTTTTCCCTTCTTTTATCCCACAACAAAACTATATCCCCAATACTGAAAACCATTTTCCTTGGTGTCTTGTCAAATTTCCTTTTAACCTTTTCTTGGTTCTTGCAATTTTGTTCACAAGCCATCTTTCTATTTTCATCAAGTTCTATTATCTGATTAACCCTGTTATCCATTGCACTTTCACCTAAAATAGAAGTCTGAAGTAGACCATGTATAGGAATCCTAAGATGCACTGGTAACTAAACATCCAAACCATAAACCAACTCAAATGGACTTTTCCCTATATAAGCTTTATTTGTTATCCTGTCAGACCATAATGCATACTTAATCTTACTATCCCATGCCTTCTTGTTTCCTCCAACAATTTTCTTAACAATGGTCATTAGATTTTTATTACTTGATTATGCTTGACCATTTCCTTGAGGATAGAAAATTGATGAATGAAACATAATAATGCCATAATCAAAACAAAAAGATGACATTTTTGCTGAACTAAAGGCTTTAGCATTATCTGTTGTTATCTTTGTTGGCACTCCAAATCTTGTTATTATTTTATCTTCAAGAAAATCCATAACTACCTTTTCAGTTGCTGCTTTGGTAGGAATGGCTTCCACCCATTTAGTGAAGTAATCTATAGCTGTTAAGATCCATGAGTAACCATTGGTTGAATTAACTTTAAGTTTTCCTATGAAGTCCAAACCCCACTGCTGAAAAGGAGCTTTTACAACAACTGGTTGTAAAGGCAAGGAGGCTAACTTTTGTTTACCAGTGAAAAGCTGACAAGGTTCACAACATCTCACAAACTTGTGGACATCAGAAAAGACAGAAGGCCAATAGTAACCAGCTCTAAGAATTTTATGAGTAGTGGTTCTAGCTGCATAGTGACCACCACACAATCTAGCATAAAATTCATTTATGAGACTTTTGGCTTCATCTTTATCAACACATCTAAGGATCAACCCATCTAGATTCTTCCATCCTAGTCCTATTTGAGTAATAAAAAATTTGGTTGTTTTTAACCTTAAGGCTCTTCTCTTATGACCCTCAAGATGACTGGGGCATGTGCCATGCTTTAGGTAGAAAATAATATCCGCGTACCATTCCACTTGTTGTAACTTTTGAAGATTTGGGGAATATCCAGGCTCATCATTTTGGCAAACCATGTCCAAAGCTTTTTCATTCCCTTTGGTCAACATTTGGGCTAGGCCTTGTCCTTTTACTAACTATGTGGGCTTGATTTCTAAGTCATACTCTTGAATTTTAGCAATCCATCTCCCTCTTGCACCTAACCCTTCTGTTTGAGATAATACATCTTTGACCATTGAGTTAGGAACATATCCAATTACTTTAGAATACCCAATAAAAGTTCTAAAATGCTTAAGGGACTTAACAAATGCATATGCTTGCTTTTCAACTGTATGATATTTAAACTCTGAGTCTTGCAAGGCCCTACTCATGTAAGCAATGGGTTGGTCATGGCCTTGGTCATTTGTTTGGAGAAAGACACCTACAATGGTATGTTCCGAAGCAAAAGAAAAAATCTTGAAATCCTTAGAATAATCTAGACTTACTAGGACAGGAGCTTTAGACACGAATGCCTTTATTTCCTTAAAATATTTCCTACCCTGATCATCCCATTCAAATTTGACATCTTTCTTAAGCAATTTGTAAAATGGCTTGGCTACTTCTGCATAGTTCAAACTGAACATGTGCACAAAATTTGTTTTTCCAAGGAAGGACTGGAGAGACTTCTTTAATGTGGGAAATGGGATATTTTTAATGGCTTCAACTCTTTCAGGATCTATTTTCACCCCATCCTTGGTGACTATATGTCCCAAAAGTTTTCCCTCAGTTGCCCCAAACATTGACTTAGTTGGATTCAATGAAATGCCAAATTCCCTGCACCTTTTAAAAAGCTATTTCAAATGTTCAATGTGGCTTCCCCCATCCTTTGAAAACACCTTTAAATCATCCTGATATATCTCAATTATTTTCCCTATCAACCCTATGAAAGCATAATCCATTGCTCTTTGAAAAGTGGCCCCAACATTAGACAAACCGAAAGGAATTCTTACATAATGGAAAGTCCCCCATGGGGTTGTGAATGTAGTTTTATGTTGATCTTCCTTTTTAACCATTACTTGATTATAACCAGAAAAACCATCAAGCATTGACATCATTCTAGAACCTATTACTTTTTGTAGTAGTGTTTCCATTTTCCGAATGGGATAAAGGTCCCTTTCACAAGCTACATTCAAATTTTTAAAATCCACACATAATCTAATTGCCCCATTCTTCTTTCTAACCACTACTAAGTTTGAGCACCAAGAAGAATATCTTGTTGAGACAATTATTCCAGCTTTCAACATTTTTTGTAGCTCCTGGGGGACTAAGGGACCTAATTTAGGATTCATCTGCTTTAGTTTCTGTTTAAAGGGTTGATCTACTTCTTTCAATGGAATAGTATGCTGAAGCACATCCTCATTGTAGAATTTTAGCTCATCATATGAAAAGGCTAAAACATCTCTATATTCTTTCAATAATTTTACTATTTGGTCCCTTTCCTCTTTTGGGGTGTTCTTTCCAACTTTTATCATTTTCGGGTCCTTCGTTGATCCTATGTTGATCTCTATATGTTCACCATTTTTTAAATTTTTTTCTTCTTTCTTTTTGCAACCATCATCCCTATCAAAGAAACGCTCATAAGAAACAACCTTTCTAGGTACTGGAATGATTTGTCGATCATTCTCTAGATTATGACATCCTTCCTCCTTATGACTAATTTCGAAGTCAGCAAACTCATGCATATTATTCAAAAAGTTAATGACTTTCCTATCATCACTAAAGACCTTCCAATGATCAACATTGTCAGGAATTGAAGGTCTGAATATGATTTCCATTTTAACATCTTCCTTAACCATATCTTCTCAAAGTTGCAGGGTAGAAGCTGCTACAACTAATGCATCGTCTTTAGTGTTCATCTCTCTAGGAATGGCAGTAAGGTTTAATGCATCAAAGAAATCCATGGTGCTCCATATTGCATTCCTATATCTTTTTATCCTTTCATATTTGCATGTGAATATATTTTTAACCTGTGATATAATCAAATCTGATTCCCCTTTAATGTTCAACAATTTTATGCCCCTATCTTTGCAGATTTCTAAACCAAGCAACAAAGCTTCGTACTCAGCTACATTATTTGTAGCATCAAACTCCAACCTATATGCAAAAGAGAATTCTTGTCCGGAAGGAGACTCAATAGTTATGCCAGCACTCTTACCAGACCTAAAATGTGCTCCATCAAAATGCATTTTCCATACTTCATTTGGTTTTTCTTCCTTAACTTTTTCCCTTTCAGGTTCCACAAAATTAGACAAAATAACATAATTCCCAATCCCATCTGACTTATACTTTAGTTCATTTCTTGGATTTTTTGGGTCTTCAACATGATATTTACTTTGTAACTCTCTATTAAGTCTAACCATGGTTCCTTCAGGGGTAGGGATGGTAGCATAAGTTAAATCCGTTTGCAAGTTACCTCTTAGTTCGGTTGCCCATTTTCTTGAAAGGAGCATGCCCCATGCATCGGGTACATCAATTACCACTATGTCCATTATTATTTGGATATCAAGAAAAGCAGCAAGATGGACTTGCAAATCCTTTATCAATCCATGCACTTCTATCTTTTTACTATCCATAGCACAAATGTTGTGATACGGCCTTGATATTCTTAAGTTTAGTTGTTGCATGACTCTTTTTAGACAGAACACATGAGCTAGCACCTAAATCAAGCATACAATTATGTAGGAGTTGTCCATTTACCAAGAGGGTGGAATAGAAAGGATCATTTCCTTTGTTTGCTTTATCCATAGTTTGCAAAATTACGGGGGCATCTTGATAAGATTCTACTGGTTACTTTTCCATATTCTTCGTATTATTCTTTGGCACTTCAACTTTCCTCGGAAGAGGGACATTTATGGCTTGTAAGAATTTTTGCTTTTGATCATACATCTTCATGACTTCTGTCAAAGGACCCGGTATTTTTACACGACTATCCCATTCTCCTACATCAAAATTTGATTCGTTATTTGAAGGAATATTTTCTAGAGGGAGAGAAGGTACCTGAGGAGCGCTTGCTTGTGTTTTTTCTTGATTTTGCTTTCCTCTCTTTTGATACATGATGCCCCTATACTTAGCCATTTCTGCCACTTGTTTAGGTGAAGGTTTTAGCCCATAGGTTTCAAACACCTTATCCATGTAGTTATTGTTAGGATATTTAGACACTTAGGAGTTCGTTAAGATCAACTTGTGCAATATATCCGTTAGGTAAAAGTGTGTTTCTTTAGTATGCATTAGTATGCATTTGTAAATATTCTAATCCGACGGTCACGATATGTTCTAGACATAGAGTGATCCGACAGTTCAACTTCTCTTAGATCATACTTACCATTGATCCGTGGCTTAACACCTGATTGGTCTATGATCTCTATTTAAAGAGCATAGAGGGTCCTTGGCTAGTTGATCGATTATGAGAAGCCCATGTAACTTTCTTTCCTTTGCATAATAAATTGCTTCGAGTAGCTATTTGGCCGAGGCCGTGGACTGTTTCCCTCTCGAGGGTTTTAACCACGTGACAAACATTGGTGTATTGATCTGTGATCTGTTTGTGTGAAGTGGTTGTTCTTGGTGTTCAATCCTTTGGGAGTACCCTGTGTACCTTAACATGGTATCAGAGCTTTTATGAAGAGTCGCTTTCGGTTTTGATCAAGATCTGGAACCGGTGTTGCCAAAACTTTTTTTAAGGGTTTTTGGTTCTGGATTTTCTGTGCATTCGTGGCCTATGGGAGCTATTCCATTGCGTCCGGAGCACCGTTTCCATTTGGAAATAGTTTTCGTTTCACCGAAAACTGTTTCCGTTTGTTCCAGAAACACCCATTTCGGTAAATCTGAAGGTATAATGTTACAGTGACGGATTTGTTTTATTTTTTTTTAAATCTCTCATATTTTATAAGTGTTATAAATAGATCTCTTTGTTTTAGTCTCGGACTGTTGCCTTCCCTGGCTGCGTATGCTCTTTGCCGTGCACCTTGCGCAATCGCGGCGAATCAGAAACAGTGAGGGAAAGTTTTTTTTTCTTGTCTTCTCGGCTACGTATGCTCTTTGCCGTGCATATTGTGCGATCACGGCAAATCAGAAACGGTGAGAAAACTTGAAAATGTAGACTTTCCGGGTAAGCTAACTAAGATCCAACCCCATTGTGTGGAAAAAGTTTTTTTTGTTTTTGTTTTTCATTTTTTTTGTGATTTGCAGGAAAAAAAAAGCAAGCACGGAAAACGATAGAGAAGAGTAAAAAAAAAAAAAGGCTCCCTTCCTCTTTCCATAGTTTTATATACCTTTTAAACTTAGCTCACTTGGTCCAAAGTTGTTTTACACCTTGATAAGTCTTGAGTTCAAATCTTATCAAGCTACTTTTTAGTGTATGCAATTTCTATTTTCAAGTTACTTTATTGTAAAAGTACATCTCATATTAATAAAATAAAATAAAAGTGAGTCACTTAAGTCTTTTAATTTATTGCCGCACTATTTAAAAGTACATTATTGTAAAAGTGAACCTCACTTATTCTACAAAAGTGATTCACTTCAAAGCAACTTTATTGTAGAGTGATTGTCAAAGGATGATCTTTGGAAGAGGGGGGTTCTTTTTTTTGTTGGTCAAGTTAATATCTGCCACGTCACTATTGGGGACATCTTCAACATTTCCTTTGATCAAGCATAACTTCATCATCCAGAATCAGTTTTAAGTGTCTTTTTTTTTTAAACCGCATATTTTTTCAAGCTCTTTGCATCCAGACAGTTAATTTCTATTTTTTTAGCCATTATTTTATAGTATGGCCGCCCCTTGTGATATTATACTTACAAGTTCTAACTATTTCTCATGGAAATCTCGTATGGAGGATGTTCTACGAAGTAGGGGACTTTTCTGCAAAACCCACTGATGATGATAAGAAAATTAAATGGGCAAATAGATGTGATGAAGCTCGTGGATTGATTGGGATGGAAATCTCTATTGATTTGCGATTCCACATATCTGACATTGATGAACCTGATAAAGCTTGGGAAAAGTTGGAATCTGTGTTTGGTAAACACAATGAAATTCAGGGTCATCAACCTGAGAATGAGTTGATTTCCTTGAATCCAAATGATTTTTCATGCATTCAAGACTATTTATCTAAGTATAAAACTCTTAGATTATTATGTGTCGAATGCAAGATTAAGAAAGAAGACAAACAATGTATTTATCATATTCTTTCCAAACTTGGACCTGCATATTCTGTTTTTGTATCTACATTCTACTCCATGAAAGAATCATAGACTGCAGCTAGCTATCAAGAGCCTAGCCTTGAATCCTTTTGTGATTCCTTAATTAGAGAGCAAGATAAGCTCATTCATCTTGGAATAATTAACAATGCAGATACATCTGGGAAAGCCTTATTGTCCCAACAGAAAGAAAAGTCCAAGCCTCCCAAGAAACATTTTCGCAATAATAAGCAAAACAACAAGGGTCCTAAACCCTCTCAGTCAGCTCCTTCTTCAAAAAATGACAAAAGATCCAAGCAAAAAGGAAAGAAGACTGAGCGTCATTGCAATTTTTGTGCGAAAGATAATCATGATGAATCTAAATGTTTTAAGAAGATGGCAGCCTTAGAAGCAGCAATGAAGAAGCACCACATCAGCCTAGATTCGTCTTCAGAATCT
>LPNX010767721.1:267435-278160 GCA_001517045.1 Pseudotsuga menziesii
AATAGGAAACCATCTCATCATACTTGTTCTTTATGTTGATGATCTTATCCTTACCGGTAGTGACCTTAACCTTATAACCCATGTGAAATCTAGTCTTAAGCAAAATTTTGAAATGTCAGACTTAGGACATTTGCATTATTTTCTTGGTCTCTGAGTCTTGCAAACCAAAGAAGGAATCTTTCTTTCCCAGTCTAAGTATGCTTGTGACCTTCTTCGTCGCTTCCACATGGAAGATTGTAAACCAGCCCCTTCTCCCTTCCAGTCTGGAGTCAAACTTTCTACCACTTGCACTTCCCCTGAAGTAGATGCCACCTTGTATTGTCAGCTTGTTGGTAGTCTTTTATACTTGACTCATTCCCGACCTGACCTTTCCTTTGCCATTGGTCGTGTTACCCATTATATGCAAACTCCTCATGAAAGTCATTGGAAAGCAGCAAAAAGAATACTTCGATATATTCGAGGTACAATTAAGTTTGGGATTCATTACAGTACAGGGGGGAAACCTTTGTTGGTTGGTTTCACTTATTCAGATTAGGCCGGTGATACTGATGATCGGAAGTCTACTGCAGGTTATGTTTTCAGTCTGGGATATGGACCTGTCACTTGGGCTTGTAAGAAACAACAAGCTCTTGCTATTTCTTTAGCAGAAGCAGAATATCGAGCCATAGTTAATGCCAGTCAGGAAGCTTTATGTCTTCAACAGATCCTTTCAGAGTTTGGATTTGAGCAGCAGTAGCCTACTCCACTTTGATGCGACAATCAAAGTGCCATCAAGCTTGCCAAAGATCCAGTTCTACATCAGCACAGCAAACACATTGAGCTACACATGCACTTCATCATAAATCTTGTTCATGATCGTGTTATTGAAGTGCTCTATTGTCCTACAGATGATCAAGTTGCAGACATCTTCACCAAGTCTCTTACAGAAGCGAAGTTTTCTAAACTTCAGTCTATGTTAGGAGTTCAAGAATGTGTCCTTAAGGGGGGATAGGCTCTAATTCCTCCTTCCTTCTCCTAATAGTGTCACTTTTGTAAATCCTTCAATCCTATCCCAAGTTGTTCTTAAGGGGGGATGTTAGGATATTTAGACACTTAGGAGTTAGTTAAGATCAACTTATGCAATATATACGTTAGGTAAAAGTGTGTTTCTTTAGTATGCATTAGTATGCATTTGTAAATATTCTAATCCAACGGTCACGATATGTTCTAGACATAGAGTGATCTGAAGGTTCAACTTCTCTTAGATCATACCTACCATTGATCCGTGGCTTAACACCCGATTGGTCTATGATCTCTATTTAAAAAGCATAGAGGGTCCTTGGCTAGTTGATCGATTATGAGAAGCTCATGTAACTTTCTTTCCTTTGCATAATAAATTGCTCCGAGTAGCTATTTGGCCGGGGCCGTGGACTGTTTCCCTCTCGAGGGTTTTAACCACGTGACAAACATTGGTGTATTGATCTGTGATCTGTTTGTGTGAAGCGGTTGTTCTTGGTGTTCGGTCCTTTGGGAGTACCCTATGTACCCTAACAGTTATTACTCTCACCCGATCCTACCAAACTTTCCCCATGAACATTATAACTTTGGGAAAACATGCGTACTTGTTCATTTGCTGATCCATCCTCACTTATCTCAAGGAATTATAGGCATGTGGATTCTTCATGGAACTCCCCACATGGCCTACACTAGGGAATCACTTGATGATCAACCATATTATTTGTTTCCAAAGGAATTGGAAGCCTATGTTCTTGGGAAGGAGGCTTCTTTTTCCATTTATCATTTTGCTTAGGATGGAACCTATTGGCTTGGGACCTTTCCATGTTTATCAACCTGTTTTGCATGGCTTCCAATTGGTTTGCATGGTTAATCTCCATTTGCTTGATCAATTGAGTGAGTTATTTAATGAAATCACTAGATGATTCTTGAATTTCTGGTTTTTTCTTCTTATCCTCATGAGACCTTGAAGATGTCCCTCTAGCGAACCCAAGAATATTAGACTTCCCGAAGGCTTGCATGTTCCTTTCAATTTTGATGGCTTTCTTTTGAGCATATTTTAGATATGTTGGCTCCTTATCTCTTAATTGATATTTTATTTCCCTATCAAAAGATTCCATATAATGTATTAATATGGCATCATCTAGAGGTCTAACCTTCTTATCTAAGATTTTGACCAAATCATTGAATTTCTTATTAAATTCTTCCCTGGTTTCATTCTCATTCTTTTGACTTGCATGCAAGGCAACAAGCAAAAAACGAGCTTCCTTCTTATCTCCCCATATTTCATTAAAGGCATCTAGGATTTCTTGAAGATTCTTAAACTTATAATCATCTTGCTCTGTGAACCAATCAAGGACATTTTCCTCCAAGGACAAAACAAAGAGCTTCATTTTCACATCCTCATAATTATGGGCGTTGCACCATTTGCTAATGCATAAGCTGAAATTTCGAACATGAGCCTTTGCACTAATAGCATTGTTTCCGTGAAAAGATGGCAACTTCTCAAGAGCTTTGTCAGGAATAGGATGAGGATAACCTTGGATATTTGAAAAATCACATGGTTGGTAAATTGCATCCATTGGTGATGTTATTAAAGGATTATTAAATAATAAATGTATATCAGAGATTGCTTCTTCTCCAAGACTTGCAAGGAGTCTACGAGGAGCTAGTCTAATTGCTCTCCTCCTATAAACCCTTTCAGGTTCAAGGATGGGAACAAGTAAACCCCTAGAGTTGCTCCTAGTAGAATACCTCACCGAATTTGAAAGCGGAGTCGCCACTTGAAGATTAAAACTTTATTCTTGTGTTATTAAAATTTAAATCTTTTTACAAAATTAAAATTAAAACCAAAATGTCAACTAACCAAAGACAAGAGACTTGTCCCTGGCAACGGCGCCAAAATGTTGCCGCCTAAAACACACTTGGACACGGGTAAGTCTCCCAACCGTTGTGTGTGTTCCTAAGGGAAACTTATGAGTTGAGAACCCACTGTCACCTCGGTTCTAAACTCCTCTGTATAGACCACAACTCCTAAAGGCCAAGGGGAGTAGTCCCTACTTACTAAGTTCTTTTTTTAAGAATGTTTTCTGGAGGTTGTAAATTACAAAAATTACAATCAGCGTACAGTGATGTAAATATTTCAATGTCAAGCAAACCCTTTAACAATCAACTAGTAATGTATGAAAGAGAGAAACAATCAAATAATCAAAATGATTAGTGTTGTCTCTACTCGGGCTATGGAGTGACAATAATCAACTTCAAATAATTTTCCTAAAGCATCAACTCATTTACTTTAACAAATATTAAAGAACATGATAAATTCCAATAAATGAGTAAGTTAAAATAAAGTGATTGCAAAGTAGAGAAATGTAAATGATTGTAACAATGTTATGCAAGTGGTCCTGTAAGTTTTAGTAAATTTTATGTCCCTCTTTTATTTAGGGAATTAATGTGTTTGTTGCAAAGAAATCAAATATTCTAGATGTCTAGCCCAAGAGACTATCTCCTTCGATTAGAGAGAGAATGTCAGGTGCTCAACATGGGAACACAAGGTTCCCACCTAGCTCCACGGGTCAAACTCGAAACTTGCTGGGTGCTCAATTGGAGGACACAAAGTGCCACGAAGCCCCCTACGGCCCCTACCACACTAGCTCCACATGTCAAGCCTCTTTTTCTCCTTTCTAATGAAGATACTTATCTAGGTGCCTATTAAACTAGCCAACACAAATATTTTCCCTTTCTCGTCACCCTAGATCGGTCGAACCGGCGGGGGGAGAGGTATAGGGAAAAAACGGGGCTTGTGGTAAATTTTATCATTAAAGAAAAAATAAACAAAACAATCCAAGCACGATATCACAACGGATGCAGAGCCTACTCGATTGTGAGGTGAGGGAAAAAGGAAATAAGCAAATACTTTAAATAAAAATGCTGGCCAACGCGATTTCACATGGATGGGCAAAGACACTTCGCTTGTGAGGTAAGGGCAAAAAAAAAGAAATAAGCATATACTTGGAATAAAATGCTAGCCAACACGATATTGAAAGGATGGCAAAGCCAAATCACTTACAAGGTGCGGGCAAAAATAAAGAAGAAAATAAAAACAAAATGAAACTCTAACTAATCTAAAACCCACGCCAATCAACAATTGCTTATGCAAAGGTGGGCAAGCCCAACTTCTATTGCTAGAAATGGATGGCAAATAAATGAGACTTGATTTAACTGAAAATGCAAAGCAAGGAATCAAGTCCAAGACACTCTCTTGGACTTGTTACAAAGGCTGAAATTTCAGCGTAAAGAAAGAGGTAAAAGGAGTGAGAAAAACCATTTTTTTCCTTTCTTGAGATGTCCTTGAAGATCTTCCTTTGGGGTGGCCTTAAAACTCTTCTATGGCTGAAATTTGACAGAGTTTTTCCTTGTTTTGTCACTAGCCTACTAAAAACGAGCAAACAGAAAATGATAAATTGTGTCCAAAATCACTTTGGGGAAGTTAGTATGTTAGTGCAATATACATACAAAATTTATACAAAGTTTTCAAATGAATAATTTTGAAAGAACTTGAGTATATAAGAGGTAAAATCAAACTTAAAACACTCAACAAACTAAAATTAAAATGCATAAATTTGTATGTAAAGAAAGAGAAAATTGGTCCTTTGTTCTTCAAGAAGTGAAGCAAATGGGTCATCCAACCGAGGAATCCCACTCTTCAATCCAAATAACCTGCAACTAATAAGATTTTCACTACACAACTACTAGAAGGTGAGAATCAAATAATGAGCAAAAAAATCATAAACTTCAAACTAGAAAATATATGAACTTATTTACTACAAGAATAAAAACTCACAAAATTTATGGAATACAAATACCATAAATCTTACCAAAGTAAATTAGTATGCTTCATTGGCCAACCAAACTTGTGTAGCTCCTTAAGCATGGAAGAAAATCATCAATGGGAACAATGCACACAATATTCCTCCAAAGATTTTGATTACCAAAGCCAAATGGCTGAAAATTACAATGGCCCAAGCAAGAGCAAGGGAAAGAGAGTAAGAGAAAGAATGAGATCATGAGCAAGAGAGTGGGTGTGAGTGTGTAACCCAAATGGGGAGGGGAAACCTCCTTAAATAGGAAAAATGAAAGAGAGAGGCTCTTTGCATGCTAGACAAGTGTCCCAAGGAAGAGAGGGGGGGCCAAGAGAGGGGGGGCGAATTCGCTCAAGGAGGGAAAAACCAAGGTTTGAGATCTCAAATATGGGGAGAGAAACCCCCAATTTAATGCTTTTAACCTTATTTTTATGTCAAATGGGGAAGAAACCACCATAGTGGGGCCATTTCCATTGACTTTAGCTCACCCAACCAATCAAAGAGAGAAGGGGGAACCCCCTAGATTCGACAACTCAAAACTTGTTATATGCTCGCTTGCCTCCCCCCCTTTGGGTCTTAAATTTGTCTTAGGAACATAATATAAACATTAGAACCTTTACTTGGCCACCCCAAGTGACTATAGTCACTTTTCCAAAATTTGGCTCTCTAATTAAATGCCCAATTTCCTGATTTCCATGACTGACCTGGGCAAAGGTGACCAAAACCATAGTAATACTTGTCTGAAGGACTTCAAACTTGGACTAAGGGTGTAGGGGTGCTCATTCCATTTGTATTGAGTACCCATACCCTTATACAACATTAAAAAGGACCAAGTAACCCTCTTTTGCATTACAACAAATTGTCTTGAGTGACCATTTTTAATGACTAAAAAATAAAATAAAAAACCATGCAAAACTTAATGAAATTCCCCAAGAATCTGGATAATGTATAGCATGGTAATATGGAACATTCCTAGGCCCCAATCACCCCACGGACTCGATCACTAGAACACCTTTCACCACTTTGGAGGTAATTTTGAGTGAAAAACTCAAATAATTAAAATCTCTAAAAAGAAATTTGAATTATCCAAGTGAAAAAACACTAGATGAAAGGACTTCCCTAATGACTAATTCTTAGGTGATCAAGTTACAAAAAAATAGACCTTCATGCTGACATATCCTTACAAAATCCCCCGCAGGGGGCATAAATTTCATAGAGAGAAGAAGAGAAGAAGAGTTGCCTCGCTTGATATAATCATTAAGTAATTCATTCTTATCTTCAAGGCACATCCAACATGTGCATGGTACATCGTTGTCCACCTAGTTGGTTTTGGTGGTCAACACGCCCCACGTGGAGTCCACCCTCTATTACCAGAGGGTTAGTACCAACCATGTAAAAATAAGTGAGCATTTAGGGGTTTTTCGTGTCTTCATGTGGTTTCTGTGGTTTACCCATGGTATTTCTCTAGCCCTGGTATCTGGGCTTTGCGGTCTTCCAACCGTCATTTGCTTGTTTTTTATATTTTAGTACTGGCCTCTAAGCGTTTAGGCACTTAAATTATCCTAGGTTTTCCTGGGTTTCTCCCTTTTTTTGGATTTTGAGCAGACTTAAACATGTCTGCGGTGGGTGGGAATGAAGGTGCAACTGTCCATCCTCCACGGAACCAGTCCACTTTTCACTGTCACTGAAAAACAAAATATATCAAAGTCCTATAATATAAGAGACAATATGTTTTGGGTCGTGACATTTTCCTCAATAAGGTCGAGGTGCTCTGTTGTAGAGCCCTCATCGGTAGACTTGAATATTGTACGATGTCAAAGGACGAGTGACTAGATTGGGCCACTACAAACTGGAAGCCCCTTATTAATTATATCCCTACTATCAACCTTCTTGCAAACAAATGGCTTGTCTTTGTCTTTATTGAGGAAAAAGATGCCACAAGAAAACTGAGCACTCTTTGTACTATCCAAAAAGGTTCACTGGTATTAAGCCGATGGCATTCGGGTTGTGACCCGCTCCAAGAAAGGGTTATTAAGCATCATCTCTGGTTCCTCTTGCCTTCACTACCCTTCCCCCTTTGGAACAAGGAGTTTCTCATTGGCCTGGCAAACTCACTTGGGCGCTTTGTGGCCTTGGAACCATATTTCCACCTTATTTTCGATAAGTGCATGGCTAAGGTCCTCGTGGAACTAGATTTATCTAAAGGATTGTTGGTTGATATTAATATTGTATGTGGTGACCATATCATTAGCCAGAGGCTAGATTACCTCAATATGCCTTTTAGATGCAATTACTGTCATAATACTAGACACCTTCACAATGCCTGTACCTTGCTCCTTCATGGTACACCGATCCCTCATGGGTTTGACCAGAGCCCCCCGCCCTCTCCTTTGTCCTCTGAAAACCCCCCTCTTTCTCTTGAATAACCTTCTCCTTCTCAGGAGGGCTTGTATGTTTATTCCTCACCCACCTCCTATGATGGCCTCACTAAAGGTGAATTAATGTATATTGAAGATGTGGAAACTTGCTCTTGCCTCTCACGACCAAATAGATTGGAGTTCACACCCATTCCTCTTTCCACTCTGGAGACTCCTTCTCATTGGGATCTAACACCCTTACCTCACCCTCTCCTCCTCAGTTTCCTCCCTCTGTATCCTCTGAAGGGCCTCCACCCTTTACCTTATAAAATTTCCCCTCTCTTCCCACCACCTCCCCGATCACCTCCTAACATTCTCCCTCCTCTATTCCACCACACTTTGTCCCATCCCCTTCCAACCCCAGGGATTCACCTGCCTTCATGGACCCCTTTCTCCTTAAATCACTCTCCATCTTTACTGATAAGTCACCGATTTCACCTTCCACTATGCCTTTGGATTCCATTCACTTCGAGAATGTGACCATTCGAAAATCTTGAAAGGCCATCCCCACTACTACATCGTCGGACCCTGGAGCCTCTGGTATTTATACCACCCTCTCTGTTCAGCTTAAGATGGTTGCAAGATCACCATGGACCACTCAACACTTATCCCCTCAGGTACTTAGATCTATGACACCTGAAGAGTTTATTTCCCCATGAAAATTCTTTCCATGAATATCTGAGGTTTTGGGGGGATCTACAAACAAAAATCCCTCTGCTCTTTATTTTCTTCCTTAAAACCTAACATGATTCTCATACAAGAAACTATGTGTAGCTTCTCCCAACCTCTCTCTTTGTTTTCCAAGCTCAAACCGGGATGGGAATTTTGTGCTATTGACACCACTGGCTTTTTTGGTAGCCTTCTCTTAGGTTGGAACCCTCTTTTGGTCCACTGCAAAGCCTTCACTTTCGTTGCTGGCATACTGCTCAAAGCCAAATTCAAGGGCATCACTAAATATTTCTCTATCATTAACTGTTATGGTCCATATTCACATAGAACTGATTTTTGGGAGAAGGTTAGGATTGGTGTCCTTTTTAATTTTCTTAATCTTCTCCTTGCTGGAGACTTAAATTTCACTCTTTCCTTTTCTGAGATTTGGGGTACAAAATCTCAACCCGATCCTCTGTCCCCTTTTTTCTCCCAGCTCCTTACTTGTAACAATTTGATTGACCTTAATATGTGCTCTCCTAGACCCACCTATAGAAATGGACGCACCGGGGAGGACGGTATCCATAAGAGACTTGATCCTTTTGTTATATTTGAACAGCTTCTCCCTATCCTCTCTTGCTACCGCTCCTAGACTACACCTTCTGATATCCGTGATCACTTCCCTATATTCTTAGAGTGGGGTCCTCAAAACACTTACCACTATTATCCTTTCAAGTTTAACATGGCATGGCTCCTAGAAGATGATTTTTCCTCTATTGTTAATTCTTCCTGGACTGTTGACTCTCACCTTCGACTATGTGATCACTTGGAGATCCTTTCCCACAAGCTCAAATGCCTCAAAGAACTGTAAAAACCTGGGAATTACATAAGAAGAGTAATAGGAAACTTGAGATGATGGACATTGACTCTGAAATCAGGTCTCTCCTTAAGAAGTCTTCAAGTATCCTTTACGTTTCTGATTCTCTTAGGCTGGTTGTCCTCAAATAAAAAAAGGATTGTTTTCTCACACAAGAGGTGTTGACACTGAAACTTAAAAGTAGAGCATTATGGATTTGTGAAAGAGATGCCAACTCAAAAAAAATCATTCCTATGCCTCTACTAGGAGAAACTCAAAGACTATATGGGATCTCAATGACAATGAGAGGAATTTGATTGCTACTGATGCACCTCTTAAACAGTTGAGTGAACAACATTTTGTTGAACTCTTAAGGATGATGGAAAATCCAACATTGTGGATCAACTCAAGGTTATTTACCTCTTCCCTTCCTATGTTCAGGAGACTAAAAAGGACTTCTTCGTCACTCCTATTACTATCACTGAAGTAGAATCAACTCTGAAGGAACTCAAAAAAGATAAAAGCTATGGCCCTGATGGCTAGCCTGTTGAATTCTTCCTAACTTTTTTTGACCTGGTGGGTGAGGACTTACTCAAGGTTGTTGAACAGTCTAGACTTGAAGGTTTGGTTACTAAATCTATTAATTCTACCTTCCTCACATTGATCCCCAAATGTGATAATCCCCACACTTTTGCTGACTTCCGCCCCATATCACTCTGTATCTTAATCTATAAAACCATTTCAAAAATTGTTGCCTTATGTCTTAAACCATTCTTAGATAAGGCTATATCAGCCCATCGATTTGGTTTTCTCAAGGATAGACTAATTACTAAGCCCGTGGGCATTTCCCAGGAGCTCTTGCATACCATTAAGACCAAACATCTGAAGGTTATGGTTCTTAAACTTGACCTTGTTAAAGCTTTTGACAAGGTTAACTGGAATTTCCTAAGACATGTACTTCTGGATATTGGCATACCTGTGGATGGAGTAAATTAGCTAATGGGATGTCTGTGCTCTTCAAACTTTTTTTATGTACTGGTTAATGGGACACCTTCAAATTTCCTTCCAACTTCACGTGGGATTTGTCAGGGATGCCCTTTGTCCCCTCTCCTTTTCATCTTGGCCATTGAAAGTCTCAACCTAATTATATCTGATGCTCAGAGAAAGGGTAAAATCAAAGGGATCTAGCTTTCTCCCATCCTAGCTATTACACATCTCTTTTTTGTTGATGATGTTATCTTATTTGGACTTGGTTTTGTGGATGAATGGAAATCCTACAAGGAGGCTCTTGATCTTTTCTACTCTGCTACTGGTATGACTATCAATCTTGAAAAGTCCTCTTTCTTATATAATGATGTTGATGAGGACACTAGAATGAACATTTCTGCCATACTTCCTTTTAAAATGGATCCAATTACCACGGGCTTCAAATATTTGGGTTACTTCCTCAAACCCATCATAGAACATCTGATTGGAATTGGTTAGTCTCTATGTTTGAAAAGAGAATCAATAATTGGACATACAAAATTTTGTCGCTCGGTGGCAGTGCGATCCTCATTAGATCAGTACTAACTAGTCTGGATGTATATTGGTTTACACTGGCATGTATTCCAAAATCCATCCAGAGCATTTTCCTTGGCTTAGCCTGTGGAAAGTAACTCTCAGTGGAAAAGTAGCTTAACAATATCTTCAAGTTGCAGTTGTGGAATTAGTTCCAGTCATGGAAGATTTATACTTTGAATTGTATGAGGAAGGAGAGCTTTCAAAATTGGATGATAGAGAAGATTTAAGAATTTTGATGCAAAGAACATTGAAAGGGCTGAAATATGTATCTCAAAGCATCATCCACTCAGATCAAGAGACTAGAGAATTCCTTGCCAAGCAGTTGGCAAGCAAACATGGAGAAGGGAGTAGTAGTGTCTCTCAGCATGAAGGAAATAAAGTTGGA
>LPNX010767721.1:278185-318587 GCA_001517045.1 Pseudotsuga menziesii
ATATTAATACATGTAGGTTCTCTGAATACAAAGAATCCATCAAGAAAGGAACTAAGTTGTTCCACTTCTCAAAGTAAAGGGGACTAAAAGAGGACCAAAAGTGAAGATTCATTAGATCCATCTACACATGGTTTCTTTGAGAAATTATTTGGGTTTTCCCGTAAGAGAGATCACCGTATTTGCAGCATCCATGAGGATGATGAATCACCAAATCCTCCATCAGAAGGAGATGAAGAAGATCCATGCACAACTAAAGATCCAATAGTTCAACATCTAGTTGTTGGTAACATGGAAGGTAAGATAAATTCAAATTTCTTTGTGGCTAATTTCAAGATAAGTGCAGAAGAGATGGGGTAGATTGATGATGGTGAGACATATTTTGGATCTGATCCAAAAGATAAACATGATTCAGATTTACAGTCACCCCTTGAGCCTCACAAGGAAGCACAAATTGAGCACATCTTAGTAGGGTGTGAAGCAGAGAAATGGGTGGGTGAACAAGCCATCATAATTCCACCACATAAGGAGGAGAACATCACACATGGCAAGTGAGTAAATTCTGATTTTTATGTGTCATTGTGTAAGTCTGATATGGCAGCCACTTCCAGTGAAGATTTCAAAATGATTGAGCCCCCCAGTGACGAGGTTCAGAATTCTAGTGTCAAAAATGAATGCAGTATGAAGGATGAAACTTTGAGAGAATATCTTTCTGGTTCACCAAGGATGAATGAGCACTTAAGTTTCAGCCCAAATTATGTTGTTGAGGACTTAAAATATGAATATATTGCAGCAACAACATATGGATCAGATTTCAAAACCTCGAGTGAACTGCATGAAATTGATCCGGTGATGGAAAATGAAAAGGAGGAACATCTACAAGAACCTCATCTTCTTGCAGGGTCATTGAAGATGGATGAACATAAGATCCAAGAGGCCCTGAAAATTCTCCATGACTCTCATGCTTCAGTGTCAAATATGTGTTGGGAAGCTGCTTTAATGGAAGACCAATCTTCCTTTGAAGCCATGGAGAATATCCATAAAGCAATGTCCATAATCAAAGGTAATTTCTCACAATTGCTTTCAGATAAAAATGACATGTTTGAGCTTGTTGAGTTATTGTGGGAAGCATCACTACATGATGAAGAAAGTATTTGCATATATGAAGAAGAGAACTACAAGCTCAAAGGTGATTTGTTGGCCACCCAAGATTCTTTGAGATACACTCAAAGTGCCCTTTTAGAATCACAAATGAAGATAGAACAACTCCAACAAGAGTGGAAAGAATTGACTGAATCCTCAATATTTCCTGGAAGTCATCCCTTTTGGGTAAATGGCATGAAAAAATCCATGGAGGAACCTCATGAGTGGGTGGACCATGAGGAGAATTCTATTCGGTATGTGCTTAAAGAGTGTGCAGAATAGTTTTATGAAAACCAAGCACTTGATTTCTTTCCAAGGAAACTTGAGTTGTTCCTTGAAGACAGACACTCTCCCATGGAAGAGTGGGATGAGAGCACCCAATTTGGGCAAGCCAGTAATGAAAAAGTTGCAGCCATCAGTCTGATTACTAAAGGTTGCAAACATGCAAAGAAGGTTCACAGTTCTTTCCCACATGTCCTAGATTCAGAAACACCAATGGGGAATGAACTGTGGGTGAAGAAATTTTTCTGGTTTGTATCGCATGCACAACAGGGGGATCATGATTTGTCCCCATGGGAGATAGATCCTATTTCAGAAGAGATGGATGATTATAGATCATATAAATCAGTAATAAATATATTTGATTCATCCACTGGATGGTTGGATAGAGGAATCACTGAAGAGGAAAATATGGAAGGTAAAAGTTTTATGTTTTGTTGCAAGAAAATTGTTTTTAATATTGCTGATTTTTCTATGATTTACAAGTAGCAGAAAAGGCATGTGTGTGCAGCCACTTTTGACAAGAAGGCATTAGATCTACACATACTTTCAATGTGTGGGTCAATTGATGTATTTTTTCACCCTTGTATCAGTAGCAGAGAGTTGAGCCATTGGATGAAGAGGGGAGCACCTGTTGATTTCCATAGAGACATATTTGAAATGAAGACCTTAGGAGGAATTTTTTTTAATTTATGCAATAATTTTTTTGTTGTGACTGACATTGTCTTGACATGTGAACAACAACAAAGAATTATTTTGCAGCTATTATATACCTCCCATACACATGCACATGAGGTGCATTCCGATTTGCATGTGCTTGAGGAGTTTGAGGTCAAGTAATATGAATATCAAGCACTTGCATGGTTCCTAAGATATTATGAGTTACCTCTAGGAAAATGTTGTACAATTTTGGAGTAGGCACATGATCACACTGTCACTTAGAAAACTAATGGAGGAATTTGTGGATCCATGATCTTGATTGATGAGCATTGTAGGGATTTGGCTCACAATGCTTCACCCCACACTTCTATTTCAGGCACTTCATGTGGGGATGAAAATTGGGTGAAAGGATTTTTTCTGTTGATGCCATAAGAGGATCATGATACTTTCACTCTTCCAGTTGAGGTATTGATGGTCAAACCATGCCGTTTGATAAGTGCATTAGTAGTAGCTGAATTATTCCCACCTGAATCATTTAGCATGAAATTTTTTCAGTCCATTGATTGGGTGGCTAGACACATGATTGAGATGTGTGCACTGGAGGGTAAAAATCTTGCTTGCATCAATGGAGAGACATTGGACATAGCAAATAAATTGTATGAACAATGGAATGAGCATGTATGGCTACTATATGATGCTTTTAGTATACATGGAGGGGCATGGGATAACCTCCTGTGTATTCATAACAACAGTTACGTGAGTTCCAGTGCTAGCTTGCACATGGATTTTCATACTTTAGAGAGGCTTAAGATGATTTTGTCCCACATTAAGGAATTCCATGTCTGGTGGGAGAGTTTAAAAAATGTTCAGTTTGGCATGGGGAGAGATGAGCTCCCATTATGGTGGTATGACTTTCATAACCTCATTTTCCTCCTATACAATGATAAAATTGTGTTGTTTTTGTTGATGGGTGGAAGGAGGAAGATAAAACCATGGGATCTAGGCATTATTGGGAATGACAGAGTTCAAAAGGTGGCAGAAAAAATTTGGGTCCTTGCAGAGGAGGCAGTGGGACCCGAGAATTCTACTCAGTTACTTTAACTGGGTTGGAAATTTTGCTAAAGGAAGTGGCATCAGAAAAATGGCTATGATCAGAGTGGTGCAACAAAAACATGGTGGAAAATTTTGCAACACTCTATGGTGCTACTGCTTGAGGACAAGCAGATTTGGGAGGGGAGGACTGTCATGTCCTCTCAAATTGACCATTAAAAGTGTTGACCATTCTAAGTTCCTAGGGGCTCAAGTTGTTATTAATTATTCCACCTAGGATAAATGTTTACTAATAATTGTTCTAAGGCATGTATTTAATTTTATTTCAGCAATTTTATTTATTATGCATACTAATGATGTGGAATTAAGGTTGCCATGTCAGGAGGGCACATTGGGGAAAGCTAGTCAACTTTCCTTGGTAAAAATAACAAAGACCATGACAAAAGCAAGCAGGAGAATAAAGGGAAGTTTCTTAAAAGCAGAAAAAGCATACACAGGTAAAAGCAAGAAAGTATTTCAAAGGGGAGGGCACAGTTTCCTCTTATGGAGCTCAGAAAAGCTGTAAGAGAAAAGCAGGAAAGTTTTTTAAGGAAAGAAAGAGTTTCCTTATGACCCAGGAAAAGTAGAAAGTTGTCATAACTCAAAAGAGGTAGCTTTTGACTAAGGGAGGGTGCAGTTTCTAATTGTGAAGGATGATTTGGAATTGGAAACAATTCCACATGGTCGTACTTTCCTAATTTCCCAAAGGGGGCGCTTTTGTGGCTAGGGTTAGGTCACCCATGGGGTTGACTTGCTCTCACAGGTCACCATTGGCCTCAACTTACTAAGCAGGTCATCCATAAGTATATAAAAGATAAATTCAAATCGATTGTTTTAGTTTGGTTGATGATTTTATTGCTGAATGCTTATGTGAGAATTACTTCTGAGTGTTGTGCCTCAGACTACTGGGAGATGAGTCCCAGCCTTCCATTCCCCTCTCCTTCCATCCCCTTTTCTTCCATTGCAGGTGTGGAGCGCTAGACTGTAGGAATTGAATGATTTACATATTTATTTGCATCCTTTATCAAGTTCAGGTCAATATCCAGTGAAGCCCTAGCTTCACTTATGCTCACAGCCCTTGCTAGTCATGATCCAGGCCTCCTGCCCCTTGTTTTTGGAGAATCCTTGTAATGGTAACTAAATGATGTAATTTATGTTATGTAGGGTCATAATATTCTACAAATTACATATATCAGGTCGAAACATCTCTTCCAATAAATATTCTTGTCTTCAGTTTTGCTTAAAAGGCCTATTTTAGCAATGTATGGGGGAAATTGAATAAAAATGAGTGTTATAAGGAATATGTCATGTTGGGGAAGTGATTGAAGGGATTTTACATACTAAATGAACTGATATTTACTCTTGTTACAATTCTCAGGTTTTACAGAAATGCATTTGAGATGATTTAACTGTTTTTTTTAGACCCTAGCTAGATTACTAGCTTTTAATAACTAGTTTTACTGAAATTGATGCAAAATAAGTTCTGTAAACTAAAATTGAGCTCTATCAGTTCCTATAGGTTAGTAACAAGCCTATATTCCTATATCAATCTCCATAACCCTTTTTGGTTTGGGTCATACCACCCTTTTGCATCCTCCTCTGCACAGGGTTTCTCTTGACAAAAATTGCCAGAAATCCCCAAATTCACCCAAAACACCATAAACTTTCCAAAACCTCAGAAAAATGTCTAAATACCTTTTATATATTAAATTAATGCTGGAAAAAACCTCTACAAGTTTCCCGAAGCCTTTGGATGAAACATACCAAACTACTCTTCTTAGTTTCACAGTTTGGCTGCCCAGAAGCGTGGTAGTAGGTTTCCGCGGAGCGGAATATGAAACCTAAATGGCACTAGATATAAATGTGTTAGGGGAGAGAAAATTCCATGTCTAACATATCTTTGTTTTCTTCCCATTGATCACTCTTGTCATCTGCAAAATTTCCCAAAAGAACCCCTTGTTTTACCCAATTCGAGAAGGCTCTGTGTGAACCAATTAAAATTTCAGAACTGTTTAAGTAAAATTATAGAATTAAAGTGTTCAGGTCTGTACACTAGACTTAGGAATTACAGCGGCCATGTGAGGAGGGTGCATTGGGAAAAGCTATTCAACTTTCCTTGGTAAAAATAAGAAAGTCCATGACAAAAGCAAGCAAGAGAATAAAGGGAAGCTTCCTAAAAGCAGAAAAAGAAGATAGAGGTAAAAGTAGGAAAGTATTTCAAAGGGGAGGGTGCAATTTCCTCTTATGGAGCTCAGAAAAGCTGTAAGAGAAAAACATGAAAGTTTTTTAAGGAAAGAAAGAGTTTCCTTATGACCCAGGAAAAGCAGAAAGTTGTCATAACTCAAAATAGGCAGCTTTTGACTAAGGGTGGGTGTAGTTTCTAATTGTGAAGGATGATTTGGAATTGGAAACAATTCCACATGGTCCTACTTGCCTAATTTCCCAACAAAGGCACTTTTGTGGCTAGGGTTAGGTCACCCATGGGGTTGACTTGCTCTCACAGGTCACCATTGGCCTCAACTTACTAAGCAAGTCATCCATAAGTCTATAAAAGATAAATTTGAACCCATTGCTTCAGTTTTGGTTGATGATTTGATTGTTGAATGCTTATGTGAGCATTACTTCTGAGTGTTGTGCCTCAGACTACTGGGATATGACCCCAGCCTTTCATTCCCCTCTCCTTCCATCCCCTTCTCTTCCATTGCAGGTGTGGAACGCTAGCTTGCATACATTGAAGTATAATCAGATTTATTTTCAGCCTCCATCAAGTTTAGGTCGAGCTACAGTGAAGCCAATTCTTCACCTATGCTCACAGCCCCTTACCGGTCATGATTCGGGCCTCCTGCCCCTTAATTTTGGAAGCATATTTGTAATGGTTAGTCAATAATATAATTTATGTTCTTAAGTTTCATTATCTTTTGAACATTTCATTTATCATGTCGAGATATCTCAAACCCTAAAGAATATTATCTTAGTTTCATAAAAGGTCCCATTTTATCAATGTATGGGGGGATTGAGTGAATATGAGTGTTGTAATAAATAATTCATGATGGGGAAGTGATTGAAATAAATATTATGTTCAAATAGATAATATTTATCTCTGTTATAAATCTCATGTTTTACAGAATTGGATTTAAGCTGATTTAATAGCTTTTTTTAAGACCCTAGCTAGATTACTAGTTTTACTAAAATAGATGCAATACAGGCTCTGTAAACTCAAACTGAGCTCTGTCAGTTCCTGTGGGTCAATAATAGGCCTACCTTCCCATATCAATATCTAGAACCATTTTTTTCTTTCTCGTACAACCCTTTTTCATCCTCCTCTACGCAGGGTTTCTTTTGACCAAAATCGCCAGAAGTCCCAAATTCACCCAAAACACCTTAAACTTTCCAGAACCTCAGAAAAATATCTACATAACTTTTTTATGTTACATTAAGGCTGGAACAAACCTCTAAACCTCATATCTCTAAACCTCGAGTGCACTGCATGAAATTGATCCGATGATGGAAAATGAAGAGGAGGAACATCTACAAGAACCTCATTTTCTTGCAGGGTCATTAAAGATGGATGAACAGAAGATCCAAGAGGCCCTGAAAATTATCCATGACACTCATGCTTCAGTGTCAACGATGTGTTGGGAAGCTGCTTTAATTGAAGACCAATTTTACTTTGAAGCCATGAAGAATATCCAGAAAGTAATGTCCACAATCAAAGGTAATTTCTCACAATTGCTTTCAAATAAAAATGACGTGTTTGAGCTTGTTGAGTTATTGTGGGAAGCATCACTACATGATGAAGAAAGTATTTGCATATATGAAGAAGAGAACTACAAGCTCAAAGGTGATTTGTTGGCCACCCAAGATTCTTTGAGATACACTCAAAGTGCCCTCTTAGAATCACAAATGAAGATAGAACAATTCCTACAAGAGTGGAAAGAATTGACTGAATCCTCAATATTTCCTGAGAGTCATCCCTTTTGGGTAAATGGCATGAAAAAATCCATGGAGGAACCTCATGAGAGGGTGGACGATGAGGAGCATTCTATTTGGTATGTGCTTAAAGAGTGTGCAGAACAGTTTTATGAGAACCAAGCACTTGATTTCTTTCCAAGGAAACTTGAGTTGTTCCTTGAAGACAGTCACTCTCCCATGGAAGAGTGGCATGAGAGCACCCAATTTGGGCCATCCAATAATGAAAAAGTTGCAACCATAAGTCTGATTATTGAAGGCTGCAAACATGCAAAGAAGGTTCACAGTTCTTTCCCACATGTCCTAGATTCAGAAACACCAATGGGGAATGAACAGTGGATGAAGAAATTTTTCTGGTTTGTGCCGCATGCACAACAAGGGGATCATGATTTGTCCCCATGGGAGATAGATCCTATTGTAGAAGAGACGGATGATTATAGATCATATAAATAAGCAAGAAATATCTCTGATTCATCCACTGGATGGTTGGATAGAGGAATCACTAAAAAGGAAAATATGGAAGGTAAAAGTTTTATGTCTTGTTGCAAGAAAATTGTTTTTAATATTGCTGATTTTTCTATGATTTACAAGCAGCAGAAAAGGCATGTGTGTGCTGCCACTTTTGACAAGAAGGCATCAGATCTACACATACTTTCAATGTGTGGGTCAATTAATGGATTTTTGCACCCTTGGACCAATGGCAGAGAGTTGAGCCATTGGATGAAGAGGGGAGCACCTATTGAGTTCCATAGAGACATATTTGGAATGAAGACCTTGGGAGGAATTTTTTATTTATTTCTGGAATAATTTTTTTGTTGTGACTGACATTGTCTTGACATGTGAACATCAAGAAAGACTTATTTTGCAGCTATTATATACCTCCCATACACGTGCACATGAGGTGCATTCTGATTTGCATGTGCTTGAGGAGTTTGAGGTCAAGTAATATGAATATCAAGCACTTGCATGGTTCCTAAGAGATTATGAGTTGCCTCTAGGAAAATGTTGTACAATTTTGGAGGAGGCACATGATCACACTGTCACTCAGAAAACTAATGGGGGAATTTATGGATCCATTATCTTGATTGATGAGCATTGTAGGGATTTGGCTCACAATTATTTACCCCATACTTCTATTTCAGCCAAATCATGTGGGGATGAAAATTGGGTGAAAGGATTTTTTCTGTTGGTGCCACAAGAGGAGCTTGATACTTTCACTCTTCCAGTTGAGGTATTGATGGTGAAACCATTTGGTTTGACAAGTGCATTAGTAGTAACTGAATTATGCCCACCTAAATCATTTAGCATGAAATTTTTTCCGTCCATTGATTGGGTGGCTAGACACATGATTCAGATGTGTGCACTGCAGGGTAAAAATCTTGCTTGCATCAATGGAGAGACATTGGACACATCAAAGAAATTGTATGAGCAATGGAATGAGAATGTATGGCTGCTATATGATGCTCTCAGTATAAATGGAGGGACATGGGATAAACTCCTATGTATTCATAACAACAGTGATGTGAGTCCCAGTGCTAGCTTGCACATGGATTTTCATACTTTAGAGAGGCTCAAGATGATTTGGTCCCGCATTAAGGAATTCCATGTCTGGTGGGAGAGTTTAAAAAATGTTCAGTTTGGATTTTTATTATGTTGATGTTTATGAAGCTAAGGCTTCCCTACTGAGTGTTGTGCCTCAGGATTTTGGGCAATGCGCCCCAAGGTTCTCATTCCCTCTCTCCTCTTCCCCTCTTCTCCCCTTCTCATTGCAGGTTACATTGGAGCTATGGAGAAGCCTCTCTGAGTTGATTCAGGATTTGTTAGCAACCTACAACCATCCATTACTGCACATCATATTTCATTAACAGGTCCAAGAGTTTTCAATATCTAAGGGTTCAAACCTCCATGCCCTTCCTTGTATTATGTCAATAAAATACATTGTAATGATGCACAATGTTGAATAGAGTGTTATAGTTAATTGATGAGAGTAATTTTGAGTTTATTGTATTTAATATGATATCATAAACATTCTCTGCAAGTTTTGTTCCAATCTGATTCGAAATGGCTGAGATTTACTCATTTTAAGTCAACCTAGTCTAGATTTGCATTGGAAAATAACTAGTTTTACTGTAACTTCTATATTTCGACTTGTATGACTCCAAATAACTCCATTATTTTTCTGATGAGTTATTAAAAAAAATATATAAGTCACCCAAGTCCAAAACAAATAATCCAAACCTCCCTTACCCTATTTGTAAAGTCTTGAATATGGAGCTAGTGAGCTGCCCAACTAGCTAGTCTCACCTTTACAAGTTGCAGAATATTTTCCTTTACCTCTGATCTATTATTAAAATTAATGAACCTTTATTTATGATATATCAATTCTAGAACAAACCTATGCAAGTTTCCAAAATCCCCTGGTTGAAACAGACCGAACTACTCTCCTTAGTTTCACGGTTTTGCTGCCCAGAAGCATGGTAGTAGGTTTTCGCAGTGCAGACTCTGAACCCTAAATGGAACAAGATCTAAATGTGTTAGGGGAGAGTAAATTCCATGTCTGACATCTCTTATTTTGATTTCCACTTCTCACTCCTTTTTTCTGCAAAATTTCCAGAAGAAACCCCTTATTTGCCCAGTCCGAGAAGTCATTGTGTAAATTAATTCAAGTTCAGAAATTTTAATATAATTTATAGAATTGAAGAGTCTTCAGGTCTGTACACCAGACTTGGGACATTACATTGGTATAAAAGCAAATCAAACAAGATACCACTGTAATGTCCCAAAAGTCTTATGGATGACCTAAGTTTGGTGTACAGACCTGTCAGGAGGGTGTACAAACCTGTAATGCCCTAAGTCTGGTGTGCAGACCTGAACACTTTAATTCTGTAATTTTACTTAAACAATTCTGAAATTTTAATTGCTTCACACAGAGCCTTCTTGGATTGGGTAAAAAAAAGGGTTCTTCTGGGAAATTTTGTAGAGGACAAGAGTGATCAGTGGGCAGCAAACAAAGAGATGTCAGACATGGAATTTACTCTCCCCTAACACATTTAGATTTGGTTCCATTTAGGTTTCAGAGTCCGCTCTGCGAAAACCTACTACCATGCTTCTGGGCAGCCAAACCGTGAAACTAAGGAGAGTAGTTCGGTCTGTTTCAACTAGAGGCTTCGGGAAAATTGTAGAGGTTTGTTCCAAAATTAATGTAACATAAAAAATGTATTTAGATATTTTTCTGATGTTCTGGAAAGTTTAAGGTGTTTTCGGTGAATTTGGGTATTTCTAGCGATTTTGGTCAAGAGAAACCCTGCGTAGAGGAGGATGCAAAAGGGTGGTATGAACCAAACCAAAAAGGGTTCTGGAGATTGATATGGAAAGGTAGTCCTGTTACTTACCCACAGGAACTGACAGAGCTCATTTTGAGTTTACAGATCCTGTTTTGCATCAATTTTAGTAAAACTAGTTATTAAAAACTAGTAATCTAGCTAGGGTCTTAAAAGAGCTATTAAATCAGCTTAAATCCAATTTCGTAAAACATGAGATTTATAAAAAAGATAAATATGATCTCTTTGAACATAAATAATTATTTCAATCACTTCCCCGTCATGAATTATTTATTACAACACTCATATTCACTCAATCCCCCCATACATTGATAAAATGGGACCTTTTATGAAACTGAGATAATATTCTTTAGGGTTTGAGATATCTTGACCTGATAAATGCAATGTTCAGAAGATAATGAAACTAAAGAACATAAATTACATTATTGACTAACCATTACAAATATGCTTCCAAAATTAAGGGGCAGGAGGCTCGAATCATGACCAATAAGGGGCTGTGAGCATAGGTGAAGGATGGGATTCACTGGAGCTCAACTTGAACTTGATGGAGGCTGAAAATAAATCTGATTATACTTCAATGTCTGCAAGTTAGCACTCCACACCTGCAATGGAAGAGAATGGGATGGAAGGAGAGGGGAAGGGAAGGCTGGGGCTCATCTCCCAGTAGTCTGAGGCACAACACTCATAAGTAATGCTCACATAAGCATTCGGAAATCAAATCATCAACCAAACTGAAGCAATGGGTTCAAATTTATATTTTATAGACTTATGGATGACCTGCTTAGTAAGTTGAGGCCAATGGTGACCTGTGAGAGCAAGTCAACCCCATAGGTGACCTAACCCTAGACACAAAAGCGCCCCCTTTGGGAAATTAGGCAAGTAGGACCATGTGGAATTGTTTCCAATTCCAAATCATCCTTCACAATTAGAAACTGCACCCTCCCTTATTCAAAAGCTTCCTCTTTTGAGTTATGACAACTTTCTGCTTTTCTTGGGTCATAAGGAAACTCTTTCTTTCCTTAAAAAACTTTCCTGCTTTTCTCTTACAGCTTTTTTGAGCTCCATAAGAGGAAATTGCACCCTCCCCTTTGAAATACTTTCCTACTTTTACCTTTGTCTACTTTTTCTGCTTTTAGGAAACTTTCATTTATTCTCTTGCTTGCTTTTGTCATGGAATTTCTTATTTTTACCAAGGAAAGTTGACTAGCTTTCCCAAATGCACCCTCCTGACATGGACGCCTTAATTCCACATCATTATTGTGCATAATAAATAAAATTAAATACATGCCTTAGAACAATTATTAGTAAAAATTTATCCTAGGAGGAATAATTAATAACAACTTGAGCCGCTAGGAACTTAGCATGGTCAACACTTTTAATGGTCAATTTGAGGGAACATGACAGTCCTCCCCTCCCAAATCTGCTTGTCCTCAAGCAGAAGCACCTCAGAGTGTTGCAAATTTTTCCACCATGTGTTTGCTGCACCACTATGATCATAGCCATTTTTCTGATGCCACTTTCTTTAGCAAAATTTCCAACCCAGTTAAAGTAACTGAGTAGAATTCTTGGATCCCACTGCCTCCTCTGCGGGGCCCAAATTTATCTGCCACCTTTTGAACTCTGTCATTCCTAAGAATGCCTGGATGCCATGGTTTTATCTGCCTCCTTCCACCCATCAATAAAAACAACAAAAGTTTATCATTGTATAGGAGGAAAATGAGGTTATGAAAATCATACCACCATATTGGGAGCTCATCTCTCCCCATGCCAAACTGAACATTTTTTAAACTCTCCCACCAGACATGGAATTCCTTAATGCGGGACCAAATCATCTTGAGCCTCTCTAGAGTATGAAAATCCATGTGCAAGATAGCACTGGAACTCAAGTCACTGTTGTTAAGCATACACAGGAGTTATCGCATGTCCCTCCCTATATACTGAGAGCATCATATAGCAGCCATACATGCTCATTCCATTGCTCATACAATTTCTTTGATGTGTCCAATGTCTCTCCATTGATGCAAGCAAGATTTTTACCCTGCAGTGCACACATCTAAATCATGTGTCTAGCCACCCAATTAATGGACGAACAAAATTTCATGCTAACTGATTCAGGTGGGAATAATTCAGCCACTACTAATGCACTTGTCAAACCACATGGTTTGACAATCAATACCTCAACTAGAAGAGTGAAAGTATCAAGCTCCTCTTGTGGCACCAACAGAAAAAATCATTTCACCCAATTTTCATCCCCACATGATTTGGCTGAAATAGAAGTGTGGGGTGAAGAATTGTGAGCCAAATCACGACAATGCTCATCAATCAAGATAAGGGATCCACAAATTCCTCCATTAGTTTTATGAGTGACAGTGTGATCATGTGCCTCCTCCAAAATTGTACAACATTGTTCTAGAGGCAACTCATAATCTCTTAGGAACCATGCAAGTGCTTGATATTCATATTGCTTGACCTCAAACTCCTCAAGCACACGCAAATCGGAATGCACCTCATCTGCATGTGTATGGGAGGCATATAATAGCTGCAAAATAAGTCTTTGTCGATGTTCACATGTTAAGACAATGTTAGTCACAACAAAAAAATTATTGCAGAAATAAATAAATAAACTCCTCCCAAGGTCTTCATTCCAAATATGTCTTTATGGAACTCAATAGGTGCTCCCCTCTTCATCCAATGGCTCAACTCTCTGCCATTGATCCAAGGGTGCGAAAATCCATCAATTGACCCACACATTGAAAGTATGTGTAGATATAATGCCTTCTTGTCAAAAGTGGTTGCACACACATGCCTTTTCTGTTGCTTGTAAATCATAGAAAAATCAGCAATATTAAAAACAATTTTCTTGCAACAAGACATAAAACTTTTACCTTTCATATTTTCCTCTTCAGTGATACCTCTATCCAACCATCCAGTGGATGAATCAGAGATATTTCTTGCTGATTTATATTATCTATAATCATCCATCTCTTATGGAATAGGATCTATCTCCCACGGGGACAAATCATGATCCCCCTGTTGTGCATGCGACACAAACCAAAAAAATTACTTCACCCACTGTTCATTCCCAATTGGTGTTTTTGAATCTAGGACATGTGGAAAAGAACTGTGAACCTTATTTGCATGTTTGGAACCTTCAGTAATCAGAATTATGGCTGAAACTTTTTCATTATTGGCTGGCCCAAATTGGGTGCTCTTATCCACTCTTCCATGGGAGAGTGACTATCTTCAAGGAACAACTCAAGTTTCCTTGGAAATAAATCAAGTGCTTGGTTCTCATAAAACTGTTATGCACACTCTCTAAGCACATACCGAATAGAATGCTCCTCATGGTCCACCCTCTCATGAGGTTCCTCCATGGATTTTTTCACGCCATTTACCCAAAAGGGATAACTCTCAGGAAATATTGAGGATTCAGACATTTCTTTCCACTCTTGTTGGAATTGT
Organism: Pseudotsuga menziesii; assembly: GCA_001517045.1. Lineage (NCBI taxonomy): Eukaryota > Viridiplantae > Streptophyta > Pinopsida > Pinales > Pinaceae > Pseudotsuga > Pseudotsuga menziesii. The sequence goes on from LPNX010767721.1 coordinate 292,126, forward strand.
TGCATCTTCATTTGTGATTCCAAGAAGGCAGTTTGAGTGTATCTCAAAGAATCTAGGGTGGCCAACAAATCACCTTTGAGCTTGTAGTTCTCTTCTTCATGTATGCAAATAATTTCTTCATCATGCAGTGATGCTTTCCGCAATAATTCAACAAGCTTAAACATGCCATTTTAATTTGAAAGCAATTGTGAGAAATTACATTTGATTGTGAACATTGCTTTCTAGATATTCCCCATGGATTCAAAGGAAGATTGGTCTTCCATTAAACCAGCTTCTGAACACATTGTTGACACTGACGCATGAGTGTCATGGAGAATTTTCAGGACCTCTTGGATCCTATGTTCATCCATCTTCAATGACCCTACAAGAAAATGAGGTTCTTGTAGATGTTCCTCCTCTTCATTTTCCATCACCAGATCAATTTCATGCAGTGCACTCGAGGTTTTGAAATATGATCCATATGTTGTTGCTGCAATATATTCATATTTTAAGTCCTTAACAACATAATTTGGGCTGCAACTTAAGTGCTCATTCATCCTTGGTGCACCAAAAAGATATTCTCTCAAAGTTTCATCCTTCATACTGCATTCATTTTTTACACCAGAATTCTGAACCTCGTCACTAGGGGGCTCAACCATTCTGAACTCTTCACTGGAAGTGGCTGCCAATTCAGACTTACACAATGACACATAAAAATCAGAATTTACTGACTCACCATGTATGATGTTCTCCTCCTTATGTGGTGGAATTATGATGGCTTGTTCACCCACCCATTTCTCTGCTTTACGCCCTACTAATATGTGCTCAATTTGTGCTTCCTTGTGAGGCTCAAGGGGTGACTGTAAATCTGAATCATGTTTATCTTCTGGATCAGATCCAAAATATGTCTCACCATCATCAATCTCCCCCATCTCTTCTGCACTTATCTTGAAATCAGCCACAAAGAAATTTGGATTCATCTCATGTTCCACATTACCAAAAACTAGATGTTGGACTATTGGATCTTTAGTTGTGCATGGATCTTCTTCATCTCCTTCTGATGGAGGATCTGGTGATTCTTCATCCTCATTGGTGCTGCAAATACGTTGATCTCTCTTTCGAGAAAACCCAAATAATTTCTCAAAGAAACCATGTGCAAATGGCTCTAATGAGTCTTCACTTTTGGTCCTCTTTTCTTCCCCTTTACTTTGAGAAGTGGAACAACTTACTTCCTTTCTTGATGGATTCTTTGTATTCAAAGAACCTACATGTATTAATGTTTTTGAAAACATAGCCTCTCCAACTTTATTTCCTTCATGCTGAGAGACACTACTACTCCCTTCTCCATGTTTGCTTGCCAATTGCTTGGCAAGGAATTCTCTAGTCTCTTGATCTAACTGGATGATGCTTTGAGATACATAATTCAACCCTTTCAATGTTATTTGCATCAAAATTCTTAAATCTTCTCTATCATCCAATTTTGAATTCTCTCCTTCCTCATACAACTCAAAGTATAAATCTTCCATGACTGGAACTAATTCCACAACTGCAACTTGAAGATATTGCTAAGCTACTTTTCCACTGAGAGTTACTTTCCACGGGCTGAGCCAAGGAAAGTGCTCTAATACCATTGTAATGTCCTAAGTCTGGTGTGCAAAACTGAACACTTTAATTCTGTAATTTTACTTAAACAATTCTGAAATTTTAATTGGTTCACACAGAGCCTTCTTGGATTGGGTAAAACAAGGGGTTTTTCTAGGAAATTTTGCAGAGGACAAGAGTGATCAGTGAGCAACAAACAAAGAGATGTCAGACATAGAATTTAATCTCCCCTAACACATTTATATCTGGTTCCATTTAGGTTTCAGATTCTGCTCCACGGAAACCTTCTACCACGCTTCTGGGCAGCCAAACCACGAAACTAAGGAGAGTAGTCTATTTCAACCAGAGGCTTTGGGAAACTTGCAGAGGTTTGTTCCAGCCTTAATGTAACATAAAAAAGGTATTTAGATAATTTTCTGAGGTTATGAAAAGTTTAATGTGTTTTTGGTGAATTTGGGGATTTCTGGCGATTTTGGTCAAGAGAAACCCTGAGTATAGGAGGATGAAAAAGGGTGGTACGAACCAAACAAAAAAGGTTTCTAGAGATTGATATGGGAAGGTAGGCCTGTTACTGACCCACAAGAACTGACAGATCTCAGTTTGAGGTTACAGAGCCTGTTTTGCATCAATTTTAGTAAAACTAGTTATTAAAAACTAGTAATCTAGCTAGGGTCTTTAAAAAGCTATTAAATCAGCTTAAATACAATTCTGTAAAACATGAGATTTATAACAAAGATAAATATGATCTCTATAAACACAAACACTTATTTCAATCACTTCCCCTTCATGAATTATTTATTACAACACTCATATTCACTCAATCCCCCCATACATTGATAAAATGGGACCTTTTATGAAACTGAGTTAATATTATTTAGGGTCTAAGATATATAGACCTAATAAATGCAATGTTCAAAAGATAATGAAACTAAATAATAAGAATTACATTATTGACTAACCACTACAAAGATGCTTCCAAAATTAAGGGGCGGGAGGCCTGAATCATGACCAGTAAGGGGCTGTGAGCATAGGTGAAGCATGGGCTTCACTGGAGCTCGACCTAAACTTGATGGAGGATGAAAATAAATCTGAATATACTTCAATGTCTGCAAGATAGTGCTCCACACCTACAATGGAAGAGAAGGGGATGGAAGGAGAGGGGAATGGAAGGCTGGGGCTCATCTCCCAGTAGTCTGAGGCACAACACTCAGAAGTAATGCTCACATAAGCATTCAGAAATAAAATCATCAACCAAACCGAAGCAATGGGTTCGAATTTATCTTTTATAGACTTATGGATGACCTACTTAGTAAGTTGAGGCCAATGGTGACCTGTGAGAGAAAGTCAACCCCATGGGTGACCTAACCCTATCCACAAAAGCGCCTCCTTTGGTAAATTAGGCAAGTAGGACCATGTGGAATTGTTTCCAATTCCAAATCATCCTTCAAAATTAGAAACTGCACCCTCCCTTAGTCAAAATCTGCCTCTTTTGAGTTATGACAACTTTCTGATTTTCTTGGGTCATAAGGAAACTCTTTCTTTCCTGCTTTTCTCTTACAACTTTTCAGAGCTCCGTAAGAGGAAATTGTGCCCTCCCCTTTGACATACTTTCCTACTTTTACCTCTTTCTGCTTTTTTTGCTTTTAGGAAACTTCCCTTTATTCTCTTGCTTGCTTTTGTCATGGACTTTCTTAATTTTACCAAGGAAAGTTGACTAGCTTTCCCCAATGCACCCTCCTGACATGGCTACCTTAATTCCACATCATTATTGTGCATAATATATAAAATTTCTGAAATAAAATTAAATACATGCCTTAGAACAATTATTAGTAAAAAATTATCCTAGGAGGAATAATTAATAACAACTTGAGCCCCTAGGAACTTAGCATGGTCAACATTTTTAATGGTCAATTTGAGGGAACATGACATATGACTGTCAGTCTTGAAAAGTCCTCTTTATTATATAATGATGTAGATGAGGAGACTAGAATGAACATTTCTGCCATACTTCCTTTTAAAATGGATCCAGTTACCACAAGCTTCAAATATTTGGGTTACTGCCTCAAACCCATGGGGTATAGAACATCTGATTGGAATTGGTTAGTCTCTATGTTTGAAAAGAGAATCAATAATTGGACATACAAAATTTTGTCACTCGGTGGCAGCGTGATCCTCATTAGATCAGTACTCACTAGTCTAGATGTATATTGGTTTGCATTGGCATGTATTCCAAAATCCATCCTGAATTCTCTGAGGCACTGTATATATTCCTTCCCGTGGGGAAGCTCTGATGGTAAGCAGAAATTACATCTTGTGGATTGGCACACCTTAGCTACACCATATGAATTTGGTGGTTGGAATATCAAACATCTTGAATGGTTTGGGATTGCTCTCAAACTAAAAATCTTGTGGTCGATACTAGATGGCAATGGTATCTGGAGTAAGATTATTACACTCAAATACATCAAGAATCGTATTGTTGATGTCTGATTACATTCTCAGCACTTTCCAGTATCTAGAACTTCATACATATGGAACGGGTTTATCAGAACTTTGTCCTGGATCTCTTGCCAACTTGGTTGGAGGGTTGGAAATGGTTTATGCATCAAGCTGTGAATTGATCCCATTGCCAAATTAAATACACCCTATCTACTCTCAGATGAACTCAGAGATTATCTTGGTGATCTATGAATTACATACCTTGCACAGAAACAAAACTTAGATTATGGGATTGACAACCATGAGTATTGGTATACTGCTGATGATTTAAATTTGGGAGGTATATGGAAAAAACAAGGGACAGAATATGGAAATGGATTAACACATGGAGGCATCATCCTTAAATCATCAGTTGACACACTTATCTAGATGCACAATCCGAGAAATGGTATGGTTACTGCAAATATGGATTATGATCTCATTGTGTCATCCTGCTTGCCTCATGCACAACAAAGTTTGTTCTCATAGCTCTGGTATTACAACATTCCACAGAAGATCAAATGCTTTGTATGGTTTGTTATTGAAAACAATGTCAATAACTGGGACAATCTTATTACAAAAGGTTGGAATAGACCCAGCAGATGCTACCTTTGAAAATGCCAAGAAGAATCAATCAAACACCTCTTTGTTGATTGCTTTTTCAAACGAGAGATCATAAACTTCCTCCACAAGCACTTTAACTGCTCTTTCATATGGTTTGACATCACAGTACTGGAAAATCTTGAAAACCAGCTCAAGAGAAAGGATGATCTTCTCTATGTCCCTTTCTTTTTCAACTGGAACCTATGGAAGACTCAAAATTTCTCCATATTTGAAGATAAAAAATTGGATCTGATCAGATTGGGTCATTATTTTATGCTTCAAGTCAATGACTATCATGTATTACATAGCAGAAAATCCAGAATCAGGAACATTGGTAGTGCTCCTGTCCTTTCTTACCCTACAGGGTTCTTTGGTGGTGTTTCTTCAAATCAGATTGGGGGTGCTGGTATTTTCCTTCAGATCAATCAGATACATTATTTCTATATTATGTTGGGTTGTGGTAAGAGTACCAATACAAGAGCAGAGCTATTAGCTCTTTGGGCTCTTCTTTTCTTCTCTAAATCTATTGGGCTTCCTATGCTGCAAATATATGGGGACTCATTAGTCATTATCAATTGGGCAAAATGCATATCTACCATCTCTTCTTTAGATCTGGAGGCTTGGTGTGAAAACATCAAAGAACTTACAACACTCTTCACATATATTGACTTCTAACATGTCTATAGAGAATATAATGAGAGGGTAGATATCTTATCCAAGGATGTGCTTCAAATGGCATCAGGCCTACTATTCTTCACAGAGTTTTATGGAGGTATAGTCATTGGGGAACTATCTATGCAATTATTTTGAAGAGCTTACGCTCTAATCCGCCTACTCCACAAGCCTATGGGTTCCTTTTAGTATGGTATTGATTCTTTCCTGTATTGGTGTATCTTTGATACCCTTAATAACAACTTGCGTGTTTTGATTTAGTCACTTCTCGGAGCCTTCCTTGGATAATATTTATGGGCTCTCTTTATCTTCACTATGGACAGTTGTGTACAGACAACCCTCTTTAAGAGCAGACCAGATGGAAGAGTGACTCCTTTTTTTCCTCATAAGACACTATGTTGGTATGCTCATGTTAGTATATGTATTGTTTTGTTATTCTGACTATGAATGATATTTATATCATGACGATGTAATTGGTTACCTTTGATTCACTTATGAATAACAAGGAACAACTATTTTTCTTCTGGAAAATGGGGTACCATCATAAATAATAATGGAAACAGAATAAAGAGATGAGGATCGAATTTAGTTCCTTCACACAAAAAATGAAAAGCAATAAAGAGTTGAGGACTATCTAGTTCCTTGACATGGAAGTAAGCTACGCGCCCTCCAAATAAGCCATTCTTCACATTTATGTTATATCAATGTAATCATAATGCATAGAGCATTTTGTTTTTTGCTTGATAGGCATTTATATTTATATTTGGGGAGGAAGGTTTTTTTAGTGGAAGATGAAGATTTTTTAAGATTAAAGAAAGATGATATGTTCTCAATTCAAAATAAACTATCACAACTACTTAATTTGTGGTTGGTGAATGTTGATAGACAACAAGTTAAGTACCACGGAATTAAATATGTTATGTATGTGTCAATTGCCATTCCATCCCAAATTACAGGTTATCCATTCATTAATGCATCAATTACAGTTATCCATTTATCAACCATCATCCGTTAGTTTTATATTCTTTTTTTTATCTCTCACGTTCTTCTAGTTATCTGCCATGAACTTCAGGTTATCCATGCATTAGCTACTAGGTATCCATGCATTAGGTTTATTTCAAATTTTGAACGATCCCCACAGAATCAATCAATCTCAAGAGTACATGTATCTCATCCTTATACAATTCTGGAAAAGCATAGGCCATAGACCACCCCAAAATTGTTAAATGACAACTAAACTAATGTGTTTATGGGAATTTTCTTATAACGGGTGTTTACAGGAAGTTTCTCATAATTGGCATAACCGACAACGGTTTACTCTTGTAAGTCCTTTCATGATTATATAGTGCATGGTTGGGATATGTAATGTAATGAGTAGTCTGAGAGGATGAGGCACACCATGTAATCTTTCTTTCTTCATTAATGAGCTTCAATACTGCGTGGATGTTTCCCTTATGAGGTTTTACCACATTAATTTTGATGTTTTAATAATGTTTTTTTTCATGTGTAATTTGTGTAAATCTTCTATGAGAATCTAACAAGTGGTATCAGAGGTGTGTGAGAGAGACGTCGAATTTGAGAAGAAGACCACCGTCATGAAGCCCGTGGAAAACTGCAACCGTGAGCCTGAATCCTGAGCCCGTTGGAGAAAGGAGCCTGTCTTGAAGGAATCAGCCTGCACGTGAAGCTGCTTGGACGGGAGAGCCTGCGCGTAGAGAAAAGCTCGGTGCATGAGGGAATCGACCCGTGTGTGAAGCTGCCCAAACGTGAAGATTCTGTTGTTGGCAGATGTGTTGTTGCCTGCTGCTTGGACGAAAGAGGTGAGTCCCGCACGTGGAAGAGGGACCCAATGGACGTGGAGCCATGGCGGACGTGGAGGAGCGTGGAGTGTAAGTCTGTTGTTGTTGGAGGCTCACAACCTTCGTGTGGAGAAAGCCACTGAGAAGAGAAACCGTTGAATGCACTGGAAGAAGGGTTGCTCGCTATGAAAAGGAGCGTCATTGCTGCTGCTAGAGGCTCACAGCCTTCACGTGGAGAGACTCTCAAGAAGACACCATGTGAAGTTCTACAAGATCACGTGGAAAGGGTCATGCATGGAGAAGCAAGGGACTGTGTGTAAAAAAGCGTGAACGGTGCTATTATGGAGAGGGAATTGTTGGTCATCACGTGAAGAAGAAGGGAGGCCTGCGATGGAGGATAGTGAGAGATATGTGGTAAATAAATTAATAAAAGCGTGTTCTACTTTGTCAAAAGTTTTGGAAATATATATATTCACACACATCATGTGTATATAGATATGTGTATATATATATATGTATTATTAGAAATAATCAAATCATTCAAGCCAAGGCTACATTTTTCTTGTACGAGAGAATATAGTGTTGTTTATAATGCAGAGTATTTTGTTCGTAATTTGTTTTTTTCAATTTCAACAATGTTTAGCACAAGGTTTGAAATTGAAAAATTTAATGGTAAAAACAATTTTGAACTATGGAAATTAAATATGTGGGATCTATTAGTTCAACAGGGGTTACAGAGAAGCCTTAGACGGAAAAAGAAAGAAACCTCTAACTATGACAGATAATGAATGGGAGGAGTTAGATGCCAAAGCGCTAAGCATGATTGGATTATGTCTTGCAGATGATGTGTTATCAACATTGTTGGAGAAAAATCGACAGCAAGCCTATGGAGAAAGTTAGAAGGTCTGTATATGACCAAATATTTGACAAACATAATTTACTTAAAGCGACAGTTGTACGGTATGAGAATGAAAGAAGGTACGAAGATAGCAGATCATTTGAATGTTTTTAATACTCATATTTTCCAGTTGAGTAGTATGGATGTTAAAATTGATGATGAAGATAAATCAGTCAATCTCTTATGTATTTTACCTGAATCTTGGGGTCAAGTAGTTTCTTCCATTAGCCTTAGTACAACTGATACTTTAGAATTTGACAATGTGATCTGAGTATTATTGTACGAGGAATTAAAGAAGAAATCTAGTCTTGAAACCTCTTCGCCGGAAGCTTTGGTTGTTAGAGGTTGATCCAAAGAGAAAGGAGAAAAGACAAGAGGTACTTCCAAGTCTAAATTGAAGGGAAGAAAGAGAAAATTAAAATGTTGATATTGTAACAAGATTGGTCATCTCAAGAAGGACTGTTGGAAGAGATAAGAATCCAAGAAGAATGACTCCAAGTCATAGGCAAATTCAGTTTAGTCCTTTGATTCAGGTATGATCGATGAGGTTTTGTCTGTTTGTAATATTTCTGAATATAATGAAGAATGACTATTAGATTTTGGTGCTTCGCACCATATACGTCCTCATAAAGATTTGTTTGCTTCCTATCAAACAGTTAATGATAGAATAGTTCTTATAGGAGACAATATTCATGTAAGACTGTTGGGGTTGGAAGTGTTAAAATTAAAATGGTTGATGGAGTTATAAGAACACTTACAAATATTAGACATGTACCTAAGTTAAAGTAAAAAATAATTTCTTTGGGAGGGTTGGATTCTTGTGGACATAAGTTTACAGGTTTAAGTGGAACTCTGAAAGTTTCTAAGGGTGCTTTAGTGGTCATGAAGGCATAGAGAACAAGAAACATTTACAAACTAGTTGGAAGAACTCAAGTTAATGGTATTGCATTAATATCTAAAGAAGAGTCAGGATCCACTCAACTATGGCATCAACGTCTTGGTCATATGAGTGAAAAAGGACTTCAGGTATTAATGAATCGTAAATTTCTTCCAAATTTGAAAACTCTGAATTTGATGCTTTGTAAACTTTTGTATATTTGGAAAGCAGTGTAGACAAAAATTCAAAGCAGGTAGTCATGTTAGTAAAGGTGTTCTTGACTACATTCATTCTGATTTGTGGGATCTGTCTCCTACCATTTTCTATGGGGGAGCAAAATATTATGTATTATTTGTAGATGATTTTTCTAGAATGGTTTGGGTCTATGTCCTAAAAAGAAAAGCTGACGTGTTTAACACGTCTAAACAATTTAGAGTTATGGTGGAAAAAAGAATTGGCAGGACAATCAAGTGTTTAAAGACAGATAATGGAGGTGAATTTACTTCTTTAGAGTTTGAAAAATATTGCAAAAATGAAGGGATCGTAAGACACAAAAAAATGTATACACTCCTCAGTAAAATGGCGTTGCAGAGCGCATGAACATGACTCTTCTAGAAAGAGTAAGAAGCATGCTCAGTAATGTTGATTTGGGGCAATAGTTGTGGGCATAAGCAGTTTCTACTGCCTATTATCTAATAAATCGATCACCATCAAATGCAATAGATTGTAAAATTCCAGAAGAGGTATGGATTGTTCATTCGTGTGATTATTTGAATTTAAAAATATTTGGTTGTGAAGTTTATGCACTTATTCCTAAAAATAAGCGTTGTAAGTTAGACCCTAGATCAAAGAAGTGCATTTTTATTGGATATGATGATGTAACGAAATGATATAGATTGTGGGATCCTATTGCTGAAAAAATTGTCATTAGCAGAGATTAACTTTTTATGAATCTTCTCTGATTAAATCCGAAAATGTAAGAGTTGATGTGGAACATGAACATGTAATATCAAAACAACTGGTTTCGTTGGAGAGCCAATCTTCTCATGACTCAAAGAAACAAGAAGAAATTTCGGGTGAGAGAGAAGTCATAGAAGATGAAGAAATTCAAGAAAATGTGGAAACCCCACAACCTACACCAAGAAGATCATTAAGGGAGAGAAATCCTACTAAGAGGAAAACTGAATTTGTTTCATCTGTTTTATTTACTAATGATGGAGAACCTTCTTGTTTTCAGGAAGCAGTTGATTGTGTTGACAATGCTAAGTGGAAGATGGCAATGAAAGAAGAAATGGATTCTATGGAGAAAAACATGACATGGGAATTGGTTGAACTCCCAAAAGATAGAAAAATTATTGGATATAAGTGGGTCTTCAAATTGAAGAAATGAGTTGATGGTAAGATTGAAAGATACAAAGCCAGATTGGTTGCAAAATGGTACTCTCAGATGGAAGGTATTGACTATCATGATATTTTTCACCAGTTGTCAAGCTTATATCTATTCGTATTGTGTTAGCACTAGTTGCATTGCTTGATTTGAAGTTAGAACAACTAGATGTTAAAACAATTTTTTTACATGGAGATTTAGATGGAACAACCATAAGCTTTTGTGTAGCATTAGAAAGGTAGATTAGGTTGCAAGCTCAATAAATCATTGTATGGCCTGAAACAGTCACCCAGGCAACGGTACAAGAAGTTTGATTCTTTCATGGTGAGCCTAGGTTATACTAGAAGTGAATATGATAATTTTTTATACTTCAAAAGGTTGAATGACATATTCATTATCTTAGTATTATATGTTGATGATATGCTTATTGTGAGCAAAATCATGGACGAGATTAATAGGTTGAAGGCTCAAATGGCTAGGACTTTTGATATGATGGATCTTGGAGTTGCAAAACAAATCTTGGGTATTGAGATACATAGAGATAGAAGAAATGGTAAGCTTAGTTTTTCACATGAGAGGTATGTTGAGAAAATACTAGTAAGATTCGAAATGAATAAGGCAAAGCCTGTGAATGTTCCTTTGGCTTCCCATTTTAAGCTTTCTTCAAGTTTATGTCCTAATAGTGTTGAAGAAAAGTATTATATGTCTCATGTACCATATGCCAATACAATAGGATGTTTAATGTATGATATGGTGTGTACTAGACCTGATATTTCACATGCAGTAGGTGTTGCTAGAAAGTACATGGAAAATCCAGGAAAAGATCATTGGAATGCGGTGAAATGGATGCTTTAGTACCTAAGTGGAACAAGTGACTATTGTATCACCTTTAATAATAACAATGATTTTGTATATGGTTTTGTTGATTTAGATTTCACAGGTGATTTGGACAAGAGAAGGTCTACTTCAGGTTATGTCTTTACTCTTGTAGGTGGAGCTATAAGTTGGATGTCAAAGCTTCAAGAAACATTTGTTTTATCCACCATAGAGGCTGAATACATTGTTGTCTCACATGCTTGCAAATAGGAAATTTGGCTAAGAGGTCTACTTAGAGAAATTGGAAGGTTACGTAATAGTGTGCATGTCTTTTGTGACAGTCAAAGTGTTATACATTTAGCTACAAATCATGTTTATCATAGTAAGACTAAACATATTGATGTAAAATATCATTTTGTAAGACAATCCATTAGTGATGGTGGAGTAGATCTGAAAAAAGGTTTATACTCAAGAAAATTGTGCAGATATGTTCACAAAACCAGTTTTGTTAGAGAAGTTACGATGGTGTGTAGCTTCTCTTGGTTTGAGAAAAAGGTGATCAATAGTATTGGGCATAGTATTAGTAAATTTTATTGTCAAGGTGGATATTTTTAAATGAAAACTAAGCTAATGTGTTTATGGGAAGTTTCTTGTAATGGGTGTTTACAGGAATTTTCTCATATTAACGGGCATAATCGACAATAGTTTACTCATGTAACTTCTTTCATGAAGTATATAGTGCAAGGTTGGGATACGTAATGTAATGAGTAGTCTCAGAGGCCAAGGCCCGTCGTGTAATCTCTCTTTCTTCATTAATGAGCTTCAATACTTTGCATGTGTGGATGTTTCCCCTTATGGGGTTTTACCACATTAATTCTGGTGTTTTAATGATGTTTTTTTCATGTGTAATTTTTAAAAGTATTCTCTGAGACTCTAACAAAAATCTTAAATAAAAACAATTATAATTTCCATTGTAAAAATTATATTCGTCCTAACCTAAAAACCATAAAATTGTAATTGTCATAGCCTAAGAAATAACCATCTAAATTATCATAGCTCCATGCTTGAAGAATATTTGTTTTCCCCATAAATGTGAAATGTTTGAAATCAGATATTTTAGAGAAGTCCGTAGGACTGACCACGTGGAACACCCCTTAATAGCCCTTCACTGCATAATTAATCAAATGTTCCCTCTTCATAGAATTCTGCTTGGAAAATCTTCAGTCTCAGTTCAGGTCCAAGTAGGGACAATAGAGGTCCAGTTTATGCCTCATTTTTTGCATGCAAGAAAATATTAGACTAGCAGAAGGCTAATTTCTTATCCGATCGGTACTCTGTAAAATTATCTAATGATTAATTAGCGCAAAAAAAATCTAAAATAAAATACATAATTGGGTTTCTAAGGGTGGTGTTAACACTCTAGCTTCTTCCTTAGTTGGAGAAGGTTCTTAGCACCACAACCACTTAACTTGTGGTCAGTGAACATTGATAGGCCACAAGTTAAGTGCCACATATAAGTTAAGTGTTTCTTTTATATATGCGTAATTGTAATCACCATTTGTTTGTTTATGCCTCAACTACATGTTATCATATAAGTTAAGTGTCACTTTTATCTATACATAGTTGTAATCACCATAGGTTTTTTTATGTCTTAACTACATGTTACTCCCATTCTTCTAATTAAACATGTTATTTTTTATATTCTACTATAAAATCAATATGAGCAAAAAAAAAATCAATTACTCCAAATTCTAAAATATAAACACTTATCTATATAATAAACACCTATCAAGGTGAAACCCTTGAGGGATGGAGCGGGAGTGTAGTTTTTTACTACCTAAAACCCTAAATTTTCTTGTATGCTTTCTTTCCTGGTGGTTTGGAAATCACTGCATTGTTTTCGGTGGCGTTTGTGTGGGTTCTGTTTTTTATACTCTTCCTTCACGTGGGTTTGACCGGTATTTTATTGTTTAATCTGTAGAACTGCGAGGTTTTTTGTGTTTTTGTCTTGGATGTGTGGCAGTGTTTAGTTTTTTATGACTATTTCTTATATCTGTCAGTCTAGGGTTACTGGAGACAAGTCTGTCTACTTGACAGAACTAGTACCAACCAGTCTAAAAAGTGGGAAATCTTTGTCTTGTCTGTCCTTTTATTACTTTATTATGTGCTTCCGATGGTTTTTGGTCAGTGAATAGTTTTTTGGTCCTCTTTCGGTGAAGTGCTCTTGGGGTTTCTGGTTTTGAGGGAGGCACGGGGTCGTTTTACAACCTTATGTTTGGTGTGGGTAGGAGGCTCTTGAACTTGCATTTGTGCCCCAGATATGGCGTCACTCCCACCGTTTTCTATGGGTGTTCGCACCAATGCTAGGACATGGGTTCATGTTACAAAATTGGTTTCGGATTTTGTTCCTAGTACCCTTTTTCCGTATGCTCCTGCTCCTTCTGACAAAATTGCAAACTCCATTGACAAACGAATCGAGCATATACTGGTGAAAAAGGTGACGAGGGCCGAGTTTGGTGGCTCCTCCATCTCTGGTTGCAGACAGTGGAGTAGTGTGGTCAAGAAGGAAGGCCATTTGCGAAAATGAGGGAACTGTTAACCTCATTTGAAACCCTATCAAAAAGACCAGCACAGTGTTCAAGACACATTATAACCTCTAGGGCTTTACACCACCCTTGTTGCTAAAAACTGGAGATCGTATAGAAATCACATGGTCTGAGATGGAGCGAGTTTATGACTTGTTCCCTACCTTTCCCCATCACATTTAAATCAACCAATGTGTCAGTGCAAAGGTCAAAAACCTCGTTTAACTTTCCACGAATGGGTTTGCATAGTATATTAAAATCCATTGTATATAGTTTCAACCTGACCAACAAAGCATTATCGTTGTTGATTTTTATAACCTTTGGTACATCAATTCTTGTTTAGATATATCTTAACCTGCACCAAATGTTGAGTAGTTAGAAGGTGCCTTGGGTTAGGACTTTTATTTAAGGATAAAAATGGTTTAAGGATAGATCCTTGTCCAAACCTTAGGATTGCCTCTTCTTTGTCCTTTGTGGCGTTATAGCATAGAGTTTTTTCTTTAGCTGTAATGTTGAGGTAACCTCACTCGCCTGCACATTAGTAAAACAGAGGTTCATGCATTAGTCGTGACGACTAAATAAGACCATGACCTATCCCTTGCGCATCTCAAGAGTAGAATCAAACAAAAGACAACGAAAAACTGATTTACAACATCAAGTTCAACCGAATCCTTTAAGTTAGATTTTTTTGTCACAAAGTAATGTCATGACGATAGTTCACAAAGTAAAGCAAGCTGATAATAACATAAGTACATGACTCTTGTAGTTAGTTAATAACGCGAGTAGTGCATGACAAAGGAATTATGAATTATAACTTCTAAGTTACTTATAGTAAATAATTTTTTATTTATTTATGAATTTTTAGGGTTGTTACAGTTCATGATTTACCTCTTCTTGAAAAGGCATACAAACTCCTTTATGAAGGCCCCAACACAAATCTTCTCTCGGCTACATTTTTTATAATGAATTTGAAGGTTATGAATGGTTTTTCAAACATATGAGTCATACAAATGTTAAGGTATGTAATACATTCCATCACATACATATGATCGTGATAAATGTTATCTTTGATCCTCTGATAATTTCATTGTTAATTCGTAATTAGTAAAATTAATAGGGATGAAACATGTTTCATTAATATTATTTACATATTATATTAACTATTTTTTTACTTTAATTTGTTGTAGCTTGATAGTTGAATTTTTGTTACCATCACAAAATATTTTACCTCGCACATATCGAGATTTATCTGTCATCATGAAATAAATTGAAATGCAGTATAAAGCAATTGATGCATGCCCCAATGACCATATCATATTTTATAAACAACATGAATTTGAAACAGAATGTCCAGAATGTCAGATGAGTAGATATCGAACAAATAAAGTAACAAAAAAAGTTCCTCGCATGGTTCTTCAATATATTCTCATTATTCCACATTTGCAACGATTGTTCAAGTGCAAAAACATAACACAATTTATGGATTACCGTGCACATAATAGAAGTCAAGATGGCATTCTTCGAATTCCTGTAGAAGTTTTTCTTTTATAGATATGGAGGAAAAATGATCACACTTTAAAAAAGATCCTCGTAATATTAGGCTTTCTTTAGCAGCAGATGGTGTCAATCGATATGCAGAGAAGAGATCTATTTACTCGGTGTAACCTACTTTTGTTATAAACAATAACATTCCTCCATGGTTGTCAATAAAGAAGGAGCACATAATGATGGTAATGATTATTCCAGGTATGCGTCTACACCAATTTTTTTTATATAGTGGCATTTCACTTGTTGTATTTTGTTTCATAATGTCATATATGTTTTGTCTTTTATTGTTATGTATTATTTATATATCTTAATAGCTGTAATAATTATATATTTTATATGTTCAAATCAATCAAGTAAGTACCAAGTTAAATATATGGGTGTATATATCGAGCCTCTTATTGACGAACTACTAAAGCTATGGAATGACATCACTATGTATGATGTATCTAGACCAATACAACAAAGGTAATTTCAATTCCATCCAATGCTTGTATGGACAATACATGATGCCCTAGGGTTAACCCAATTTTTTGATATGTAATTATAACGTCGACTTTAATAGTATTTAATTTTATCAAGTTGATATATTATGCATGCATTTTTTTCAAATAATCCATTCATTTTATAGAAGCTATAATTGACAATATTGTTAATCCATCAACTCTTTATGTAGGTATTCAAACAAAGGGAAAATATCCATGTCCAGTTTATGGTCCTAAGATCAAATATCGTCATTCAAAAAGTTTACAAAATGAGGTGTTTGATGAATATAGGCACTTCCTCTCTAAGAATTATAGGTATCGAACTACTGATAAACATCAATTCAATGGGAAGCAATAGATTGCATTAAAATTGCAAAGAATGACACCTCACCTTTGGATGTTACAATATAAGAGAAATCGCCAAGGTACGTAAATATCAAATTGTCTTATATCTATAATCATATATGAAATGTTTTTAATATTTTTTTATTGTGTGTTGTTTACTGTAATTGACATTGATTTCTATAAAATATTTATAAATCGTGATTCATGATGGTTGTCGTGATCATGAAGGAATTAATGGGCTTCCACGAGGAATGAAAAGTTATCCTAAACAATTCAGTAGGTTGTCGTACTATGAGCACCTACAAATTGCTCATCTGTTTGATACAATGCATATCAGAAAGAATATGTTTGAAACACTATGGCGAATATTGGATCCTAGGAGCGACAAAGAAAAAATTGTAAAAATTTGCAACATATTAAGGAATCCAATCATGCAATGAAAGATGTCATTCAATTAGATAAAAATGGAGACCAAATTAATATAAACTCACTTCCATGGTCGTTAACGGAGCAACAAATCAATTTTGTAAAACAAATCATTCACAACTTTTCCATTCTTTCACATTGCATTAGCGCTTTAACATGTTCTTTCAACATTTTGCTTTGAGAACTCTGTTATAGAAATTTCAACCTAATGCATTCACTGTTCCCCACAACTGTCTTTCAACATCATTGAACTGAAATACAAAAACCAATATCAAAAAAATAAAATCAATTATTTTCTGCCTTAACCTAGCACTTATTATTCACAAACATAGCAATGCAACAATATAAAGATAATTGTATCTTGACATATTTTGTCAAATGGCAATTTCCAAACTCATTTTATCAGCTTTTTTAATTGTACTTTTAAGCTCTTTCATTTTAACTTATTCCAAACTCAACTCAAATAGAACCTTGATAAATCTTTGGAACAATTTTGGACACTTCCTTAAAGTAGAAGGGGGCCTTTTTTATGTTGTTTGTTCTTTTTCTTTATGTAATCCTTTATTAACATGTTTATAAAAAAACACATTATCCTTCAACTTTATTACATAGTTTCCAAATTGACTGTTTTCATGTTCTATGTCCACGACCTTCTTTTAAAATAGCTTTTGATTTGCTAGTGTTGATGTGCATGTGCTTTCTAGGTGGCAGTGATTGTTTAAAACACTCTTAAATGTAAATTGGTTAGGGATTTCTATTACAATGGGAAAAAAGTTTGAAACCATTGAAAATGTCTAGTAGATTGCGTAAATTCTATATTCCCTTTTTATTGCCATGTTATTTTTTGTTCCTCATTAAAATTTTAGTATTTGTGCGATCGACAATTGTCTTTTGGTAGATACTATTCTTCTAGAATAGCTTATGAGGTGTTAGTCTTTCTCTACTTGTTCTTTCTAAGCGACATTGGTCCTTTAAACCATTGTCAAGTGTAAATTGGTTGAGAATTTTATCTACTCTTGCATAAACAACAATCTGAAATGAAAGCTTGGAGTTGTTTCAAGCAAAAAAAAATTGACACCATTAAAATGCCTAAATTAACTAAAATATTGATTTCTTATTTGTTGTTGCCCAATTGAAATTTAGTAACCATGATATGAATGGTTGCCTATTGTTGCATTCCATTCCTCTAAGAAAGTTCATAGAGCTTTGATCTTTGTCCACTCATATTTTTTAAACTACATTCGTGCTTTAAAGCATTCCTGTCTCCAAGCATTTTCTATACACATGTTGCACTCTTACCTTGATGATATCCTTCTATGCAAAATTCATGATCATTGATCTTACTTTCTATTGTTCCGTTGCACTCATCTACTAATGGTGTCATTGTCCAAAAACAATGAGCATTGCTATGATTGATCCATTGAGGTTTAGTCGATGATAATTTCTATTGTTTCAATGACCGTTGTGATACGATACTAACTGATTTGGTTTATAACAATTTCTATTACATCTATTATATTTTGAGCATAGTAATTGGCATAGAGATTGTTATGGCATGTTTGAACTTGATTAATTTGATATTAAGATGTTTTTGTCGATATGGTGACAATTTCATTATTAATACAAGCATTTATGCTTAATTTGTAAAAAAATTAGTATAAACATTGTAAACAAGGATTATAAGCAAAATCTTTCTATATTTATGAAGATGTTTTTTAGTAGATGTTTCATCATTTTATTTCCGTGTTTCTATTATTTGTTCCTTCATTTATGCTATTGATGTGAAGCATTGAGACAGTTGATGTTTAATTCATGATATTGTTGCGCACTTGAACTTTAATGGTTGTTTCTCTACATTGTTTTTCAATACCAGATTAGTGTTATGTGCACATATAATTGATACTCTATTTTGAACTCAGTCATTCTTTTCAAATTCTTGCTTTCAAATCCATTCTTTGACTACAGTTTCAATCTTAGAGTGTTATGCAAGAGGACTCTTATTTTTTTTCCAGTGCCCATAAATCTCATCTACCCTTGCCCCATTATTGGTTATTTCACACAGAGCTATACATAGTGATGCCTGCTTTAGATAAGCATTGTTAGAATTTCTGCCTTGTTGCATTTCTTTCTTCTCTCCTACAATAGCATCATAAAACAATTATAATTATCAAATATTCTTTTTGATGATATATGCTAAAGAGATGGGTGTTTGCCAACTATTCTGAATTGATACTTTGCTCAATCTTATTTGATACTTTTATTATGTTCTTACTCCATACGATAGTAACTAGTCTTTATAATTATGCTGATCACATCTTTGCTAAGTCAATTGACTATACTCTATCCACAATGTGCAAAAACAAGGATTGCTACCATGCTGCAAATGCATTTGACAATAACATCTGTTCTTGGTCATGGTTTCCATTCTTATAACTATCATCTTGATGCCCGTAACAACAAACAATTATTAGTATCTTTTTTGAGATGAAGCAAACAAATACAAAAGATATTCTGCAATCTGCTATTCGCTATAGTTCCTATTTAATTTTTGTTTTCAAAGCACAAGGCACATATACAAAGATATGCTAGATAAATAACTCTTGTCAAGATCTATTGTATATCTTTACCTGCAATTTTCAAACTTTATGAATAGCTTTTTCATCGCACTCGCACTTTTATCTATAGCCATTGCCAATTGCAAATGAAATAGAATGCTGCCTTTCTTCAAATACTTCTATCTTGTTCTTGCCTTCCCTAACTTGTTACTTGTTCTTTTCAAAGTGGTTCTATGCATTTATTCTATGCAAAATTTAAAATCAAAATATACATATTCTCGAATATACTCCTAATTATGTGTTTTTCACTGTGCTTCTGTCACACTAATACTTAGTTCCTCAATCGTTATTATTTCCAAAGTGGTGTTATGCATTTTACTAAAACAAATTTATATTCAAATTGAAAATATAAAATTTTAATTTATTTTGTATGCATCAATTTGGTTCCTCAATTGTTATTATTTCCAAAATGGTGTTATGCATTTTACTAAAACAAATTTATATTCAAATTGAAAATATAAAATTTTAATTTATGTTGTATGCATCAATTTGAAGATAGCAACACACTTGTTGTTGCTTCCCACACAAAGCAATTCACATAGGCTCATGGCAACTTCTATGTTCACTTGCCCCCTGTAAACTAATTTGATCTGATCACTTGTAGCCGCTAGTGCAATGTTGAGGCATTGCCTCATGGCTCTTGTTAATATTCATAAGTTGGTATAGCCGCTAGTGCAATGTTGAGGCATTGCCTCATGGCTCTTGTTAATATTCATAAGTTGGTATATTATAACTTAGAAAATAGAAAATAACTTTTTAATTTATTATAACTTTTTAATAGAAAATAAGTTGGTATATTATAACTTTTTAATTTATTGAATTTGTTATAAATAGAAAATATCGAATCTTAAATGTTATTTAGAATGGTATTGAGAGTTAAATAATTATCTATTAACAAGCGTCAACATATATCACATTTACTCATTCATATGAGGTATTATAATTTTGTTTTGGATTTGAAATTAATTTTTAGAGCTTTGTGCTTTAGAATATTTATTATGTATAATCTTGATGATGGTTAATTGGTTGAAGTTGATGATGGTTAATTGGTTGAAGAAGCATGTGGTTTCTTTTATTTTTATTTTTATTTATTTTTGCAAGAAAAAGAACCTTCTATTACTTCATATTAATAAAAACTGATACAAAACTGAGTTTGTCCAAAATGGTAAACTAGGTAATAGTGTTGTCTTTAAGAGGTTCCTTGCCCAATCCAGAAAACTAGGGGTAGACCCATCCTAACAGAAACCAAAGTCCTAGCCTATGAAGAGTCTCTACATTTCAACTCTTAATACATTTCATTCTAGAAACATGAAATAACAACAAAATTCGAAAACCAAAGGAACTAGACATGACACAGAGAGGAAGTAGGGTTACTCCATCTCCACAGAGTTACCGACGTCCTCCTCTCCTACTCATGCTACTCTTTCCTCCTTCACGTCACTTTCCCGATCATTGTTGGAGCCCAATGGACGATGGAAAGGTGGTTATGTAAGGCTAAGGATCTCTGTCATGTGCACTAATCCCTTCTCCGCATATTCTTTGAGAATTCCCATAGAGAGATTCACCATATCCCCGAAGCTTTCATGCGCGTGCATGGCTCTAGCCAAAATGAACTTTAGTTTCCAGTAAGGGTCCATAGCAATAACCGACTTGAACCTAAGCTTGAATTCCTCATGGATCTCCACTTCCATCATAGAGATTACATTCATGACATGAACAAGAATTTATGCCATGAAAATATTATTCTAGTCCATAATGGGATCATTGAGATTTGCATTCTCTTCGGAATCCATACCACACATTCAAAGACTGCTCCCAAATTCAATCCTGCTACAAAATCGTTTGAGCTTCGAAAAGAACTAGAGAAAGCTCGAAATGAATAAAGAGTCGACACAACTATTAATATAGAGCCGTTGGATTTGAATTGCTTTGCCCGCTAATGGACTGCCTGGACTGAATAACGAGTCGACACTGTTCGTTTCATCGTCCATGTGAGCATTGTCATGCAAGAGAGATATTTCCATGCCGTGGATGGGCCTGTGATTAATGATCGCACACATCCAATCCTTGTTAGTGTCCTTCAAATCTTGCTTTGAAATAGAGTGGTACCATAAACCTATGGGCGTGACAGTCACCATAAGCATGAACATACAAGCCATCTTCAACATTTAGAATGATATAAATGAAATAGGTCTTCGATGGTGATCACAATATACCACAATACAATTGATTTATGCATGGAGGGGACTATCTCTTGAGGTGGCATGTACCTTGCATTCATTCCCTTCCTTGTTGATCTCCACCTGGACACCCGCATCCAAGATTTTTATTTTAAACTTTGATTATTGCTTGGTTTATACTTTTTATCATCTAATTTGGTGTGGTGAGGTTGTATATTGAGATTACTTATAAAATAGTTTATTTCAATGACATTATTAGTCTATCTTAATGGTTATTGTTGATTTCTTAAAAAAAAATTTATTTTCAAGACATTTTATGAAAATTAACATTAATTCTTACACTTCGTATAACTTTTTACTAACTAATTTAAAAAAAAATCCAAAACATTCATAAATACGAATTCTCAAAAGAATCACTCATATTTTAAATATAATTTATAAATAATTTAACAATTATTTTTCAACTATTAGAAATAAATAAATAAATTTATATTAACAAAAATTCTTTATTTAACAAAACAAATTCAAATATGGAAGAAAAACTAGTGATAAAGCAAACCCATCAAGATACAAGATGCATATAGATATAGATTAGGGCCACCTAATTGAATTTCACTAGTCTCTAGACATTTTAGGTTTTACATGTTTCATGTTATTTTGGAATGTTGTGTGCATCATGATTGGTTAGAATAATTTTTAAATTTATGTATTAAATTAATTAATTAATTTAAATTTTATAATTAAAAATTAATTTGATGTTTATGAATTAAATTAATTAATTTATTTAAATTTTATAATTAAAAAATTAACATGGTATTAAATAAGTGACATTAGGATAGTTTTTTTTTTTTTTATTATTATTTTTTGTTAATGAAAAACATAAATTAAAAAAAAGAAATATTTTATCAATTTTTTTTCTTTANAATAAATTATAATTTTTATTTTTATTTTTTTATTAAATCTTTTGTTTCTTCTTTATCAAATAAACAAATCATAAAATTAAAAAAAAATTGCTTTATATTTATTTTTCTTATTCTCTTAAAATAATTAAGACATTGTAAAATAAATAAGGCTAAAATACTTATAAGTTTACTTTTCATAAAAACAAAAAAATACGGAGTGAGCTAGCTACGGAGCAATCCTCCCTCCATCGGACGGAGGAGGAGCAAAGTCAACGTTAACTTTGCTCCTCCTCCGTCCGATGAGGGAGGATTGCTTCATAGCTAGCTTACTCCAAAAAATACTAAACACATAAATAAATACATCAAATCAAAATTACTTTCTATTGAAAATGATGAAAAACACCTATAAATTTAGGTTTCATAAAAAATAATGCTAAATACATAAATACACATCAAGTCAAAATTACTTTCCATATAAAATGATGAAAAACACTAACTTTAACTCTTTCATAGAAAATGATAAAAAAACATTTCTATATAAAATGATGAAAAATACTATGTTTAACTTTTTCAAAGAAAATGATAAAAAAAACATTTACTTTTTTCATTACTTTATAAAAAGTAATGGAACTTTTGTAAATCAAAATTATTTTTCATAAAAATAAAATAAAATAAAATTACTTTTCTTAGAAAATGAAGAAAAACATATTGATCAAGTATATATCAAATCAATAAAAAGAAAAATTTCAAAGTGAAAAAACAGTGACTTGTTATTTCTAAGAAAATCAAAGTTGCAAAATTCATGCCAAAACGACATACCTTCATCTCAAGAAACATCCATCGTTCACTTTCCTACCCAACATCCGACTCAACATACTCTTCATACATACGCAATCAAAAGGACAAAAACTAGCCCCATAAGTAAACAAGTCCCACAAAGTAGCCAACACAAGGACATTAGCATAGCAAAAAAAACATAATATCTAGGATATACATATCGACCACTTCAAAAAAGGCTCTAGAATACAGAGAATCAACCTAAATGTTTGTTTCCCTATAAACATGCTGAAAATATATCTCCAAAAACTCCATAATAAGCATATGGGTCTGCTTTATCCATTGATCTAGAAGTAGTGTATACAGTTGTGTCGTATCCTTAGCCCAATCAACAGTACCTCTTAAATCACCAAAATTTTTGATCTAGATGATACCACGGTACTTGGCAAACCACAAAAGACCCCAAAGTGTTCGCAGCTCCGCCTTGGTATTGCTCCCTAGGCCCACCACCATTCTAAGCCGAATATGTTGCTATCTTTTCAGAAACAAGAACATATCAACACCACACATCCCACCCTGAGATGCCTCATTAGAAAAACCAACGAAAGTCCTATCCAGTCTCTCAAAATGTACAATGAATCTAGGCTTGAAAAGTTTAACACCTTCCTTAGTATTAACAATATAACTCATATTTCTCATAGCCGCTAATTCTGTAAATAACCTTTTATCCTCAAATAAAAAGAGATTCCTCAAATAACCTTTTATGGTAATACCAAAGTGAATTTTACTTTGCTTTGAAGCCAATTAATAAAGGAGTGATTGAAGAGGGGATTCCCCACAAATCTCTGAAAAAACTACATTGACCGAATAAATGAAATGTGTTCTCATTTGCTTCAAAACGATGCACACATCTCCTAAGACCAATCAGTCCGTGTATTAGTAAATTCTCCCAAGTGAGTATCCGGTCCTTATCAAACATTTCATTTTAACAAAAGTGAAATGAATTAATTTTTAAAGGTATATTTTTAAAATTAATTTTTATTTATATTAATTTTACAAAATAACAAACGACAAAAAAAATAATAATGATAGGTTTACTTTTCAACGAAAGTGATAAGGATGTGGGTAGAATTTTGGATTTAGGAAGGAAGGAAGGAAATATTTTAACGTTCGTGAGGCTAAGAATAGCCTATGGGACATACCAACTCGCACGTTGTTTTCTGCAATTCAATCCTTTGTCTTTTCAACTTGATGATGAGCGCCCCCAATTTTTCCACAGTCCCCTCATTAAATAAATCATCCCATGATTTATCCGCCAAGACATTTGCGTACCTGCCCCTATTGTCCTTAAAGGCTTCACCCTCTAAAATGAAGTGTTTTTCTGTCTCCACCTTACCAGCGGTGCAAAAAATACACACTCTTTCTGCCCAAGCTTCTTCTGGCCTTTTCCAACGCTCGGTCTCACAACGGAGTTGATGGGAATTAGTTCTTAATTGAGCAATGAGAATTTTGGATTTCCAAGGTATATTGGCTCCTATGTACGCCTTTTGATGCTGATTGTAGGTAGGGTTAAACTCTTCAATATAATACTTTCTCTTTGTCCCTAGCTCTTTATCCCAAGTCCGCTTGTGGAACTTATTGATAATAAAAGCTTTTATTTCTTTACTATTCGTAGGACACGTGCTCAAGCACATATCCCACTTGCTAAGCCATTTAATATTTTGCCACATCCAAGTTTTCTTTCTTTTGCACAATATATCATTGAAGACAATCTTAGGCCATCTACCTTCTTCCATTTGCTTAACTCTTTTTAGATATCTTATGAGTTTCACCATAGTGATTGCTTCAATAGAAGCCACCCCCATTTCACTTAGCATGATTTCGTATGGCACTGAACTCTTAATTTTGAACTTGCTTGTGATCATGTGCTTTTGAATCTTTTCTATTTGTTTCCATTGTAAGTCAGAGATACTGTTGGCCCAAACTTCACAACCATAGAGAACAACCGGGATCACTAAGAGCCCAAAAAGGGTTTGCATAGTTTTCCAGTCCCATAACTCTGCCTCTTTGCACCTATTTTGGAAAGCATAAAACGCTTTCCAACCTCCCAGAGTTCTTTTTCTCCTGCAGCCTTCCCAACTCAAAATTTTGTTGAAGTCGATTCCAAGGTACTTGTAATCTTCCACTGCTTCAACAGTATTTTCTTCAAAGTAGAACTTATGTTGTTTATGTTTTCTTTTGCTAGAGAAAACTACCACTTTCGTCTTGCTAGTATTTACTTGCATCCCAACTGTTCTACAAAAGTGCTCAAGAGAAATCAAGTGCTCTTGCAAGCCAAGAGCAGACTTAGCAATCAAAATAAGGTCATCTGCATACAAAAGAAGCCTTATCACATACTTGCCCATGAGGACACCATCCCCGCCCTCTAGGTTTAACCACTCTTCAAGTTTGTCAATATATAAGCCAAAAAGGGTAGGGGATAATGGGCACCCTTGCTTGACCCCAATATCGCTTCTGAAATTTTCGGAGATACCATCTGATGTTTTGATTTTGACTTTGACCTCCTCATATAGCCTGTGAACGACTGCTCTAAGATGTATAGGAACCCCAAGTTCCTCCATTCTGTGCCATAGTTTATTGACGATTAGAATGTTGGATTTATTGATGATGAAAGAATCAAATTCTTTATAATGTTTTTACATTATAAAATATTTGTATAAAATAAATTAATATTTCTTAAATATTTATGAATTATAAATATTAAATTGATAATTTTTTGAATATTTATTTAGAAGATGAGTTAGATTTATTAGTGAAGGGTGAGGAATATATTCACTAATTGACAAAGTTCAATTTGAGCTATGGGTACTTTAAAGTAGTGGTGGAAAGTGTGGTTTTAGAGAGGTTAAATAATATGGTGATCTAAGTAATATGATATGTTTTAAATAGGGTTAGTGTCTTGTATTCTGTATGTGGGACACGTTATATGTTCTAATATATGTTTGATATGAAAATTTCCATGTCCCAAATTTTGGACACGTTTCAACACGTGTTAGACATGTGCCAGGAAAGTGTCTTGATTTCTAGACACGCGTCCTGTCAAAAAGGGTATAGAGGAGGAGGAGGAAGATAAATGAAAGAGCAACGAGAATAGTGTTAATTTTGACATGGAGGAGCAAGAGGGCAATTGTTAGTGGCTAGTACCAATGATGAGTTATGAGTTCTCCCCAATGGCTATTTAGTATTTTCATTTTGTATCTAGTAGTAATGTGGATACTAGATTCTAGTAGTATCTAATCTATTTTGTATTTGCGAGTGGCATCCTCTCAATATCTATGTAATACATTTTGATTTTGATGATTTAATGAGAAATATCAAATATGCAATTTATGATTCAAAGTTCATGATTCATTGATATTTTTATTATTGATTCATTATTATAAAATTTCAATTGAATGATATATATATATATATATATATATATATATATA